>KB205939.1:1666061-2214065 GCA_000328965.1 Ascocoryne sarcoides NRRL 50072
AAATTTAATGACTTTATTACCATTCTAAATGTGCATATCGCCGAAGGAGGCAAGGCATTATTAGTAATATATTGGTGAAGTTACACAGTTCAGCAATATTTGACAGCTCAATCCTCGGCCTCTTGGTGTCCAAAAACTGCACTGGCTAATTCCGAATGGCTTCACGGAGCCAACTCTATCACATGTCCATGGATAGATAATCAGAGATAGTAAAAAGATACCTCTCCATTGGTAAATATTATTATAGCTTTATTGGAACCCAGGGAGGAAGTAACTACAGGCTTATAAGAGGTTTCGTGTCAGTAGATCCAGATGATCATCTGGCTGTAATTCTAAGCATATAACTAGATAGTATTGCGAAACTAGTTAAATGACCTACATAAATCCCTGAAATTTTCTGTGCCTCTCCAAAAAGCAAAGCCTACTATATTCTTAACATCCAAGTATTCCTCGACGGCCTGTATCTTGACTTAATCCAAACAGATAGACCCTCAGATGTATTAAACACCTGCATCATCCTGAAAACACCAATCTGGGCGATTTGGGAACTTGCACAATGGGCTTGTGGGAGGAACTGCCCAATTGTCCTTATTTTCATACCACTTCTTCCAGTTCTTACAGACTCTCTCTGCTTTGTCCAGAGCCTCGCTATTTCCTTTCGGCCAGAGTTTGTTAGCACCCAATTGGTCCTCCATTATCTGCATGCCTAATCCTTCGGAAATGTGAAAGGCGATGTGGCAGTGTACAAGCCATGCTCCTGGATTGTCGGCCTTGAAAGCAATTACGATATAGCCGTCTCTGGGTAAAAGTACCACATCTCGTCTTGGAGGATTGGTAAGTATCAGGTTCAAGTTTTTCGGGTCTAATTGTCTGCCGTATGCTTGTTCAAGGATCGCAAAATCATGTCCGTGCAAGTGTATCTAATGAAAGTTTTAGCTGAAAATGGTTGGTGGAGAAGGGTTTCAAGGAATTACCGGATGGGCACCTTGGTTAGTGCCGTTACCTTGTAGGACTAGATATATCTATCCAGGAATCAATCAGTTAAAATTTCATAAAGGATGAGATTAGGAAATGCTGACGTACCCAATCTTTGCTCGTAAACTGTTTGGCTACTATGTTCCACAAGGGAGGCCATGACCCCTTGTTGTCAAGGTGAAAAAATGTTGGATCCGAATAGTCGACCCTTAATGGGCTAAAGCCACCTTTGTCTTCTAGCGACCATTTGGCGAGGGGGAAATCGTCTACTCCAGCGTCTTCACTGCGCCAAAACTCGAACAGGTTCCCATCGCCTCGCAATGCGCCATTGTCCAGTGGATTCTGTACCTGCCACTGAAATATAGGGTTCACATTCTCAGGGTTTTCATCCCTGCAGTCCACTGGAACTTTGTCCCAAGCTTCACTTGCAGGATATGCCGTGCTTGAACTGTTATAGCGCAAAATACCAGTTTTTTCGTATCCAGCTGATCCGTTCTGATTAGAGAAGAAGCATGGAGCTATCTCAGTGCGAATCCAGTAGTTTCCGTTAGGGTCAAGCTTCCCTGTATCATCCGTCTGTTGAGGTGTTGCTTCTACAATGACATTGTATCGTTGTCCGATGCCGATCAAGATGGATTTGCTCTGGTATGGTTGGATTGGTACGAAATCGGCACTGACAACTTGGAGCATGTGGTTATCGATGCTGAATCTGAAAGTTGTATCAAAAGATGTATTAATAATTCGCATAAGATACTTTTTGTTAGTTCGCCCCTTTTTTGGTCCTTCAAAGGTGATATGATATGGAGGCTTGATCTCTGTTGTGTTTTGGATGGAGTTATCGTAGTTAGTCACATTTCCGCGGCCATTGAGAAGAATGTCTGGGTTCTCTAGTTGACTTGTCACCGCAACAAATGCAGTATTATGACCCCAGTCTGTGAGAATCAGTGGAGGACTAATAGCTTCATCAAATTCTGAAGAAGTAGGCCCGTGCAGTGTCATAGGACCGACTGCTCCATCAGCATATTGGACTGAATAGTGACTGTGATACCAGGAGCTGCCGTATTGCCTAGCGGTAAAATTGTAGACGAAGTAATCCCCGGGGGCTATTGGACACTGAGTGACGCCATTTACTCCATCCATATGCATGGTATCAAGCTGTCGGATACCCTAAATTTAAGTTCCCGTCAGAGCTAGTGCTAGAGTAGATCCAGAGTCCTGCATCTTTGGACTGGTATTGTAAATGTTTCTAACGAAATCCCTCCTCTCCGAAGTGAGACAAGAATAGAATGATGCATGAAGAATCGAAGAATGGTAACTCACGTGCCAGTGAACGGAAGTTCCGTTTTTACTCAAGTGCAAGTTGTTTGTCACATTGACTATAACTCTAAAGGTTTGTTTCATATCAGCCACCGGATATCACTGCAACTACTGGACTAGAGCTGCATACCTATCACCCCAACAAGCCTCAATCCAGGGGCCGGGATATTGATTATCAGTAGCACCTTCTGCCCTGAATAGCTTTGCTGCGGTAAAGTTGAGCCCATCGGCAGCAAACCAGCTATCCTCAAGGGTTATATTGTAATGCCGAGTAATACCAATAGGCATTTCATCTTCATAGTTGGTGTTGATGTCAAATTGCTTGCCGCTGTACTTGTGTCGGAGCCAGCATTTTCGGTCGAAAGGCGTTGAACATGACTCCCAATTCACCATGGCAGGGTACTCACATGTGAAGGAACTGCGGCGGGGAATTCCTGGTGGTGGGAAGGCTGGTCCATGGCCAGGTTTCGTATCAAGTGTCGTAGTAACATGAGGATGGACTACGAAAGGCTTTTGGCTGCCATCGTGCAATGTAGGAAAGCTGAAAATGGCACATAAGGTTGT
The DNA here is from genome assembly GCA_000328965.1 of Ascocoryne sarcoides NRRL 50072. Classification (NCBI taxonomy): domain Eukaryota; kingdom Fungi; phylum Ascomycota; class Leotiomycetes; order Helotiales; family Gelatinodiscaceae; genus Ascocoryne; species Ascocoryne sarcoides. Next base: position 1,668,918 of record KB205939.1, read on the forward strand.
AACTTTCGTCCAGAGATTCTCAAGTAGTTGCATCGTAGGTATGTATCACTGTGATTTGGTTAAGCACGATGGACTTGGACTAAGAGTGAAAAAGTATATCAGGGAGTAATACTTATATTGCAGCATCGCTGACATTCAGAGGGGCAGGGCAGTTCGCGAATAGGGAACCACTGCATTCTCGATTAAAGCAAGGTAAAGGTGTTTTAGTCCGCGTTCCTCCACAAGAAGCGTTCAGCTCTAAAGCCACATCCTCCACGAAGCAAATGTCTTTCGATGATTGGGCACAGCGTAAGTGTACTCCTCTCCTTGGCCGGGCCGAGCCGGAAAACCTGCCCGATGTACAGAGAGCCAAGTGTAAGATCTTTTATACGAACATAGCAAAGCTAATAGTCATGGTTTTCCAATTTGAGACCTCATCGTCGATGTCTGCGTTCCTTGGCAATACATTCCGCTATTGGCGCCAATGTGGCTGGCTGTTTTCGACAATTATTGCCGTTGTAAAACATTTTCAGCTCGTTTAGAAAGACAAGATCGACAAGATGTGAGGCAATCAAAAATTAGCCAAGATCATCATCTCACCATGGCTGACAGTCATTGCCAGGTTTCGCGAGCAAAGATTCTCTCCGGGGGTTTGCAGACTGAAATATGTGTAACAATCTACGCCCCTGTATACACTCTTTGAAATCCTTTTGTTGATTTATTCTAGACACTAGATCGTTTTGATCAAATATTTGTTCATGTATTTACTTAGAACAACCCTTCTATGTCTTGCTGCTCTTTTAGAATATTTGTAAGGTTCAGCTTAAATGTTTGGTTCTCTCCGCCACAAAGTAGTTTCCAAGGCAACACAAGGATTAAATGGGCTGCAGGTGGCTTCGTCCTAGACGCTATTTTGGGGTGCTGTCAACAAGTCATATGCTTACTTATATTTTTCAAGGAAGGGCGCTTTTGTTCAGCTCCTACCTCTAATGCGACAGCTTTTACGGCAGCCCGTAGACGACAAGCCTTGTGGGCCTGGAACCTGCAGTCAGCAGTAAACTGGCATGGATTTCAGACTCGATGTTTGTTTTCATTCTTTACCACTCACTCCTTGGCCGAATCCGGCCACCTTACCTGATGGGTTTGGTTGATCTTTTCTAGAGCAAGAATCGTCTGCAGATGGCTCTGAGATACTTGTAAACATTGAAGGTTTGAATCAACGCAACAGGCTTTATTCGGCCTATCTAGCTAGTATATATATGCCAGAGACGGTCCTGAACTCGAGCTTGCCTAGCAATCTGATAATTCCATATCACTGCTGCGAAAGAAATTTCACTATAAAAATCTCAGCTGATTCTCTTAAACTCTCTCAAACGCTCTTATTCCCTTGCCAATATGGTTCGCATCCGCTATTCTCTTCAGGAAGTCCAGAACAAGTATGATACAGGGGAGGATAGATCACAATTGGAGAACCTTGTCAGGGCATTCCGTGGAATCCAGTTGAAATCCCCAACAGATCCTAATTCCTTCTTTATCATCGCTGGATTTCATGGAGAGCCATTCCGTACGCCATCCGGAAAAGAAGCGGCTGAGGACCCTGACTACTGGGGAGGCTATTGCAATCATGGTATTATTATGCCCAGGCGAACCTACAGTTCAAGTCCCAACAGAGTTTGATCTGGGGAGCCGAAATCCAGAATATCAGTCCTTCTAGGTAACTAACTTTATAATATCTAGGAAATATCCTCTTTCCAACTTGGCACAGACCTTACGTCCTCCGCTTGGAGCAAGCTCTACAAAGCATTCCGGGATGCCAAAATGTAATGCTCCCATTCTGGGACGAGTGTTTTTCTCCAGGAAGCAAGAATCCTATTCCATCTTGTCTAACCTCGCCTACCTTCACCCTCGATGGGCGAGAAGAGAGAAATCCCCTCTACTCTTATAAATTGCAGCAAGCTCTCGTAGAGGAAGTAACAGAGGACAATCAGCGCTACAGCAAGCCATTGGGATACGACACAGTGAGGTATCCTTTATCAGGTTTGGTAGGAACGCCAGAGGACATCAAAACTACCGAAGTTCACAACAGTGCTTATCCTAACACTGCGAAGAATATCGAAATTCTAAATGTTAGTATCTTTTTATAAAGTTCATTTTCTGTCTCGTGTATTATATATTCTTAGAGACATCCGGTAATAACTTTGATTTTTTTAGGGCAACGTTGCAGCTTGGATGGACGGCACGGTCAAGATCACACCAGATCCAGTTAGTGGTGGCAGAGTGCCAGATACTTACTCTGTACTAGCCAAATATCATCTTTGTCTCAATGCTCCCAACTATACGACATTTTCCAACACTACGTCTCAGAACCAGTGGATTACAGATCACAAATCTACCGACCCACATTACGTCGTTTCTCTCGAAAGCCCGCACAACGCTATACATCTTGCGGTTGGCGGATTTTACCAGGCGGGCGTGTACAACGCGGATCCAATCCTAGGTGCAAATGGCGATATGGGAGACAATGAAACAGCTGGTTTTGATCCGCTGTTCTTCTTTCATCATTGCTTTGTTGACTACGTTTTCTGGACATGGCAGAGAAAGATGAACTGCACGGTTCCGGGTAGTTTAACCATCTTACCTGGCTACGCTGGAACAGTAAGCGAGTATGGATTACCCAACATACCAGTGAATACACCTCTCAATATGAACACTCCTTTATATCCATTTGAGAAGACTCCAGGTGTGATGTTTACATCATATGATGTCACCAATATTGAGCATCAACTTGGATATGGCTATGGTCACGGCTCGCTTGACATTCTTGTCGAGCAGCCAAAATTGGGAGCCCCCGAATCAGCGCCAATCGTCGGATTCAAGAGAGCCTACAATATCAATCGAGCTAACTATGCTGGATCTTTCGTCATTCGAACATTTGCAAAACTTCCATCTGGCGATAGGGTTGAGATAGGACGAGACGCCATTTTAAGTCGTTGGAGTGTTAAAAACTGCGCCAATTGCCAAGATAAGCTTGACGTGGAATCATTGGTTCCTATAGACCGCAAACTACTCCTTGCACTAGGTGGAAAGACAAGCATTAACGAGATTGATTGCGAAGTAGAGATCCAAACTCACCACGGCGTGGGATTGAAGGCTCCTAAGAATGCTCCCAATCTCGATCTCAGGCCCATTGTTGGCGACTTGTAACGAGGCTTTGGCAAACATCTGGTTATTAGTCTAAGAAAAACTTACTTTCATTTCAACATTCCTTTAGTCCGTGCTATTTCATAACAGAGCTAGATAGAAAGATGGCAATTCTTTCTAAGGGGAGAGAGGTTAGCTTATTTAGGGTTTTACCTAGATTGGTTCTATGTTCAGCTGTCAGATTCAGCTACATTTTAATACAGGAGGATTGCACTTTATGTGGATTTCTCACTCAATTTGAATTCTTCAATTCTGGCCATCATTTCAATCTCAAACTTGACAAGTATTCGACAGATTGAGACCTAGAGCCAATGCATGGAGGGGGCTTGAAGTGGAATGTATGTACATACTAGGCATCAAGCGGCATTGTTAGGTTTTCTTGATGATTTAACCCTGCTATTATCTCAGTATTTTATCAAATTATCTTAGGGTAAATCCATCTGCTAAATAAAAGGAGTATCTCTGGGTGTAGTGGAGTGCAGCTAGGAGCAATTAGGATAGAGTATTTCGCCACTGTTCTTAGGCAGGAGAAAAGTTCTTGCCGATATAGTATAATACCCATGTTCAGCCCGATTGCTATTTATTACAAAACTATTAGTCCTTTGTTGAGCTACGCTCAAGAGTGAAGCATTCAGAGGCACCAAATGATCTATTTCGGACATTGGAAAATAAAGTATAGTAAGACAGAATACTGATTAAAGGAGCAAAGCGTAGGGACAATAATATAACTAAACCGAGGAAGGTTTTTTGAATATTCGAAATAGGATGAAGCTAAAGACCCGGGCCGAGGTTTTATAGGAGAATAGCAGGATTCAGCGTTTCAATTTATCTGGACAGCCATATCAACAAAATTAAGTCATCAGGGTAAGCTGGTTATAAATCAACGACCAAGGCCGAAATCAAGTATTTTTTGTCATAGAAAACGTGATTTAGTTCTAATAGTACGTCGAAGCCTAATGAAACCGGAGCAAATCACCTTCAACTCGTAATACTTAAGCGAGTACGCCCCCAGCTTTAACAACAGCAGGTAGTAAGAATCTGATATAAACGTTAATAATGCTTCTAGATAGGAAGGCTCTTGTTGTAAGCTACTTCTTGCTAGAGAAATAGTAATAAATTTCGAAACCACAGTTCATAGATGTTGCTATCGGACTTAAAGCTAGGCTGGAGCTAGAACTGCAAGTAATCTGGAAGCCCCCACTCTACCCACACCTACCACCGGATGTTTCAAAGCTCTAAGTTCAAGATATTCGGTGTTACTTCCGAAAGGGGCTTTTTTGCGCGGGACTACGAGTAAAAAAATAACCTGACTAAAGAGCCTCTAATAACGGCCGAAGTCAAGGTTAAGAGCTAAAACTAATGACCTAAATTTGTATAGACAAAAGCTTGTTATCCAAAACTCTATGGTAAGAGTCCGTTAACTATAGTACAACTGTGATAGACACCTAACGGTCTCTCAAAAATTATGAATATCACTTTCATAAAGTAAGCTAAACCCCTTCTATATATATAGAAAAGTAGTCCGTAGGAATGACAATCCGAAATTAAGAGGTATTGCTGGCCGCCTTATCGCTCCGTCTCGACCCTACAGCAGTAGATGCAACACTCGACGCCCTCGAACCCTCTCTCGACTCTATCTTCACCATCTCAACCCTTGCCCCCATCCCCTTGATCACCCTTTTCATCTCCGTCATCTCCTCACACAGCGGCTCAAATGCGACCTTCAGCCTATCTGTGACATCTTCCTGTGCTTCTATCTGCCTTTTCAACGCCCTGATCTTCTCTTTATTCTCCTTCTCCGATAATTTAAGCTTCTCGCCCATATCCCTTTCCGCCTTCTTTACCCTTGTCTCTGCTTCTTTCTTGATACAGGAAACGAGAGTAGCGTGTTGTTCCTCAAGCCCCTTAAACCTATTCTCAAAGATCTGAGCATGAGCCATCATCTGATCCCGCACCTCCTTCCGAAATAACTGCTCGCCCTCCTTCTGTTTTTGCAACTCCTCGGCCTGAAGCTGATTTTTAGATTCAAGATCGTTGATATACTCGGCTTGCTCTTTGTTTAGTTTTGCAATTTCCTCAATTCTGGAATCAAGTTTCGAAAACCGAGCAATGGACTTCCCTCGCTCGGCTTCCAATAAGCCAGCTAAACCCTCGAGATCTATCTGACCCAAAACCCTAGTTTCCATCTTCAATTTGTCTATCTCCGTATTCAATCCACTCATATCATCTTCTATCCTTGCTCCCAAATCCTCTACACTCTTTGTCAAACTCTGAATTTGTTCCTCGCTGTCGTTTTCCTTTATCACAGTGGACAGTTTCCTAATCTGAAGCCAGACGTTATCAAGCTTCGTTTTCGACTCTTCGTTGGCAGCATTGAGTCTAGTCGTGAAAACTTCTATCGTCTTGCTGTTTTTCTTGTCGGAATCGGCCAGCTTCTCAGCAATATCTTCCAGTTTTTTCTCCCATTTGCTGTCACAGCGAGCGACTCTCTCCTCAATATAGGATATTTTTTGCTCGGTTCCCGTTTCCACAGCCGCAATCTTCACCTTTCATCTTCTCCGCCTCTTCACGGTGGCTTTCCTCGGAAATCATGGCAGTATCCATTATCTGATCTAGCTGTGCAGTTGCCCTCTTACTCTGTGCTTCCATCTCCACGTCGACTTTCTCGAACTTGTCAGTCAAGGTTTTCTGCATATCTCGTACTCTAGTCTCCACCAGCGATAATATCATGACATCTACATGCCCCTGGTTCTCTATAGCTGCGAAGTATTGGTTCCGTAAACTAGCGACATCTTGCTGTGCCTTTGCCGCCATTACCGTAATTGGCGGTGGCTGCCCAATACCAAAGTCCATTCCCACTCCTTTTGTGCTGTCTGACGCACCAGTACAACCAAATTCGAGACCACTGTAATCATGCTTTTTCGTCGTGACCAAATCCCCAAAATTCTGATGGCTATTACTTGTATCCCCCGGACACATTTGATCTATACTTTGTGAAGACTTAACACCCTCCATCTTCTGCATTTGCAGTCTGATTTTCCTGCAGCTCAAATGGGCCGCGCTCTTTAGATGTCGTTCGAAGTTTGTCGGGGGCCGCGGTTTATACAGTTTTTCACAATCAAGACAACTAATCATTCCATTTTCTGCAGTAAAAAAATCTTTGGGAAACTTTTGGCGCAAGGAGGTAACTGCTGCCAAAAGCCATGCCGGCGAAGAGTCCTGTCAATGGCATAAGTTGAGATAATGGTTTCTGTCAATCGCTTACAGCTTCTTTCTCCTGCTTCAACTTTATCCCGACATTATGCTCCTTAACATCCCGCAGTTCGTTCCTCAGCGCAGGTGATTGACACGCCCCAGTTGGCACAGATCTTCTCCTCGCCTCCGAATTCGGTGTAAACATCCTCGCCAGCGGCCTCCTCCTCGGCGTAGAATTCATCCCTCGCTGTTCTCGACAAGGACTCAAGCTCAAACTCTGTAGACTAGTCGAATCACTTGCCGCCACCTCTCTAACTCTTCTCCGTTTGCGACTCGGGGTCTCAATTCCTCGATCCGGAGACACGCGCTCACGCTGTGGAAAGTCGTGGATTGAAGGCGTACGCTTAAGTTGTATAGGCATAGGAGCAGCCCCTCGTGTCATGTCAGCGTATGCTTCTGAATGGCTTCGAATTTCATTCTCGTCCGTATCCGCATGTTCTCCTCTCGCGATCGGGTAAACTTGGATCGTGCTCCCCTCCTCTTGATACCTCTCCCCATACACCTCGTAGTCTCTCTCCCCGATATCTCTTTCCCCATCACTCAATGGCAAATTCTCCTTATCGCCCTCCCACCACCCAATCCCACTATCCGCCCGCCACTCCTCGCATGGCCCTTTCCTCTCCCCGTTGTCACGGCCATTGTATTTTCCGGTGGACTTAAGCCTATACAGCGTCGCATTATCCCACTCCAACCTTTCCAATATCCCCTTATCAGCCATCCGTTTGATCCCATTCGCAATCGCTCCCTTTTCGATTCCCGGATCAACCGTATCTTCGTCGCAAAAGTGACCCAGGGCCATCCGCAATAGCGTCTTGCTCGCAATTCCTAATTCCAGGTCGCCTATAGGATCGTCCTCGAAGCATTGGAGCACAAAGTCTCTAAGTGCCAAATAGGTGGCATTTGGGCTGCTAAAGTCGCCATCCATGATTGCAACGACACAAGGGAGATGTCGTCATTAGTGATATCGTAGTTGTAGAGCAATTGATGAGCAATTATGTGATCAGGTGCTGTCGCGACAGAAGGGACCGTGACGCGTCAAGATTTGGTATCGAGGTTGGTGGTAGTACGAGGTATGAAGTAAACAATCTATTGCCTTAGGAATTAGGCGCTTATCTAAACGATCTTATCGCTAGCCAAAAGCCCGACAGACATTTAACGTACCGGTAAAAGATAAAATTAGTTAATACCGGTAGTTTTATGCCTCTCCAGCATAGCGGGGATATACAGAGCCTGATTTCTAGATTCATGAAGCATATACTTCGTCATTGCCTTTCGGAAGTGCCTCCTGCTTAGTCACTTGGCTCAACCCCTCTAACTCGTCATCTAGGAAATTGTTAGTGGCCATCGGTCCCTAAGCAAAATCTATTAGCAACTTTCATTCCATTCAAGTGTCAAACTTACTACCAACTATTTAACTACTATTTGAATAGAGCAAATAACCAAAGAGGTATTTTATTCTCTCCTTAAGGCTTGTACCTCTTCTAAAATATGGCGCAGTCCTTGGCTTCAGCATTACCACTGGTACGTTCACTTCCTAGCTTCGTAGCCCATACAAGTATCCGAACAAGAGCTCCAGCAAAGCAGAGCCTCAACCTACTCTCCTCCGTTTACACGCGGTGAATACATAGGTACGAATTGATAGTACCGAGCAGGTGCACCTAACCTCAAGCTAACTAGCTACCTAGAAATAGGCGCTTCTATGCTTTATTTTCGCTATCTTCAATCAACACTAACGCTCCTTCGCCTAGATACCACGCGCTGAGGATGTCAACGCTGCTAGCCACAGGAGAGCCTCCCGTTTCCACCTCTCATTTCCCCCAACTCGAGGAAATGAGATCACGGCCGCGACGCCAGCAGGCTTGCGTGCTTTGCCAGCAGCGGAAGGTCAAGTGTGATCATCAACTTCCCTGTGCAACTTGCGTCAAGGCCTGTGTACAGTGTGTCCCAGCAAGTCAGATTCAGCGCCCTCGAAAGCGTCGTTTTCCAGAGAGAGAACTTCTCGATCGTCTTCGCAAGTACGAGGACCTCCTTACTCACAACAACATCGAGTTTGAACCCCTCCATTCACGTGACCCACATCTCAGTACGGCAATACAGAAGGAGTCTCCTGGTTCCCGAATTGAGGCATCCTATAATTCAGACGATGAATCTGGTACAAACACGGCGATGGTGTCGTCTCCTACAGCAACTACCACTTCGGAGAGACCGAGAGTGCGTGGGGCTAAGTGCGCGCTCTCCAACAGTTTCCTGTCATGTTTGATCATTGACTAACTGAAATTTTCTAGGCGCATGCTGCACACCATGAACCAAGAGGTAAATCCCATGAACATATTTATCTATATCTTGTTAATTGAAAGTTGAAATAGTTCCGTGACCGCCCTGATGGTGATTCTTCAGACGATGAAGTCCGTGGGGTTGTATTCAAGAAGGCATGGGATCAAGCGATCGAGAATGATGACCACTTGTTATTCGGTTTTGATTGGCACCAAACAATTGTCGACATGTATACCTTACACCCTCAGCCCTTTCAAATATTCCAATTGTGGCAGATCTACCTTGATAACGTCGACCCGCTGCTGAAAGCCACACACACGCCCAGCCTTCAAAAACGGATAATAGAGGCCGCTGCTAATTTCTTGACGATTAAGCCCGAATTAGAGGCGCTTATGTTCGGCATTTATTGTATAGCTATTACAAGCCTGACCGAGGATGGTTGCCAAGCTATATTTGGGTCGTCTAGGGTGGACCTCTTAGCGAAGTTCCAACTTGGCTGTCAGCAGGCGCTCCTAAATAGTCGCTTTATGCGGAGTACAAATCGGGACTGCTTAACTGCACTATATTTCTATCTAGTAGGTATACTCAGCCATATGTACTCACTCCCCTAACGATAATAGATCTCGGTCAGGCCCATCACAGCGCCTCAATCTCTATCCCCTATGCTTGGTATTGCAATTCGTATTGGGCAACGTATGGGCATTCATAGCGAAGCTATTCTGGCTAAATCCCCCGTTCTCGAGGCTGAAATGAGCCGAAGGCTTTGGTGGTCGCTTATACTTTTCGATACTCGCATTGGGGAAATGGCCGACTTGCACGCCACATCGCTACTTCCTACATGGGATTGTAGAGTCCCTCTTGCCGTAAACGACTCGGATCTTCGAGAAGAGATGAAAGAATCTCCACAGGTTCAGGGGAAATTGACAGACGCCCTTTTTGCTGTTTGCCGCAGTGAGCTTGCGGATTTCATTCGCTACACTAAATTCCACCTTGGCTTTTTTGGTCCGGGTCTAAGGCCTATCGGGACAGAGGTTCAACAGGGCACCAAAGGCGCTGAGATGGACAACTTTGCGAAGACGATCGAAGACAAATGTTTAAAATTCTGCGACCCAGACAACGCACTCCACTTCATGACTATTTGGACAACGCGAGGGAATCTTGCGAAATACCGTTTGGTGGAACATCACTTCAGATATTCTGGCTCACCCTTACATCAGGCTGAGACTCAGCGCGATGCGGCCCTGTCTTACGCTCTCCGCATGCTTGAATGTAACACCAAGCTCATGGCCTCGCCCCTTACCAAAGGCTTTATCTGGATGGTGCATTCTTACTTCCCTTTTATAGCATACATTCAGATAATTCAACATCTAAAATGGCGGCCAATGAGTGTCCAAGCTACAAATGCTTGGGAGGCTATGAATGATAACTACCACGCTCTTTTTGAGATACTGTCCGTAAGACACAGCTTTTTCAAACTTTTGACGAACATGATCCTCCAGGCATGGGACGCCCGTGAGGCGGCATATAGGCAATCCGGAGAATTGTTGGAAACGCCGCAGCTTATATCGTCAATTCGGCACAGCTTGGCACTACTGACGCCTAATGCCAGCAACCATGACATTAGGCAATCATATCCTGCTGTGGGCCTCAGATTTCCCGACTATCCCACATACTATGATCTTGATATGGATCACTTAAACTGGTCTGCTATGGACTGGGATATGGGACATAGCGAGACGAGTGCGTATAAACAATAAGAGCACCAGCAAACAAGTTCTTTGCATTGACAGCCTAGGAGGGGTGACAGGATCAGAGAAGGCCTTTGTTTTCAAAATCTAAACAGCAGAAAGAGTAACCTTTTTATCCCCGCCCTCGACTAGGCAATGCCCATTCACCATCGCCTCTAGTTCGGCATACCTTTTGTGATAACACCTGGTATAATTTGGGGGGTGTTTATAGTCGGTGTTGATATTTTGATCAGCTACTCAAACACATCTATATGTCCCCTCTTCAACTAGGTGCAAACAACGGCTTTTTATCGCACATACCAATGTGATAATACATCGCATTTTACAGCGTTCAAAAAATCTAGACCTCTAACTGAAGAGGCTCATTTTTATCACATAAATGGAGAAATTTTAGTACGGTATTGTATTCAAATAAAGGTAGCTTAGGATCTTGGTATTTTATCTGTCTCCCAAATTACCATTGTCTATCATTTTAAGTAGATGTAATGTAAAATCATCAAACTCCGAGGTCTTGAGACTGTATCGGCCGGTAGGGCATTTTTAGCGAGCAGCAGAAAAGTATGGGGAAATCATGTAATAGCTTAATAATGCTCCGAGCCATTGTTATCCTTAGTTTGTTTTCTATCATATTTGAAATGAAGATAAATATCAAATATCCATTGGCTTGTGTCAGTATAGATACTCAATACCTTCACCTAAGGTAGCATGGACAAGACTCAATCTCCGTAGCCGAGCTACAATGAAGTTTTTTTAATATTTAGAGACCCGTATGCTATTTATTTATATATCTCACTGGGTTCCATCTCCAGGCTTTCTTATAGAGATGTAGCACTAGTCTTGACAAAGACAACAGCTGCGACGTCTGTCACACCTCTGTAAATTTGTCTATTAGTTTACTTCCTACACTACACAATCATTCTACTCGTGTCACTTCTGATGGCGATAGTGATGCAAAAGGGGTGTAGATAGCATAGCTAATTCAGGAGGTAGAAAAAACGCAGGCCGTAGGACTATATTCCGGCCCTTCAAGTTCCCCAGTAAGTTTCATATCGATGGTCACGTGTCACTCCCGCAAACCTTAACGGTCTTTAGTAAATCCCGTCAAACACTCCGCTAACCCTTATCCCGGTTGTTACTAAACGCCGTCAAGCAAATCTTTTGCGTACTGGATTAATTGTTGAATGCTCCGTTGGCTATTTAAATGGATAGTCCTGCAGTTCTACAAGCTTGCATAGAAAAGCAAGCTCGCTTTTATTTCTTGCCCATAAACTGTCAACATCAATCACGCATCGCATTATTGAATGACAACAGCAGCAGCAGCAAGCGAGAACTCTACCGACTACACATCCAAGTACTCTTCTTCATCGACACAAACACCTAGACTTACGACGTCTTCTAAACTATCGCCACGGAAATGGTGAAGTCGCAAGACTCGGCTCTCGACGACGACGATGTCACCACTTCGCAGACTGCAGCGGCACAAGACGGTGAAATGTCTCGCCATAGCCAAGAGAGGGAAGATCCAAGTAAACCCGTCGATGCCACTTTCCAGGGGATCGCAACTCCAAAAATCATTATCCTACTTATCTCTTCCTTTCTCAGTATGATGTTGGTCGCTCTAGACAGAACCATCGTCACAACCGTATAAAAATACCCTCGCTTATGTATAAAGATGTAGCTAACATAATCTTGTCAGGCTATTCCAGCAATCACCAATGAGTTTAACTCTCTTCCTGATGTCGGCTGGTACGGAAGTGCATATCTGATGACGTGTGGCGCTTTCCAGCTCTTGTTTGGAAAACTCTATACATTCTACCATGCGAAGACCGTCCTTTTCACAAGCATTCTACTCTTTGAGATTGGCTCTGCCATCTGTGGAGCTGCTCCTAACTCGGTGGCATTCATCATTGGGAGAGCTTTCGCCGGGGTTGGTGCGGCTGGCATTCTTGCTGGCTCTGTAAGTAGACCATTATTAGCTTATCAACTTCACTTTCTGACTGATTCACTAGATTATGACTGTTGTATACTCTGTCCCTCTTAAGAAACGGCCTGCTGTCCAAGGTGCACTAGGTGCCTTCTTCGGGCTTGCTATTATCTTAGGTCCCTTGATTGGCGGTGCTTTCACTACACATGTGACGTGGAGATGGTGTTTTTATATCAACCTTCCGAGTAAGCGCTCACCCAGAGATACCATCACTCGTGAAGACATACTCTTAGTACTCTTACTAAAGTCATCGTAGTTGGTGGAGTAGTGATGATCATCGTTGCTTTGTTCCTGAAAATTCCTAAGCAAGAGTCAACAAAACTCCCTTGGATGGAGAAGCTGTGGGGATTGGATCCTCTTGGTACCTTGTGCCTCGTACCTAGTGTGGTATGCCTAGTCTTAGCCCTTCAGTGGGGAGGGTTGACCTATGCTGTGAGCCTTCGTCTATGGCTTTTATCAATCCGTATACTAACAGCCTCCAGTGGAATAGTGCTCGTATTATCGTATTATTGACACTAATGTCAGCTTTGGTTGTTGCTTTCATTGCTATCCAGATATTCCTTCCTAAGACAGCGATGATTCCTCCTCGTATCTTCAAAATCCGCAGCATCTGGGCAGGTGTATGGGAAATGGGTTTCATCGGCGCTGGGATGTATATATTTAGTAAGAATACTTTATCCTATCAATCTCTAAGGCATTATGACTAACTCTAGTTAAAGTTTACTACCTCCCAATTTGGTTTCAAGCCGTGAAAGGCGATTCTGCTGTGTCATCCGGTGTCAAGCTACTACCTTTGATGCTAGGAATGCTCCTCTCGTCGGTAATTTATGGAGCCACAGTTCAGAAGACTGGATACTACGTGCACGCCGGGGTCTTAGGAGCTGTTATCATGATCCTAGGGGCCGGGTTGCTCACTACACTTGAAGTTAATTCGAGCAGTGGGAAGTGGATTGGTTATCAGATCCTGTTCGGATTTGGCATGGGTGCTACCGTCCAGACGCCAAACCTTGCTGCACAAGTGGTTCTATCAGACAAAGATGTGCCAATTGCACTTGCGTTGGGTTTCTTCGCTCAACTCATAGGCGGATCGGTGTCAGTCCCTGCAGGGGAGAATGTTCTGGATAATCAACTATTGAAGAGGCTTGCTGGTCTCCCTGGATTTGATCCCAGCCTTGTTACATCCGGTGGAGCCACAGCATTGATTGAGTCACTTCCAGCCAGTCTGAAACCTGCAGTTCTGCAAGCGTATCATGAGGCCATTCGGGACGTGTTCCGAATTGGACTGATCCTGACGTCCTTGATTATTATCGGTGCAGTTCTACTGGAGAATAAGAATACACGTCGCCCCCCGAAGAAGGATGAAGAGAAGAGTCTCGGTAATGAGAACGGCCCATATTGTGAAGAGAAAGGAGTTGATGTTGCGATGACGAGATCCCAGAAGGAGTGATTACCTTTTTGGGGATAATTAGATGCACCTGGTAAAACAAGACTTGGCCATGGGGTCTAAAGCCGTTTTCACCAGTTACTCCAATCCTGCTCGATCTAGGCCATCAGCTTTACCCATCGGGAAAATGTGCTTGCAGCAAAGTCTATAGAAGAGTACAAATTGGGCAAATTCCAAGGGAGTACGAGATCCTAGTGCACTGATGATGGTTTATCTTTCAATATTTCTTTTGCGATATAGGCCTCTAATTGGAAGATGTAGGCCGTGGCAAGTTTATTTTTGTAATTATGGATATATAATTCTCAAGTCGTTTTAGTCCTTTTCTTCTTCTTTCTCACTTAAACAAAGCCTATTTTGTAGTTATCTCTAGACCTCGCTTGCTCAAAGTAATTTGGCCCAATAAGTCTTCTCCTTCGGACAATCCAATTATACAGGAGCTATATACAACGCCCGAGAGCATAGAGGGGAGGAGAATGTGGTGATATTTATGGAGGGGAGCCAGAACCCATTAAGTCTCAGCTACCATACTGTTAACTTCAACACGTCTGGCTATGAAGTAGACATAGAACCGGTGTGAGAATATTCAATCTCTGTTTTGATCAGCAGCTCTAATGATATATGGTATACTCTTTGGTTAACCTCACAAGCTGGGATGAGGCTTTCCTAGAACAAAGTCATCGATGCATCTTGGACTAGAGCGGAGAAGTAAGAAGGCGGGCTTTAGCTTAGCGAAAATTGACCCTTAGATTATACTATACACACTCTCTAGCATAGAAAAGGTGGCTTCGCTAATTCTTTGTGTCCCTCCAGCAACATCACAGTCCAATCTCTATTCATCTTGAGCCTTTCCTACACTTCCCTTCATCCGCTTTCTTCCATCGTTCTTGTTCATATCATTGCAACCATAGACACACACTCCGACCCATAATTATCCGCCTTCTCGGGTATTGTGCAGGCATGCTTTATCGCAGTATAAAGTTCAATGGGTGTCTCGATATTGACAGGAATGGTGCGCATCTGGGTTTTGAGCCCTGCATTGAAGAACTCACGTGGCTCCTCAAACTTTCGTAGACATGTATCGCTAATGTCTGTAGTGCATTCTGTCACAAATATCATTTGATGTTGTGCTCTTCGGCTGCGCTGCCCCGCTGGTAGTTTTTGGGTGCGAGGTTGAAAGAAGTAGTCTGGTACAAAGAGGGTTATCTATATGCTCTACGTCAGCATCGTCTCTCACGGTCTTCCACATTTTGAAGGAACAAACCCTCTGCATCCTATTACCATCTTCGCCTTTGTAAGAGTGTCCATACCCCTCTCCATCCTGTGCGATAGCGAGCAAGATGGCGAGATACAATGGCCTAAAAGGCACAAAATGTTAGACCACCTAAGTCTAAGATCAGAAGCCAAAGCAGGAAAAATGAGCTCACCCTCGGCCAATCTGGTTCACTGGAAGGAACATGCGAGCTATCTGGCCTACAACCAAATGCATGTCAATATCTTTCAAGCTCCTTTCCATTCTAATGGGTATACTGGCTAAGCTGCGTAATATAGCTTTGTTGAATGTAGATTGCAGTGTAGGTTCCGGTGAGTTTTTCGTCGTAGCTATTTCAACTGCCTTTCTTTCGAATTGGCAATGCAGAGCTTCAAGGTGCCTGTTGGTCCATTCTGGAGGATGCACATAGAGACGATGATTCTCCCTAATTAGTGCTTTAAGGATCCTGGCGCACATGTTTTGAGTCCTAGTCGTCGTTGTCGTCGCTCCTCAGTTCGTTCATGCCCTTTATCCGAGGCCATCGTGAAAGGAACATTATCTTAGCACAAATAATGGCTAGCGGTACAGTCACCCCTAGATGTTATCTAGCGTCTGTGGTGGGCGCTATATTAGTAAACCGAAGCAGGGCTGATGATTAACGGTGGTGATAGAAAGATGTTGATGGAGTTTGTGGGAGATGTCAATGCCGTGACATCAGTAAAACTGCCATGTGGTTGTAATTTGTGAGGATGTTGATGTTGCTTAATCGTCGGCCCAGTCACAATACCTCCCTACTTCGCATGCGCATATGAAGCGGTTTGGGCTGACAAGTGGTTTAGTCTCATCTCTTAACACAACAACAACTAGCGTCTATACAACAAATAACTTAATATCTGACCCTGCGATCACCACGCCCCAAACTCCTATTAACCTCTACTCAATATATGCTACCTGTTTTCCTCTCGACCTCTCTAGTGTTATTTGTTTATTCTATTTTCTTCACCTCTCACTAGCTTCTTATCTTAAACCCTTCTATTAATACTCCCAAATAACTAAACTAGCCCTTGCGTTAAAATGTGAATGGCTTAGCTATAAAATATTGTTCTAAAATACAGTTACATTTATTATAATACTCCTTTTAAGGAGGTTTTCTGAAACCTTATTGACAAACAGAGATATATCAACTCAAGTAAAGGTTTTTATCTCTTAAGAGATAGATCTTTTTCCTCTGTCTCTTAGCCAAAGGTATAGCGACACCTAATAAAACTGTTTTATTCCTAGACTCTACTGCTGTGTTGTGCTGTACTAAATAAGTAAAGATGTAATTGTGTTAATATTCTTTTATTCTAGTACTAAGTTAAAGATACTCGTAAAGCGCAAGTGGCTGTAGGATCATTCAAATTTCAACCGCTTAGCAATTCTGTCAGATGATTACACACCCCATATACTATTTCCCGTGGACTAAGTTATTGAGAAAGGCAGTAGAGTTTCCGTGCAAACAGGGAATACAAGCGTGGGAGTTGACCATCGGAACCGGCTTTTTCGAACAATGTATCACCTGGTATTTTGAACCCTGATACGGGGGAGAAATTACCAGTGAAGCTGCTAGTACAAACACTACAGCATCGACTTGCGCCACCGGGCCATTTGTGTATCCATTTATTTATGTTTCAACAAGGGTGCATATTTTAGACTTAGAAACGACTGAGTCGGTTTCGAGGTGGGATATTAGTGTGTCAGATATGGTCAGTGGGTGACATATTAAGCAATACAGCGGATAGTCTCGCTATTCTAGCCTAAGTATTAGCTCTCTATTAGCGATCAACCTAATAAATGCTATTAAAGAAGCCTTCGAAGGCGGTAGAAATAATATTCTAATTATTTCTGATTGAGTAGATGACGGTAAATTACCTGATTTTTCATCTACTTCGAAGCGAAGAAGTTGAAGATCAATTTTAGGATTGTAAATGTGGAAGCATTGAATCACGAAGCTTAGATTGTAGTCCTCTATAGCGAGCAAGGTATATTTTCCTCGCATGCCCTACTAGAGCTGTACAGTAAGTATGTATGCCGCCTTATTGCCGAATTCAAGCACAACCAGTCTTCCAGTTGGCAGCTTGAATTCCTGGGAACGTATGATATTCCCCTCCAACTTGCATTGGTTTGAAAGGCTACACATGACAAGATCTTGGCATATATCACTCTAGGCCGCCCTCTTTAACCTCCTTCAAATATCTTGCTTACCCGCTCAACATTACCACACCCCAACATATCATAAACTATGCCTAACCAGTCCCCCGCCCCCCCTTCGGGCTACCTCGTCTCATTGAATCTCCTCCTAGCTAATTCCCACAATCCCTCCTCAACCCACTGACCCTTCTCTACAGCAACTTTCTTCAAGCACCACCCCAAAACCCCACTCCCTATCGTAATGGCCACATTAATCATCGGATTGATGCCCGTTTTCCTTGTCAATTTTTTATACATGCGAATCCATAACAAGCTGATGGCTGCAGAACTGATGTTATAGATAGTAGACCATGGTTTGGGGGCGAGAACGAGCTGGACAAGGAGGTGGAGGGAGGTGGATATGAGGGCCGAGAGGAAGAGGGCACTATCGGACTGGAGAAGCCCGGGGATTTGGGAGGTAGTTGAGCTGGTGGGCACTGATTGGATTGGGAAATTGGATGCTTTTGAGTCCGGCTGCGTAGCTTCATGAGAGGAGGTAGGCGTTTTGGATTGTTTGACCATTGTTGGCTCGAGATAAGAATATAACCATTCGGTGAGGGGAGTTGACGTGGGTTCAATTGAGATTCAGGTTTGTTATGAATGAAACAATGCTCAGGTACCTCTCTTTCTTCCTAGGATCCTTTACTTAGGAAAGACTTAATTGGGTTGCGGACAACTCAGAAGTACAACTCATTGATTCTTTAATGTCGTATGATGTTGCTCGTTAGTTGTTCGGAGAAATTCGTTGCGATGTGGTCGCGGGCCAATCATGTTTCCATGTCCCCAAATCGTCCAATCCCAACGGCTGTCCAATTAAAGGAAACTACTAAAGCTTGATTAACTGTAATTGCTAAACCCTATGATTCAACTCTCTCCGTTCTGAATAATTGTTAAATTGCAGACTTTATAAGGGCATCAATAAGGGGATGGGACGAATACAAAGCTCGAAAACTTCAACACTGTCAAGGCCCGAAGACCCTCGGCAGAGACACAGACTAGTTTTTGCTCAATGCGACCCCATAAATCAGACTTTTGACCAAGGGGGGGAAAGCGAAGATGAAATCTGTGAATGTGGAGCAAAAGACTACAGAAAATCTTGGGGTGAAATTAGCATGCTCGGTTGGATTGACACGTGGCGACGCTTACAAGGTTACGTGGCTATCGACGTCGTTCTCTTGTCACTTGGAAGCATTTGCATTTTCATCATGATTTTCTCAAGCACTATAGTCAAACTATAGTTTTAGATTCCTAGACCTGGTGGCTCAGTGTTGCGATTACTACCTGGCGAGATGGGCCAACTTTAGAGTTACAGAAGAGAAGTAGAGTGAAATTTCATCGAACTTGCTTGCTTCTAGGCAAAGAACAACACACACCCCGAGAAGGGCTATCCGGCACCTGGATGGTTAGCGGTATCTATAATATATAGTAGTATGGTCAATTTGGTGCTTAGATAAAGGATAGTAGGAGTTTAGCGAATTTTAAGTTGTGATCTGAAAGAAAAGTATAGTAAGGACTAATGTCATTGCTCACTATAAGTATTCAGGCTGTATTCCCTTCAATTTTAGCATCTTGAACCAGTTAATGACGTAAAATTGAATGCATCTATTCGCCTTCTTTACTAGTTTAGACAGCATGCCTTGACTAAGGAGCTTTTCAAATTCATAATAAGCCCAAGCAGTTAGCGATTACGCTTATGAAGTTGAAAACCGGCAAGGCTGTATTTTTGAGAGACAGAGCATATTTTAGTACAGGCCTATAAGAGCGTTCTCCCTAGATCGTGTACTTTACTCAAAGAGTTCCTGTCTTCAAATGCCTGGCTCTGTCCTCTTATATCGTAGCAGGCTTATATGGAGGGTTACTTCCCCGCACTACCTCTTACTTTCTGCTACAAAAATTGGTATAATTTGGAAGACGGTGTATTTAAGGTCCAGGCCCAGAACTCGGAGTTAGTCACCTAACCAACCTTAACTTTTTACACCAAGTACTGAAGGCGAGAAGACACCATTTTAGCATTTATACTTTGGACAATATAATAAAGTCTTATCTAGGGCTGCATCTTAGACATATGCAGTCACCAAAACATTGACACTTTATTACCTACCTGCACACTTCCAGAAAAAATCAGTAGATAGAGTAGTATATCAAATATCTATCTATCCAAATCCATTGAATCTAATCCCTCTTTAGCTCGAAACCCAGCAAATCAGACTGTCCTCTCTGGCAGTATATTAAACGCCTTGACCCTTTCCCAAACCCAATTGATGAACCTATCCATCGTCTAAGCAAAAGAAAGACAAAGGAAACTATAGCTGACATGGGTATCATACACTCATCAAGCAGCGTTAAATTCGTCGCCTGTATGCTCGAATTTCATATCCGACCTAACACCTTTGACGCATTTCCCTCCCGCTCATCTTACATTTTCCGTCTTCCATCCTCTACCCTACCTCGCCTCAGTCCTTCACCCATCTCGGAAAAATATAAAAGAGCAACCTAGACATAATCATCATCTAACAAACTCAAACTCTCGCTGCTCGCTCCCCCGCTCGCACTCCCACTCCCACTTCCTCCAAAATAACTCTGATCAATCTTAAAAATCCACTCAACCTTCTCTCTCTCGCTCCTCGCCTTGAACAGCCACGTATTATCCGTCCCATAAATCGCAAACACCCTATCCTCATCCATTTCTCCCCCTCTCCCCCTCCTCCCAAACCCGGCGCTGTAGCCCCCTCCCCCTACACCACCCACATCTCGCCTCAACATTCGTGCGATCTGCGGTTGGTGATCAACCCTCGAGTTTCTCAGCGACACAACAGAGATCTCTTCCCCATCATCAACACTGTAAATATGAAGATACGGCCTTCGCAACTCCACAAATCTTTTAACCCACCTCGACTGATCTATGCTAGGACTCATCAAATACCCTCCTTTCAATAGCGTAGGATTCTTCATTACAAACCCAATGCTCGCAACCAGGTGTGGCTTCTCCACCTCTGCTCCCTCTTCAGCTGGGGGTCTATGCACAGTGACTCCGTTTCTCGGTGGCTCGACATTAGACGGGGTGAGGATGCTGGTAATAGGATCGTGGCATAATTTCCATAACCTGATAAATTTCACCAGGAGCGCTTTTTCGTGATCTGGGATTGTGATTGCAGTGGGAGCAGGAGCGGGAGCGGGAGCGGGGGTGAGGAGGGGTGATTCCGGAGGCGTGGGCTCTAGAACTAGAGAATCTTCTAGCTTCGATGGAGCTGTCCCATCAGCTTGAAGTAGTAGTGGAGTTGCAGTGCCAATTTCTGGAGGTTCTTCGGCTACAGGAGCAGAGGAAGCCGTTGTCAGGGCAGGTCTAGGCTCAAACGAAATCTTTTTGAGCAGCGGCTGCGCAGCCTCAATTTCTGTAAGACGCTGTCGCCTCCTCTTACTGGCGATAAAATCTCTGATCAAACTCACACCCCTCGGTGCCCAGTTGGTCAAGCCCTCTTCTCCCTTCACATAATCATTCTGTGTATTCATGCGCCATAGGTCTCCTACGCGCTTAACAGGCGTAGGCTTAAGTGATATCGAGAATATGCCAGTGGTGGAATGTACAATGCGGACACTTTGCCAAAGCGAGGCGAACATGGATGTCGATCGTACATAGGACCGAGACAGGATTTGTGAGCAAATGTCCATGGAGAAGGTCATTGGACTAGCGAGTTTGGGTGATGTGACGTCCCACGAGAGGGACATTTGTACTTTATATTTGTCCGCTGTTACACGGTCAAGGAGGAGTGAGCCATGGACACTGGAGTTCCAATGTGCAGTCATAGTCAGATTATTGGTGCCATTCGGGTTTTGTTTGACGATTGGCTTGGAAACAAGCTTCAGTGCTAGGTCTGGGCTTGGAGATATCAAGTCCGGACTTTTGCCGACATTGTCAACGAGTTGTATTGATCCAACCCGAAAAGCTGAGACACCCTCCCAAGGTAGAGCATCACCAGAGCTATGTGTCAAACTCACAACAATACGTCGCTGAAGCCCTTGGTGGAGTTGATAAGAACCTTTGTCGACGTCGGTTGTTTGCATGACCTCAACAGGCAGATACTCGCCAGTCTCAGCGAGCTCAAGTATCTGGATACGAACAAAGACATCATGCTTTTCTTCCGTGTAGAACTGGGACTCAGCAATACGCGCACTTTTCTTCTTTTTCTGAGGCCGAGGCACAGTATCGCGCATATCATCCCAACTAAGCAGCTTGTCTAGATGCATCGACGAGACTTTAGCAAAGATCGCAACACGTAGTGAGACATCGGTTGGCCCAAACATTGGTACACTCATACTATGTACGCTCTCGAATTTGATTGGCCCTTCGTCGAAATCCTTGATCATTTGGGTCGTTGTCACACCGCCTTCTTCTGATATGCCTGGAAGGAATAACTGACCATGGACTTCTGTCCCTTCTCGCTCAGCAAACCCAACAAGATCGTGCATCACAACGTTGAATTTGAGAGTGCTTGACGGTGCTCTAGCGGACGAAGGCTCCAGGGATAGCTTCAGAAGACCAATTGCGTCGGATGTATATGGAGATATAACATCTAGAGCAAAGTCCTGCACTCTACTTTCAAACACTGCAGCTAAAGGTACGTCGACGTCTCCAATATGGGTGAACTGCGGCATGCAAGTTTCCGTAAAAGGGTTGTCAAGTCTAAAATGCTGCAAATACTCGGGTCGATCCATGTACTGATGCATTTGCCTCATTAGTCTCACTCGATCTTGCAGCTTCTGAAGGCTCCAGAGATGTATGACGCTATTCCGATAATCGATAACCCGAACGCCCACACAAGGTTTAATTGCATCTTCAAGGAAAAGATCATCACCCTCGCCAGAGATTCCATTCAACACCATGTCATACGAAGAACACATCTCGTGCCCAAGATCGATAATGGTGAACTGAAAGACAACATTCTCATCCATCTCCTGGCTCATGACTTGAGCTTCTTTGAGATACGCTGCATATTGGAGAACAGCTTCGGCCATTCTAACATATCTCCGGCTATGCCAATGCTCCACCGCCTTCCGAGCAACGGTAATTTCTTCGTCCGTCAGAGGTGCTGGTCCTTCGGAAGTGCTGGGTCTAGGCATTATCTTTTGCAAGCGCTCTTCGAACTGTTTCCTCTGGGCGTCGAGTTGCCTGAGCATATCTGCCTTGACTTCACGCAAATCTTCTTCCATACGTTCCTTCTCCTTCTTAATGTCTTCTACTTCGACATTTGCATCCTGCGCCGTCTTCAGTTGCTCCTGATATTCTTCTTTCTGTTTTTCCAACTGAACTTGCATCTCTTCTCTGACTTCTCGCATCTTATCTTCAACCTCACCTTGTTTTGGCGTGGAAGGCATAGTGAGTGCTGTATCTAGGGAGAAATTATCCAGAGTCCCATTAGACAAATACTTTTCCCGAACTGGGTATGAAGTGACGGAATCCATGTCATCATCCATGTTTTGAACAGCACGTTCCGCTCTTGCTCTTTGAACATCTTCAAAGAGAAGATTCAGCTCCTCGTCGGTAAGACCGGCAATCTTCTGGTCAGATCCAAGGATGGCACTAGCTGCTTCTCTTCTTGCAAACGACCAATCTGAATCTCGGCCATGCATTGGCGCTGGAGAATCTGGTCGACTGCTTCCCCAGTCTGCTTCTGAGATGGCTTTACTGTAGCTTCTGTCATGTCCAGGCCTGGGACTTGGTGATGGTGAAATCTTCTCGAATTCCCCCATTGCATTAGCGATTATGGAATGCCTCAAGTTACTCTGCTCGGCGCGTTCGGCTCTAGCTTCCATAGGGTGGTTGAAACGGAAAATATGAAAGTCCCCAAGAATAACTCGATATCCACTTCGCAGGCGCTTGGGTTCGGTAATACGTTGTCCATTAACCATTACAGCTGCCCCTTCTCGAGGCACAACGGTAACCACATTGTCAACATTTTCGAAAGTGCAGTGCTCGTGTAGCACACGACTGCCATTAAGTCTGATTTCCGCTGCCGGGTTCGTATCCACATCAACATTACCGACCGTGGTCGTCCCAGGTTTGAGGTTGTAAACCAAACATTCAGCCAAAAGCGGGTCGTCGGACAAATTTACCAAATGTGGCATCTTCTTAGGCGTATGTAATCCAACGAAACCCTTTTCGATGCTGATACCAAGCTCCTCCAAGGCGGCCTCTCGCTCTTTATGGATCTCTTCGGTTTTTTGTAACTTCTGTTCCCACGTCTGATTGAGGTCGGAGTAGAGCTTTTCACTCTGCGTCAATTGCTCGGTAATCTCTGCCTTTGACACCTTTTTTACAGTCCCATCCGGTTGCACAAAGCTGACGATTTGCTTCTCTAATGGTGTGCCCTCAGCATATGTCTCCTCCATTGCGCCACCGCCCCCGCTAAGCTTGCTTCGAAGTGATGCCAGCTCTTCCTTCAACTCACGAATCATTCTAGCATTAGCATCTTCGTTCACTACGGCGTGGTTCTTGATTCGCTTAGCACTATCCGCATATCTCAGAGTGCTAAGAGTTTCGTCGAAATTTATATCTGCAGGTGAAATAGCAGCTATCATAGCAGTCATACTATTTCCTCCCAAGGAATCTTTCAGAAGCCATGTTAAAACACTGTCTCGGTATGGAACCTGAACAGCACCCTTGCTACCTTTCTTTTTCTTGCCCTCAGACAAATCGGCCAATGCTGCAATGACTCGACCAAGCGTGGATAGAGATCTGTTGATTTCAGCACCTTCCTTCAAACGAGCTCCAGTGGCACCAGTGGAATTTGCCCTCTCAGAACCTGCCAAATCCACTAAACTAATTTTAGCAACTTTCTCCAATGTGAGCTTGGTCTCCACATCATGTCTTTTTTGGGTCAATGTCAAGGTAAACACGGCATGACTTCGCGAACTGGTCTCATTCATGTTCGTAGCAGCCACCGTTCTGGCCTTGTTTCCCTCGTCCATCAAATGATCAATCTCATTGAAGCTGCTAACCACCAATTTGGCGAGATCCTCGACGTATGGTCCGGTAGATGGATGCTCTCTGACCTTGAGATTTCCCTTCGTAGACGGATTCAGCAGATCCCTAACCCGCTCGTTGTAAATTTCCAAATATGATACCTCCACCGTGCATTTGAGATGTGGATCATGTTGCAACTCCCCAATCCTTTCGAACATATCCTGGCAAATTTTCGGGATGACGCCCGCTTCCTTCCCATATCCCATCATAGAATAGGATTTTCCGGATCCGGTCTGTCCATATGCAAAAATACAATTATTGTAGCCCTGGAACGCGTTGTCCAACAATGGTTTTCCTAAATCATTATGTAAATCTTCTTGTCCAGCGTAGTTGGGATCGCTCTTGTCGAAGGACCAGTATGATCTGTCAAATGCAAAGACTTTCTGGCCTGAATCCTTGGGAGTTCCCTTCTTCCCGGTTTGCATACGCTCGTCGTGGTCTGGAGGGGGGAGGAGGACAGTTTGCGAGCCTTCCATTTGGACAATACATTTTGCGCCTCGATCGAGCTCTGGCATGTGTCAGAAGGTTAGGCCTCAAGCTGCAATGAGAACATACCTCTGCCATTGAAAGGTCGACATCTCACCACCACCTTAATGTTTCCTCCGCCTGTAGGTGGCATCTTGATGTATGTTTGACGCCCTCCTGACGCCTAGCACTTATGCCTCGCTGTTGTCCTCCCCTTTCTGCCTCCGGGGCCCCTATTTGTATGGGATGCAGTTGCAATAGGAGCTTCGATTTGACAACCATGCGGAATAGGCTGATGGATGTCGACTCATGGGAAACAGGTTCTGTTCTTCGTTCAGTGCCCCTAGTTCATAATACTCATAATAATCTGCCTCTTATTATCGATCGGGGGGGATATGATTCATATGGCTTACACTTTGCTCTTTGTTGAGAGACTACAATAATCCCCGAGAGGCCGTGTCGCTGGTGATGCAAGGTAAACGGTTTGCTGGTTGAGGGGTCGCCCGGGAAGTATATCGCCTGTAAGGCGAGGGTGGATTAGATGGATGTTTGATTTTGTTTTCTTTTTGGATTACGTCGCGTCTTCCGCGTTCCAGGTCAATATTCAGATGTTCTCCCGAGCTTCTGAAATTACCGTACGGGCCCCTGCAGCATTATGCGGTGTGCCTCAATGGGTGTGTAGGCGTCGACCTAGCATTTGGCGGGGATGGAAGTCACGTGGGAGATGTTTTGAATAGGATTGGTTTGTAATTCACAGGAGACGTGTTTAGTATTCTATTTGGTGGTATCCTTTAAGTGCCATCTCCGTCTATGTGGGTGTGACCTTATACTCAGAACCAACTGAAGATCCGCTGAACGTTGCAAGGTCTCTATTCCTAAGTCATCTTAAACTTGTAGCTCTAGAAGAGGAGAGGGTGGAAACGAGCAGGTAAAGCAAGTAAAAAAGTGGAAGGTAATGAGAAGTAATAGGGAGAGTTACGGCATTCACTGGGTTCTAGATGGTGGAAGGTCTTGTATCCATCTGAGGCTACTTGCTCTCTTCAGTTCGATGGGCATATTAATGCCCCTAGTCTCTCCTCTCGCAGCCTCGCAGATCCGTAGGTCACTATACCTAGGAATTAAGAAGCAGAAAGGCAATGGCTTAATACCGATGGCTATGGGCGGCTTTTAGTCTTTTTTCTTTGACATATCTCTTAGGGTTCTGTACAATGCGAACCAGCTAGCAGCAGCACCAACCCATTTCCTCATCATGCAATGTAGGGAAGCCCCCATTTCATATCTCACTCCATATATATTCGATCATGATCGATCGTCTAATCCCTTTTTTCCTCCGTCGTTCCTCCAAAATAATTTCTCCGCAATTGAAGAACAGACTCCGAACTGACGCCCAACCCTATCTCCCTTAACCAATCTTCAAGCAATTGCGCCTCAGGCAAACAGCAAAATAGCACTCGGCGCAAACTATGACAAGGCTCGCTTCGCTGCTTGAACTTACATAAACCCTACAAAACCGCAGCACAACCCCAATCTCAGCCTCAAATTACCACGACAGCAGAATCAGTACCGCTACCGCTGCAGTCAACGTCAAGACTCAACTGGAGACCAACTACTCGAATAGTGAGGATTAAATTTGTGTTTTGGGGCTTTCCATGACGCGGGTCACGGGAAGTACGTGAAGGCACATGTGTCTTAGGCACCACGTGACCAAAAGGATAATAGAAATTGAGACGTTCGAGGCGTAGAAGAATGCATAAGGAAACCAGGAATTTTGCTTGGAACGGTCAAGAGACCAATTTGTCATCTTCGGTGATGGGGCCCCGAGCTAGGATCGAGATGAGGATCTTCGCGAAGACTCGTATCTCGATGACTTCAGAGGCAAATCCCTTACCCCGTACCTATGAACAAAACAAGATCCCATCCATGGTGTGACCTTTATACTGCATCAGCATGCTAGAACGGCAAGACGCCCTTGTTATGCGGCCAGCGCTCAAGGATGCAAGTTGCTATTCATAACACAAAAACACAAAGCCACAACACAAGACGTCTAAGCAGAACACTTCACCCTCGATATGATAATTTTCCATGCTAAACACAGCTTTTGGCAACGATTCTCTTCCCCTTCGACACGGTCTTATGACTGGCTGCAAGGAACCGTCACGGGAGAAAGGGGATCTTGCGATGCAAGATGAGGTTGCACAGGTACGAGGACCCTTGGTTGATGACAAAGAGCCAGCAGCCCGAGAGAAATAGACAATGTAGAATGTAGTACGAGGTCACACAGCAGCACCTTTGCCCTGCCCTACCTACCCCTCTCCTTTGTCTTTAGCTGTGATGTTCATATTGCTCTTTATCGCTTGTTGGGAAAGATGAGGAGACTATAGAGGAAGTGAGGAAGAGCATGTGGCCAGACCCTCTTCTCGGCCAACTTCCTATTGCTAGCACACACCCCTTGACCGCCTTTCTTTCATACGCCAATCGACGGCTTTACGCGTCTGTCATATTCTCCTTACTCGTTACAAGTCTTGAGGGGCCAAAAGGAATGCCCGCAAAGGGTCGCTAAACAGAAGACGCTAGCAAGGCCACACAAGAAACAGCCGAACTTTTTGACTTTTGCTTCTTGTCAGATCTACATCTACACCTCAACAACTACAACCCCTTAAACCGAACTAAAGATACTTTCCAGGTTCACTCTTCTTCGTCGATTATTTTCGCTGTACTCGATACGGTCACTCTTTACACCAAACTTACCCCGATAGTACGTGTTTGCAGATTCTTCACCGTCCCTCAATTGACCCCACCATCCCACCCACTGGGAACATAAAAATCCTCAGATAATCCTGGCGGATCTTTCCGACTTCCCTCTTCAACTTCCCCTCACTCGCAGTGTCACTGACACGTTCTCTTTCGCGCAGAAAACACTCCTTAATCCGACATTATGGATTCCTACGGTGGACAAGCCCAAGGCCGCGGCTGCTACAACTGTGAGTGACCTCGAGAACCCTCACCTTCATCCTCGCAGAAACATGTCTACATACTCCTTCCCACGATGGCTATTTTGCAATACCCTCTGTCAATGCGATGCGCTGCGCTGTCACACCTCGATCTGCCTTTGCACGGCCGCGTCTTTGGAGGCGATCTCTCGCTGGGGGGTTCCCCATTGGAGAGTCCTACTGTGTAAACACGTCGAGGGATACCTAGACTGGCAGAACAGAGCAAGAACAAATGCAAAGCAATACTCTATCACATATCATCATTAAAGTTTCAACTATACCACGCACGAGAACTTGAGCTGATTTTTGATGTTCTAGGTGGCGATGCTTCTCATCAAGTATGACCAGACGCGACCAAATCCCTATGCTTCCTACTAATTCCAACCTAGGCTCGTGATTGCCCAACCCGAGGCCCAGCTAAGTGGTAAGTTGCCCTCCTCCTTCATCCAAGATCCCGGCTAATTCGTCTATAGCTACAACTGTGGTGGTGAGTGACGACATGTCGCAATCTACCGAGAGTGCAGAGAGACTGATTCGAGATTCGATTATAGGCGAAGGACACATGAGTACGTCGCACAACATGTCAAGGAAATCAGGATTTTGCTAATGATCCTACAAGGCCGTGAATGCCCCGAGGGTCCCAAGGACAAGACTTGCTACAAGTGCGGTCAACCCGGCCACATCTCCCGCGACTGCACCAACCCCGCTGCTGAGGGTGCTGGCCGTGGTGGATTCTCAGGTGGTGGCGGTGGATCCCAAGAGTGCTACAAGGTATGTTGGCCCTGCAAAATGCTCTACTAGATCATTACTGACTTCTCCAAGTGCTCTAAGATCGGTCACATTGCCCGCAACTGCCCCGAGGCTGGTTACGGTGGCGGCGCCCAAGGCGGATTCGGCGGTAACAGTGGATACGGTGGTGGCTTCGGTGGTCGCCAAGGTGGACAGACTTGCTACTCTTGCGGTGGTTACGGCCACATGTCCCGTAAGATCCTCGCTTTCATTCCTCTAGCAGTTCTAACAAGCAATAGGTGACTGCACCCAAGGCCAAAAGTGCTACAACTGTGGTGAGGTCGGACATCTCTCAAGAGACTGCCCCTCTGAGACCAGCAGCGAGCGTACCTGCTACAAGTGCAAGCAACCTGGCCACGTCCAGGCTCAATGCCCAAACTAAGTTGGTTCTGCTGACCGTACATACAATGAGGTCGACTTGACGAGAACGAGCGCGCGAACGAGATTCTACACTTCCGAGAAGATGCCATGCATGCAGTACGAAGATTATGAACAAAAATACCCCGGGCATTTGGAAAGGGTGGCTTGCAGACACAGCAGTTGATTTGAGGATTTGCCGATGGAAACTTTATTAGAAAGGCCGGCCTACTTTGTATAATTGTACCTTCGACACCTGCAATTTCCCCCTTTTCTCCTTGCATTTCATACCCAAAAAGATACTCTTAGGAGTTTCGGCTTTCGTTGTTTTCCTATGTTCCTTTGCGGTTTTTCGGTTTTCTAGGGTGGCTTGCCCTGCGAGCTATCTAGACGGTTTTTCTTACGGCACACTTCGACACAAAAGCACCTTGTCATTTGGTTTGTTTTATTTGCCCTTTGTTGCATGGTTGATTCGAGATCGGGATCTAATCTGATTGCGAATCGAGGCGCAACAAATCAAAAGAAACTCGGCGGACGACGATCGATAGACTGGACGGAGAAGTTACGAGGATGAATTTATGTCTTTCTTTGCTCTTATTAAGAGAGAGGATATAAGATTCATGCGGCTACGACGAACGGGCGGACGGGCGAACGGATGGATAATTGTGAAAGAATGATTGCCAGGACGACTTGGTTGGAAGCACCAACAGATATGATAGCGGGCAGAGTCCAATGAAAGAATGGCGTTGAACTTACTATTTTTGGTGCTGTAAACTGTGACGAAATCGTGATGTGAACGGTGATGCGATCGAATGTTTGCCTTTGTTTTTGTCATATGCTGGTTGGTCATGTTTGGACTAGACCCCATTCCCTGAGATGAACTAACTATACCTCGTAGCCGGAAGTTGTAGATGGCGACGGGTTCTGCGGATCTGGAGGCATATTTGGCCTTCGCATGATGGATACAACGTATTCCGCAACGTCGAGCCACTACATAGTCGATAATATAGAACCTTTCATTAGAAGAGAATAAATTGGTCAGCGTCGCTGATAGATGTCACCTGAGGGGGATAGTTGGGTAATGCTATCTTCACCGTGGCTAGTGCGTGTGATGATATTGGCTACCTGTGGCTGTCTTTAAGGATGGTTTTGTGAAGCGACAGACTCACCATATAGTCGAAGAAAACAATTGTCACCAAAAATCAAGATATTATAGTACTAAAAGGGCGGAAAACTCGGTTTAACTCCCTATCTTAAGATACAAAGGTTTTAAGGTTGGAATGAGGTTTTTCATAGCAAAGAAGTAGGCAACGCTTGAGATGGAGACGACTTATGAATAGCTGGAGACCAATCTCTAACTATTTAAGAACTCATCCTACTTGGTCAATTTTCAAAAAGCTCCTTCTGAAAGTACACCCATTTTATTTTTTGAAGATCTTCTAATGTTATCAGTAAGGGTATTATGAACAATGACTATTTCTTAGCTCGATAGCCCATATACGGCCATATGGCACAAGTCTTTAATACCAACTTGAGTTATGACACTCAGTTATAGTTAAAAGATGTATAGATTACAAATCGTATCTGCATTCTCTAGTTTTGGTTTCAAAACGTTTAAAACAAGTTTAATAATGGATGACGTTGGCTTGGACGGTCGTCGAAGAAAAGGCTTCCTACGACAAATCACACCTAATAGCTCCGGTTAATAGTTGCTTTATCATTACGCATATTCCAGAAACCACCCGAAGCTAACACGTAAAGGTGCCTTTCTCCTCTCAAACCCAAACACTGAGACAAGAAATCCACCCACATCTATATTCGTCAAAGGTTGATTTCACAGCAATAGACACCCAACTATAATCCCTATCTTAGACACAGTTCAAACAAGGGAAGAGAATTCTTATAAATCATCCATCCTTTCTATACTGTACTACCTAAAACGAGAAAACAATAACATACACTCATTCCTCTCATTCCTCTTGCAATTGAATAAGTAGCAGAGTATGAGACGAGAAAAAATAGAACCAATAAAAACCCACGCCGAGACCGCTGTGACAAACCCAAAAAGTATAATGAAAGAGTCCTCATCTCATACCTCGTGCCTCCTACCCTTTTTCTTCCGTACTATACAACCCTGCCTCATGCTTCCGCTCCAATCCACCCCTTCCAACTTACGCATGCCCGTCCCCTGCCTCTCTCACACCCCCCGTCCCCGCCGCACTCGGTCCCTCATTATTCCAACTCAAGTACGTATGATCTCCTAACTTTCTCGGCCGGATTAGATGCGTAACCGTAAATATAGCCCCGAGAACAATACACAACCCACCCACGACTACGTACGCGATACCGAGGAAGGGGTTCTTGCCGCCCATAACAGTGCGGGTGGAGATGATGACTGATTTTGTGCCGCCATATTCTGTTACATCGAAATCTATTTGGTTTCAGTCACATTAGCATACAGAAGAGATAAATAGGAGAACGTGGAGATGGGTGAAGGAGAATGGGGAAGGAAGATGGACAAAATACATACGGTGGTTGATATTAAGAGTATACCTCCCCGTTCCCATGGTAGCTGTATCATTCCTCTGGGCCAACTTGCTAAAGGTCGGTAGTCCCGCCAACCTCATCCAAACCTGAAAAGCGCTGTCATTCTCCAGATCTGGATGATAATCATCGCTATAATTATTTGGATATCTCAACACCCAATTCGGTGGCACGGCAACCTGGCTCCAATTGTACTTGCTCGGACCGTACAAGCTACGATCAGAATCCCAAGAGATACCACTATTTTGTTCCATAACGTATGTTTCGTTGTTTTCGGATGATTTAGCGGGATTGAGGAGAACAGGGTTGAAGAACGTGTCGTTGAAGACGGAATTGGCTGCAATACCACAGGGGTAATATGGAACATCGTTGCCGTCCCGTCCAGTAGTTGTGGTCAGGGGCGTGCAATCGCTACTACCAATTGAACTGGCAGAAACAGCTTTTCCAGAAAGCTGGTCGGTATTGAAGGATTTGGCATAGCGACGGTGGTTCTGGTAGAAGTTTGTGAGACGGTAGTAGAATAGCACAGGCGGGTTCATAGGGTTCTGGACTGTAAAGTTGATTTGGCATTGCGTGGTGGGGACGATAACGTCGGTACCGTTGCCATAAGTCTGGGTGGTGTTTTGGCGAGACCAGGTTGGCGCCTCGTAGACGATGGAGTTGGAAGTGCTGGCGAAGTGAGCATCAATAAGGGAGGAGGGCATTGTACCCGTTGAGGGGTATTCCGGGGCGTCTGTAAAGCATTTCGAATAATCTAATATTATTTCTTGGACCTGTGTTGTCTATATGTCAGCATCTTCCCAGCCGCCTTGTAACCATCCCATCCATCCCATCCATCCCCAAAACTTACCTGCGCACTAGCATATAATAATCCTCCTCCAATAGGCGCAAATATAACGCCGACAGCGAAGAATAACGGAAGCACCGTCTTGGGCGTGAGAATAGGTCTATGTTTCCTCCGTAAGCTTAATTTTAGAGGAGTATCCAACGTTCCACTCACTGCCATGCTTTCAGGCGTTGCTGTCGAAAAGCCGTATCTACGAATAATACATTAATATCATATCTCTCTCTGCTCCTCCCTCAACAGGTCACTCACTGGCCGGCCTCCTGTTCTTCGCCTTCGTTCCATCGGGGTTGAGATGCGGATCTTGGGAATTGATGGAGTCCTCGCGGGCCACGGCAGCCTGTGTTTCAGTCATCATGAGATGGCTTCGAAGTCATGAGCTGGCTCTATCCGGCCGTGATTTCGTGGTAATGAGGTTGAGAGGAGTCGTGGGGGATTGTCGTCGTCGCAATGAGGTTCCGTTTATGCCGTAGCAGGCGCATCGACCCCGTACTGGTTTTAGCGTGGTTTTGGGCATAGCCACACAACGCCACAGCCAGAAATATACTTTGTAAGCTGCCCGCAACAGTAGTTATTCATCTTCATTGAAAGTATTCAAGTTATTCTCTAGCTTTATAGCAAATTATATTAAGAGATTACTTCACAACATCGAGCTGGCAGGTACCGAGTCAAATGCCAAAGCTGAATTGCTATAGTTTGCTTTGTAGATAATTACGCCATGCAATGCTTCCCCTTCGACCTTTACCTATACGCCCCTTCAAGCAGGGCGATAATCCCGATCCCACAACACCTAGCAAATGCAAATGCAAGGTCAAATGTCCATTATACTCCTAATAAATACCAATACTCTTCTCTCATCACCAAGACTAATCCTTCATAAGTCATACCCCCTTCCACTACTCATCACGAAATAAATATGCACCACTCGGTCTCATAGCCTCTTGATATCTTTGCAACACCAAGTCTCGCTCCCTCTCCTTAGCCTGTGCCCGATACTGCATTTCTTCTTGTGTGGTTGGGAAATCGGCATTCCAAAATCCGGGAGGAGAAGCCCTTCTCTCAAACGCATGTCTATGCCTCCCAGCCTTGTTCGCCATATTCCTCGTCATAGCCTCTATTATCGTATGCTCTCTCTCGTCCTTATTCATATTGCGAATCGTGTATGCATTATCGCCCAAGAACTCTTCCAGTAGTTCTTGCTCTTCTTCTTTTTCTGCTTTGGTTTGCGGCTTGTCTGGATTTCGGCTTCCTTCAGCCAGCGCTCGGAATTTGCGACCACAGCATTCGGGTTTTGTGCAACCTTGTAAACAAGCACGAGCATTGCCTCTGACAACCTCTTGAAATGCGTAATTTTTGCCTTGGTTGTAATTTGGATTGACTTTGAAATCTCTGAGAGTCAATGTTTCGACGGGTCGAGCACGTAACGGCTCCTGCTCAGGATCCATTTCCCACTCGGTAGCCGTCATTTCTGAGTGCGGTTTCCCTTTTCTCAGGGCGGCAGTGGTTCTGCTTATTGGAGAAGGCTGTCGGGGTGGTGGGTCAGACCTCGATTTGTCATTTTGAGCTTGGTGAGCCCTCCATCTTAATAGTGCTGGAGTGGCTACTTCTATGCTCCCGAAAGGATTTCCTTTTGAAGGCTCTAACGATGATCTAGGTGAGCTCTTCAATGAAGGTCTTGGCGTATCTGCTAAACTCCTTAGCGTTCCCTTGGAAGATGGTCTGGATGAATCCGACGATCCTGGTGCATTTTTTCCAGAAAGTCTAGGTGATAGTTTTGGAGACTCTCGGGTATGAGGATTGATCCCTAGGTAGCCCCGCGGAAGTAGGTCAATTCTCGTGGTAGCATCTGATTCGGTACCCAGGTTCACATGATATGTTAAATTGGAAGCGGACAAAGACCTTCTTGGGCGTGGCCGAGGATTGTTTCGCGATACAAAGGTCACAGGACTCAGTACTCTCTTTAGAGGAGATGGCTTGGACAATAAATCTCCCAGATAATCAGAATCAAGATGTGCCGGCTCTTTCGCTAACTTCCCCTCCGCAACAATCTCACCATCTTCAATCAGGGTTTTAATAGCTTGATCAGTTACATCTCGACGCTTTTTGGTTGCCCTCTCGTCAGAAGTCCTTGGGAAGATGAGTCGATTTGCGCTCCTAGGCTGGAGTGCCGAACTCTTCCGTTGGGCAGGCTTTGACTTGGATATAGGGTTTTTGTGTACAAGAATAGCATCAGTAGCAGTGGTGCTGGTTTGGCTTTGATTTTGAAGACGACCCTGTTTTCTAGGGGTGTCAACCTTTTCTCCAATATCGTCAAGATCGACGCTTTCATTGAAATACATTGCTTTAAGACCAATGGGACTGCTTGTGAGATCTTCGATTTTGATTTTAGTTGCTCTGCTAGTTTTCGATGTGCCCTGGTCTCGTTTTCGCTTTTTTACAGGTCGTGCGTAAGTGAATATCGGTGATTCCGGCGAAAAGGGAGTATTCATTGGTATGTCTTCGTCCGTAAGATGCTCCACATTTCCAAGACTATCGGAAGCATCTTGCGTGGAGCTTGAGTAATGCTGCCCAGCCAGCTCATGCTCATATTCCATATCCTGAACTCGCGTAGCTTCTACATCGAGGTGTGGGAGGAGACCAACACCCTGCTTGTCACCAGCTTCAGGCCCGGGCACCTCTAGGACTGTTGTAACTCTAGCTGCATCCATAAACTGCGGCATAGTATTACCCAACGTTTCATCTCTTTGGGAGCTTAGAACTAGACTAGCAGGCACGTCCGCTGTACTAGCAGTAGTTGGTATTGGAGTAGAAATCGCGGGTATGGTTTTTGGGACTTCCTTCGATATCCCCTTCTGAACAGCATGTTCCTTGCTGGACTCCTCATCCGTACCAGCCACCATCTCCCACTTTTTGGGCATCCTTTCTGCTTTTCTTTGTCCTTCCAGCCTCCCGGTATTCTCTTTTCCTCTCAATGGCTTATTATCGGCACTCTGCTTCAACGATTGTGAGAGCTCTCCTTCTAGCAAAGGTGTTGGTGGGCCGTCCTCCTCAGTGCCCATCATTGCCGGCCTTCCCTTTCCGCTCAATAAACCTTTCAATTCCTGAATTTGTGACTTCAGCGCTTTAATCTTCTCGTACTTCCTCGTATTCGCTCTGTCCAGGTTACTAGCATAAGCCGACCAATCCTTGGTCATCTTCTTTTCCTCTTTCAGCCGCTCTTCTACTATCTCCTTCGCCCCCTTTGCGTTCTTGTACGCCTCGAAGTACTTGTTATACTTCACAATCAATTCTCGATAGGCCTTCCTGGTTACAATCGCGGAATCGTCATCTATGGTTACTATTGCCGAGGAAGGCGACTCGCTGGACTGGGGCGTATTCTTCGAATCGTTGGTCGTGAGAGGTTTATATGTCAGTACTGGCGTAGTACACCTTGGGGTATTTGCTTTGCCTGGGTTGCTTGCTAATACTGGAAATTCAGCACTCCGTCTCTCTTGCAAGCCCTTCTGCAACTCCCGAGCTAGCCGTTGGTTCTCCCTTTCTAACTCCTCGACCCTCTTCGCCGCCTGCCTAGCCTTCTCTAACTCAATAACAAGCTTCGTATTATACTCGGCCAACTTCTCAGCCCTATCCGAGTTTTCTCTCAGCAATGTCAGCTCCTCTCTTGAAATTCGGGCAATTTTCTCATCGTTATATTCTGCAATAACACAATTAGTGAACGTTATGATGGCGGAGAAAGCAGGAGAGAGGGGTTGAACGTACCAGCCACGATGTTGGTGCCAATGTGATTGCATATCTTGTTAAACTCATCGAAGAGCTCACTTCTGCCCTTCTTCCAGCTCTCCATTGCGAGATCCAAATCAAACCGTACTGGTGCGCCTCAAGAATATAATTGCTACTGCGACATTGAGCAGTCACTTGCTCAGAGGTGCTCTCGGGAGTTCGTTCTATGCCGTGGACAAGAAGTCGACGCGACCGCGAATCGTGGAGCGTGGTTCAGCCGAGGTTCATCCACCCCACTTCCGAGAAAAAAATATGACCCGCATTATATCCGATCTATACCCGTTCTCCGGCCCGAAACATCTCTCATCTGGAAAAAACGAACTACCTAAAAGTCACAGTTTGTCGAACCCATTGTCTAGAGAAGTAAGAAAAAAAATTGGGAGATTTGTTGGAAGTGTCACAGTATGGGAGTTCTTTGAGAGAGGCTCCTCACAAGCGGTACGGTTTTACAATAGCCACATAACTTGAATAGGGTTCTGTGTCCGTACCTCTGGCACTCGTTTCATCCGGAATGTGGGCAATTGGCGTCACTTTATTTATGTACGGAGTAGGTAGATAGCTATGTATTGGTCCGTATAAGCCTATCCGCAACAAGTCATGAAGGTATAGTAAAGGTTTACTCTAGCAAGCAACATGATTTTAATTCCAATTCAACTTAATGTTCTTGCAAAAATAGTTTGCTTCTTTTTGCTGCCAAGGGATTTTGTGGTAGTCAAAAACTCAGTCTTTTCAATCTCGCACAGAAGAAATATTCTCAGTAAGTGCACCATCCACCGCCATCCCACTTAATTTGGATTCTCCGCATGGGTTAGAGTCTCCCACCCTAGGTACAACGAATTCGTGCCCCATGGTCTCCCACCGGAAGTATACTGGGAGGTATGCGTCATAGCATTTCCAAGACGAAAACCAAGGGCGTTGTAACCAATTTCCGTGACTGGCCCAAGTGATTGCGTTAACGCTTTATTCTGACATAACCACGATGGGTGTGCAACACTTCACATGACCAGTTAGCAATCTTTCACCGGAAATTTTTTGGAAGAAAAGTGTGTCCTTGGGAATTCCAAGTGTATTGTAACAAGTTGACGGGGGCAGGATGCTGCAAACCTAGAAAAGTGTAGTCAAGGAAAAGAAAAACTTACCCCTCTTCAAATCCGGAATGGAAGCCGAGCCCAAATCTCAACCTCTCCCCCTCCGTTTCATTGTAATAATCCTTTGTCCCTTGAATCCTCGCCGTCTCCATAATATGCGCAGCACTTGCAAGCGAATACCCTGTATGGGTTAAATCTCGACATGTCTCCTGCATATCTCCATCCTGGCCACTGTTGCCCCATGTCTGTTGGTTGTACCACCTACTCTGCAACGCAGATGTTGTGTCTGCTGTTTCGCGTACAGCAACGGGGAGGGAACCGTCAGAATCTAAATAGATCATGGAGGGGAAGTCTTCTTCGAAAAGTGCAAGAGTCGAACTATAGAGGTCTTGGTCTTCTAAGAATACGGCGATTCCGAGGGTAGTGCTGAGACATGCTATTTTTCGTGAGCTTAGATTTTGGAAAGAAAATCACGGGGAGACAAACATATATCCCAATTGCTATTACTCGTAGGGTCCCCTCCTTGAATAGCTGGCAGGTAGGCGTTCTTTAGCATGCTCTTGAACTGAGCCAAATCGGCAGCACTCAGATATCCAGAAGTTCTAATGATCTCCCCTGCTCGGACCCAACTGGCACCGGCCCAAGAGGCTTGCAGGATGGCATTGGAAAGGGTGTGGGCTTTTTAATGTCAGCGTCTACTTTTAGGTTCAAGGAGAAGAAGTAGGAAGGGGGAGGAAAGGGAGGAAAACAAACTTTTGACAACATAACTCCACTTATTCATCAAATCAATGGCATACGTTGCAAACTTCGGTGTTCCACTAACTGCCCAAGCCAAAGCATGTGCATATGCGGCCAAAGCATCACCTCTCTCATCCGTACACCCATTATCAGGCGTAGTAGTTGGTCCACATCCGACCGTCGCAGTAGCCGTGCTCGTTCTTGTTCCCGAAGCATACCCACCATACCGATCGCTATCATCCAGCATGGCATTGTAGGCGTCGGTCCAGAGGCTTTTCCCTGCGAGCACCTGAGATGCAACGAAGCTGAGCTGGGCTTGGGAGACGACGTAGCCTGGGTGGACCCATGCTAGGGTGAGGGAGGGGAGGAGGAGGGGAACAGTGAGGAATTTGAAGGACACCATTTTGAATTCACTTCCTAAGGGAATTCGAGTTTGGAAAAGTCAATGCTTCAAGAAAGGAGTGGCAATCAAGAAACTCTTCACGACATTAGGAAAACATCCCGATTTATACAGATTCCAGAGAGCGAGAAACATAATTACCAACCGCGAGAACTGCTGAATGTAACACGATTCTTCAGACTCTATGCTTCCGTGAGATGATTTCTCGATGTTGTGCTCAAGAGTTACTCGACTTGCTCGCAACCGTTCACGATAGAACAGCGAGTATTCCATGTAGTTCGCACAGCTCTCGGCGATGCCGTCCTCAGCTGTTCTTCGTATCCCCTCGATTAGTGTGCTTACTCCCGCTTCTCTATCTACGAGCCGCACTCCTTATTAAGCTTAACTGAGCCTCCTCGCCCTTTCATTGGCGCTTCTCTCGGGAATCCTGACGGATTCCCGATTCCATGCAGGATCCTCCGGATCAAGTGTCATCGGCTACACATCTAGACTATCACGTCGCGTTGCGTGTGAAGGCTCTGTTGCGCATATGGAGTGATTAATCGTCTATTCTGCCTTACACGGCATACACATCGACACTCGCTGTGATGTTTCAATTAATTAGGCACGTATTCGTATAAGTTTAAATGCGTTCTACTTCGTATGCTCATTAATGTTTGAAGTCATTGGACCTCTTTATATTAGCCGTATTAAAATCATATGTCCACCATTTCCAGGCTTTAACACATCTTTACCAATACGTCCTCCTGATAAAGCTTAGGGCTCTAACTTGTAGCTATCGATTCCACTTCAGGTGCTCTCCAACCTGACTTATAAGGCATTATATCACATGAGGTTAGTGTTTGCTAACAATCAATCTCGTATTGCTTTCTCAATCGCCACTCCAATCCTTCGCCCACATAAATCCTTCCGTGACCCAGATCCTTCCTTCACCGCCTCACTTATTCTCTCTTCTGCCATTGCCGGTTGCGTAAAACCCCTTTTTGTGTTGCCCACCTTCGCTTCCACAGAACATAGTAGCGGTAGGTACTGGTAGCCAACTCGTATAATGTTATAGAGCAAGACTATCGGATGCTCGTGAGCAGTAAAATACGCATTTGTCTATAGCATAGACCACAATGATGGACCCATCACACCTCTTTCGCGGATCAAACCTCGTCTCGTCTCGCTTGTCCTGTCCTGAAGTCCTCGGACCGCATTCCCTCTTTCGATGATCAAACGCCGCTGCCCCTCCAATATTCTATGCGTAAGTTAGCATTTATAACAGCCCCATAAAACTGCCAGAATCATATCAGATCGACCTTAATCTCATCCATCTTATCAGCCAGGCAAGATCTTCATAGGGCCTTACAACAGCTGCAGAAGGTCACAGATGATTTCCTGCTACTCAGCACCAAGTCCTACGTCCAAGGTGAGATCAGCTGATTCTGATACCGCACTGCAACAAGATCTTCCAAAGAGTCGGGATGAACGACTTAAGCAACCTCTTATTCTCTTCTCTTCGTTCCCGAGGACCCATAAAGCGCCGCTTTCTTCCACCGAGGCCAACCTTTCTTTTCCCATCACTCATTCACTAACCTCAACCGAAACCTTCCACTTTCTTTCATTCAGCGATCTGGCATCGCCTATTTTCTTGTATACATTCACTTATACCACATTCTACAACTTGTTTGATTTCACACCCTTTCAATAGCTCTTTAAATACCCAGTAAACTTAGGTTACCTCTAAACCATCAACATGGTTCAAATCAGCATTCCTTCCGTCCTTATTTGTACGCTCTATCTCTTACTCATCTCACCTCAACACCACTCAGCTTCACACTAACAATATTCCAAAAGTTGTCACCCTCGCCCTAGCAACGGTAACACCCAACAATGCAGGTGCCAAGTCTGTCGGCCTCGCCAACGGCCAACAATTCATTACCGGTGGTTGCACCTCGGACGCAGACTGTCAATCCTCATGCTGTGCCGGCAACCCTACTGTTGGCGTCTGCTCCGCCGCTGCGGCTTCCAACCAAAACGGAAAAACCGGGTGCGGTTTTGTGGATCCGAATGCTGCTGCTACTAGTATGTTATGCATTCTTTCTCCTTTTCTTATTTGATTGTTTTTTCTTTCCCGCCTTTATTCCTATCTTTTTCTTTTTTGGGGGGGAGAAACAGTTCTAAGATCACACCTATAGTTGCCGCCGCAAAGGCCCAAGTAGCTAAGCAAGGTTTCCGCCGCCGCCGCAAG
This sequence comes from Ascocoryne sarcoides NRRL 50072, assembly GCA_000328965.1. Classification (NCBI taxonomy): domain Eukaryota; kingdom Fungi; phylum Ascomycota; class Leotiomycetes; order Helotiales; family Gelatinodiscaceae; genus Ascocoryne; species Ascocoryne sarcoides. Next base: position 1,709,530 of record KB205939.1, read on the forward strand.
ATCTCTGAGTCGGAGTAATTCTGAACTCGGGATTGAGTGTGGAGGGGGAGGTGGAAGTCAATGAGTGACAAGAAAAGAATTTTGATTGACAATCACAACGGGCACGAAATAGAAAAATCTAAGCCTTTTCCCTCGTTTCACACTTTTTTTTTCGTGGCCTCGTCTTATTGTGCTTGTAGAATTAGGATGCAGGTGTTTCTCCCATCGAAGGTGTGAGGAGTAGTGACCAAAAGGTGCCCGTTTTTTAAGCTTCCACCTTGTTATCCAGTCTCACTGGCGGTTTTACTCGTACTCAGAATTCAATTCAACCCTTTCTTCCTCCTCCCATATCCTCCCCAAAGGCTTCGCCGTATTCCATGTGAAATCGCAAATCCCTCTCTCTACCCTGTTTTCTCTCGCCAACGCTATTCTAGGCGCCTCAGCTGCACTCATATTACCAAAAATCACTCCATCTACAACCCCACTCAGTATTTCCTCTGCCTCAGACTTCAACGTAGCAGTCTGGTGGTCTACCTCTTAACCAAGGACGCCGGTCCAGTGTGATATTTTCTTCTTTTCTGACGAACTGGGAGAGATTGGTTTGTATATATGTATTTGACCTTCGAAGTTCTAACAAAGGAGGGTGGCGATGAAGAAAACTAGTAGTCTAAAATATCACGCTACTACTATTCTGCAAGAAGCGTTGTACAGCCCACACGACAAGCCAAAAGCGCACCAGATTTTCATCGCAATAAAATTTACGTCATTACGTCTTCTTGAGATCATAACTTCATAATCTCATATCCTACTGCGCCTAACTCTACCTTTTTCCATCGCCCCTAAATCCTTACCCCTCAAAGCAACTTCCCACTCATCAGTGTCTTCTCATACACCTCCTCCCCTGGCTCCCCAATCCCTTCCAAACCTACATACCCATTCAACCATCCCAGTACTGCATGATGCCATACCAGACTATTCTCCGGCTTCAACACCCAATGATCTTCATCCGAGAAACTCAGGAACTTGCTTGGAACACCTCTCGCCTGGAGGATGTTAAACGCCGCCAGACCTTCTGCTATAGGGAGCCTAGTGATTACCGCCATTAGCATTGATGTTGATACAAAATTTAAATGATGAGAGTTTGTTCGAGAAGACCAGTGGGGAAGAAGGGAGAGGTGGGGAGGAGAAAAGGCAGAAAATAATAGAGGAAAGAGGAACATACCGATAGTCCAACTCATTATGCACAATAAGATGCGGCGTACTCCAATTCGCTGTATGTGCCGCCGGATTCCACCGTTCGTAATTCTCATAGTTATCCCACAAGGTCCCGTTAAAATCGTGCTGCATAAACCAGAGTTCTTCGCTACTATACTACTCATCCAATTACTGATTAGCACCCAACGCCATAGGACAACATCACGTAGAACGAAAATCCGAGTAAGGTCCGACGGGTGTGAAGTCATCTTACCTGACTCAATGTATTGAAACTTCCATCATGCGTAAACAGTGCTTTGAACTTCCTCCCGAGCTCCTGTCCCTGAATCCAGTTCATCATATACCCCCCATAGCTAGCCCCCAAAGCGATGGCGCGACTAGTATTCACATACGGTAAATTCTCCTCAATATACTTCCACCCTATCACTAGATCATTATAGGGACGCCCGCCCCATTGGTTTTGGATGCCGTCAGTGAGGTTTTGACCAAAGCCCGTAGATCCAGTAGGGTTAAAAGCCACGAGAATATACCCCTGCTCCGCAAACACCATCATATTCCATCTCGTACTCCACGTCTCCTCCGTTGCCCCTTGCGGCCCTCCATGTACATAAAATGCCAACGGGTACGTCTCATTCTCCTTGAAAAAACTTGGCTTGATGATCCAAGCATGGACTTGATAATCGCCATCTCCCTGGTAATAGAATTCGGAAATTTGAGATTGCGAAAGCCCATATCGCGTGCCGTTCTTCAAATTAGCGTCGATGAGAGTGATGCCAGTGGTAGCGTTCGTGGTAACAGATTCAGCAGGATCAACGCTGAAAAACAAGGAGCTGTCGAGGAAACTAGAACTACTGATCAACAACTCCTTCTGCCCCTTTAACTGAACATCTGACACCCCACCATCTTTGAAGACAAGCTTCGGTAGTTCCTGAGAAGAGGATGGCGACGAGGAAAGAGCAAACAGCCTAACTCGCGCAAAGTCCTCTGCAACCGCATACAGAGTTTCCCCATCTTGGCTCCAAACAACCTGGCTGGGGCTCCGATCCCACTTCCCGATCCCGTCTTCGCTAACATAAAACTCTTCAGCAGTCAGGTTAGAAGTCACGTCCTTGACGATGAAGATACGGTTCTTGTCAGATTCGTAAGAGATACCTTTCATGCGGACGAAAGCAACGGACTCGCCGCTGGGCGAGAAGACTGCACCATCTGATGCGCCGAGAATGTCGGGCGTGAGAATAGGAGATGGAATGGGGGCTGGTGCGGTGAAGTCCGTGAGAGGCAGGAAATAGACGTCTGATTTAGTGGTTGTGACTTGGTTTAGAGTTGGGTCTTTGGCGATGAATACAATTCCGAACTTCGAAATATCGTAGCTGTTGTAGGTAAGTTTTCTTTTTCATAGCCACAACGAGGAGAAAAGGAACTTACTCGTCAGTCGCGCCAAAAGGTGGGATAGGAGATTCCAATCCCGTCCCATTGAGGGCATTAATCGGTTCGCTCAGCGTGTAAGTTGTAGTACCATTACTACAGGTACTAAAACTCAAGGTTGTGTACCAAATACTATTACGTTCTGGAGTGATGTCTGGATTGACATTGGTTAGAGTTTGACCAAACAAGAAGTGATAGAGTATAAAAACATACAAGTATCCCAATGTCGGACGAAAACGGTTGTATACATTCTCCCAGACGAGACTGGGGTCTCAGCCAGCTCTGAATTATACAAGGTACCATTTGGGGAAGCAGTCCCACTATAGGCCATTGCAAAAGTCCCATTTCCAAGCTCAACAATTTTTATCCCGCTGATGGAGCCTGGAACTGAACCAGCTGGAATAGGACTATAATACATCTGTTAGCATCACTATTATAGATAGAAAATCGCCTGGAGCCTCTCATTCCCATTCAAATCCAAACTTTAAAACGAGGCAGAAAACTCACTCCCCACTTCCGCTGGCCTCGCCCACCCAAAAACTTGTCGTCCCATCATCCTCCCCCACCGTCCAAAACACCGCCCCACCATCCCCAAGCCAGTGTACTTCCCCAATCGCACTATTATTACTCCACAATGTACTCCCTCCACTGCTGGTCTCCAGCACCCACGTCCCATACGTATGCTCATGCGTCGTGAAATTATACTCACTAGTGGTGTATAATGCAAGAGTGCCATCAGAATTAGGGAGAGCGGTACTTCGCCGCGGTGCACTTAGCATCGCTGCTGGTGTGAAAGCGGAGGGGGAGGCATTGGCGAGAAGGAGAAAAGTAGAGAGTATCAGAGCGAAGAACGCCCATGGCGGATTTGATATATTCATCATAATTCGTTAAATCAATCGAAAGAATATCGAAAAAGTGACGAGAGGACAAAAAGAGAGAGAATAGCTTATTTATACCCCTCTCCAACAGCATTGCCAGGTTGCTAGTTTTGCAAAGTTGGTGCGGTACCTGTAAGCTGCAGTTCCTGCTATTACCAAAAGAGAGCACGTCGTACAAGCCAAAGGCAGCGCTATGCAGATGCATCTGTCAGGCCAGCTTCTGGCGGGATCAATATCTATGGCTTAAGCTCCAATTGGTTGCCTAGCTCGTCATCAATCACGCTGGTGATTAATCGACATCGACCTCCTTGGAAGATACAGATAGCCAAGAGCCTCGCCGTACCTTGCCTACATAATCTGATAACAAAATTTGCACAAATTAAAGAAAGCGCTTTATCGGCTGATTGCAACTTGTAAGTGAGGGGAAACCATGACGAACTGAATTCACGGCTTCAATTGATGCCCCAAAAGGCAGGTCGCATAGCCTTGGCTCTTGGCAACCCCTCCGAACATGTTCGTACGAGCTTGGCGACTTCGCACCAAGAGCCGCAATCCGGCAGGTAGGAGCTCTTTTCAAGGATAGGATAATTCCGAGGCTTCGGGCAATGGCGCGGAAACTCTGGGAGCTGTTGAAGTCCGGCTTCTTCCAACCCTTTGGAATCAAATCATTATATCCATAGAGAAGAAATATGGGTCAATCACAGACCGTCACACTCCTCTGCCTGTGTGCATACTGAGGACTGGGGTGCTTTGATGTTGTTATTCAAAACATGGTCACTTGAACGAGGATTCAGCAGACTCGAATTCGGTCGTAGCTGGGATTTGCGTGTAGTAGTCTCTAAAAGAGTCCTGAGTTTTCGCCAGAGTCGTAGGAGGGTTGCCACGAGTGGTCTGTCGGGGACACTGCTGCTGCAACAGGCACCGACCAGAGTTGCAGTACCTGGATTCTCGCCGAAAGCTTAGTTGCTGTGCCACTCTGTTGGGTTGGTTATCTTGATTCCTCGAATACCCATGCTTGCTAGCTAAGCCAGATGCATTGTCCCTGCTGCAACCTGGGTGGTTTGTGCGGTCCGATTTTTGGTCTGCGGCCGGGATCAATGTCGACATGTCTTTCCTTACTGTAGAATGCTCCGGATGGTTAGCAGGATTTAACACACTTGGAATATCGCATAGAGAGCTAAATACTAGCTAACCTCGTGGATTGGTTTGTAGGATAACAAAGGGCAAGTGTACCGTTGCAAACATAGTCGTTGAAGCCATAGCGGGATGGTGTAGCAGAGAGACGCGATGTCTGCCACTGACCATGGGAAGTGAATCGCCAGATCACCTGATTGAGATCACCTCCTTTCCTCGAACGCATCAATCAATCTCTTTCCTTTTCCCTTGGGCCTTCTTGAATTCCAGTTATAAACGCAAGCTGATAACGAACGCTTCTCGTGTATCTGTTTATGATTTTCTCCTCTTTACAGCCTCCTTTGAGTTTGGAGAGGTGGTCGGATATGTACTCTTTTTATAGCCTTCAACAATCAGTAGGTGCTATCATGACAGCGATATATCCTCTTTTTTTTAAAAAATATCCCTCTACGCTTTCAATTCCCATATATGGTACTTTTTGCGTTCGCAATGTGTGGGGCTGTTTTGGGGAGTGGCAAACTTAGCGCTAACAAGTTATATACTCTAAGCTAACACGAGGTCAATTACGGCTGTTACTTGATAAGCTCTTCGGATTTTACAATAATATAAATAACTTGCGTACTGGTTTCAAGGATTAGCAGTTCTTTTCTCTGCTACCCAAAACAACTATTCTCAGCTTGTCCGCCTAGTGATCTTGTGATGTTTGAAAGGCTATATTCTATTTGGTCATACAAATTGGCCTTCTTTGGCCTTCTACCAGTTACTATCGTGGGGTGTAATCAATTTTGGTTATTTTTAAATCGGAAAGATGAAGGAGGTAGTTAATAAACTCGGCAATGATAGCTCATTCGTCTCCTCCACGGCTGCCTGCTCCAGTAACTGAGCATATCCCCAAATCCCTCTTGACGCTATCGCTGATTGAGAGTGAGAGTTCAGGCTCCTACACATGTCTTTAGTAGATACCGCCCTTGACTCAGTCTCGCCTTCACTCTGCATTATTTTGTCTGTTGATGGGGGAGAAATTAACGGTAGTAATATTAAGATTGAAACTACGCAACTTGCTGAATGGTGAAGGTCCAGATCTCCTCAACCTGTTCAAAGATTCTCTCAGTGATAATAACTATTAGCTTTGCATGAAATAATCCAGATCAAATATCACATTGAGGGTTTGTAGATTCACGTTTACTGCCTCGCCCTTTCGAAGGCGCACGCTACGAACTTTTTGATGTAGACTTTTGTACCATGAGTCGCGGTTGATTGAATTGATTATCAAAAGATTGTTCGCTCCAAATTCGAACTTGCATTCAAGATTAACATCACCGTTTTAACAAGGGGATCTGGCGCTAAGATGGCAGGAGCCTCTAGTCAAATGAAGGAAACCTCCTTCCCCCGCTCTGAATATTAAATCCTTCATTTTATCTTGACTATTCATAACCCCTCTAATGTTTCCAACAGGTAGGATTTAAGCACTCGATGTCTTCAATGTTGACTTCAACATGTCTCCTTCTCCCATCGCTACAGATCCTAATTCTCGTCCACAGAACTTCCGCAACGCTTTCGAAGAATACATTTTCGTATTTACGGTTATGATGGCCACTGGCTCCACAGTACGTTTATACCATAATCTTGGCGGTCTGTTGATGGAAACTAACACAAAATCGAGACATTCATTCAAGGTGTCATAATTATCAACACCGAAGGCATTGGAAAAGATTTGAACATGTCGGCTGCACAGATCACTTGGATAGCGGCGGCGGTTGGGAAAGTACTCTGGCTATTTTTGATATCACTCTTTCTAACAATCTTTTAGCCTTGCTAGTGGTTCTTTCATGTTAGCATCTGGAAAGGTAGCGGATAACTTTGGATTCAAACTTCAACTCCTCGTCGGCATGGCTCTCCTTAGCATTGCGTCACTCATCACAGCGTTCGTCCCTAGCGGAATATACATGAACATTCTCTGTGGCTTTCTTGGACTCGGTACTGCGGCTGTCTCTCCTCCTGCCATCGGCACACTCTTTGCAACATACCCCGAAGGCCGACGACGGAACAAGGTAACAGGTGCGCTTGGAGCTGGCAACCCGGTTGGTTTCGTATTGGGCAGTATATCGTCTGGTCTCTCAGCAAAATACGCCAGCTGGAGGGCATCTTTTATCGTCATCTCGATTTTCTTTGGCATTATGACCATCCTGGCAGTTTGGACAATGCCATCAATTCCCAGAACAGCAGATAATACAAAGCAAATGTTGAAGCAGTTCGACTATTTGGGCACAGCACTCACAATTATTGGAATGGCACTTCTCTCCTCGGGTCTCACGTTCGTTATTCATGACAGTTGAAGTGTCACTTACCTATTAAAAGTATCTATGCTAACAAATTTATAGCGAAGGCCCTGAACTAGGCTGGAGCTCTTTCAAAGTTCTCCTCTTGCTTCTTCTTGGCATCACTTGCATCTTTGCCTTTACTATCTGGGAAAATACTTACCAATTTCCACTCCTCAACCCTTCCGTTTGGAAAAATCGCACCTTCACCCTCTGCGTTCTCAGCGTCGGATTCGGATACATGTCCTTCATAACAAATCAGTTTTGGATAACACTCTATATGCAAAACATCCAGCAGCTCTCTCCCCTCTCTATCGCCGTCCGCCTCATGCCTCAAACTATCGCCGGAATTATATGGAGTTATCTCGGCCAACTGCTCATGTCAAAAATTCCTGGGCGAATTATTATGGGCATAGGCGGATTGGCATATTTGGCAGGAGCGACGTTTCTGTACTTCATCAAACCAGATACGAGTTATTGGGTTCTCTTGTTTCCCGCATTGTGTGTGACGGTTATTGGGGCAGATTTCCAATTCATTGTTAGTAACGTATGTCTCTTCCCTCTTCTCCGCTTGACACCTCACTTCCAACCGCTAAGTGGTCACGAAGCTTTATATCTCAACCCAAATGCCGACTCAGTCGTCCCTCGGGGCTGGCGTCCTTCAAACTGCAATGCGTCTCTCTGTCTCTTTCGGCCTCTCTCTCACCTCTGCCATCTACAGCTCATTTTCAAAAACTACGCAGGGCATGGAGAATGTTACCTTCCCTTTTGAAATAACCTATCTAGTCTCCATTATCTTCGCAGCCATAAGTTGCATCTTCATCCCCTTCATGGTCATATCTCGACAAGGGGAAGGAGTGAAAGATGAACAACAATATGGATCTCTTCCCAACATCGACCCTATGCCCTCTTCTGAAGACGAGAGGCCTAGGACAGGGGGCGAGTACCTTGACGGGGAATATTATGACGGGATGTACAATAATCATGAACTGATGGCAGAGAAAGAGTGGGGATTCTTGAATAACAACCCACATACCCACACGGTGAGATTCAAACCCAGTCACACGAGTCTTTGGAGTGCAGCTACAGCAGGAAGCATGGATTCATATTTCCCACGCTGGAGTTGGGAAGGTGGCGATGATGGAAGGTTTGTGGATGTTACTGCCACGACAGCTACCGGTGGCGGAGGCAGTATCGTGTGTGAGGTGTGTATTAAATGTCTGGAGGAGAGAAAGGTTATGCTGCTGGGTGATGGGAATCCACATTATGGACAAAATGGGAGCCAGCGTTGGCCTGATCGCCCGATTATAAGAAGGGATGAAAATAGCCATATACTGCCATTTTTACCCTATGTTCATCCATCTCCGCTTCGACCTTCGCAGCGGCATTTACATGAGCATGAAGAGAGTTCTCGCTTCAGTCTCATGGCGTTAGGGAACGGAAGCGAGGTAATCATGAATGGATTTGAATCACAATTGAGGATCGAAGGGTTGTTGCATTGTCTACCAGCTATATCAGAGATACAGAGAGAGAGACAGGGACAGAATTGGCAGGAACATTTGAGGCCGTTGGGGGACCCAGGCTGGGGTATGAATGCAGGGAGGCCGATGAATCTGGATGGAGTGGGGTCTGTGCAGGGTAGAATGAGTGGGCATCCGGTGGATGGGTTGTTACATCGTTTGAATAGGTATGAGAGTCTCGAGAGTAGGGATTTGGGAATGGAAAGTCGGGTACGCAGGGATGACAAAGATGGAAGTGAATGTGGAAAGGGACGTTTGATTACGCCGGTTGGTCGGCCGCCGGTGGGGGTACGAAGATCGAGTTGGGGGAAGGGAATGGATTCTAGCATGCGTGGTGGGAGTCTGAGCGTGGTTGTGCAAAGCTTTCCGAATGGGTGTTCGACGAGGGAGTATAGGAAGATGGCGGAGAGGGGAGCGGGTGGAGGGTGGGTGTGACTGAACTTGATGACGTTGTCACACACTATAGACGGTCTTGGTGGTTGATTTGATTTTTTAAAAGTGGGAGTTATGGGCAGAGGTAGAGAGATAGAGAGATGGGGGACTAGAGCTGTGATTTTGGAGGCAGAATTTCCAGGCTTATTTGTAACGCTCTCTGTGGGTCTGGAGTACTGTGGATGGATGCGTCGATAGATTCTATGAATGGAAAACTGGAAATTGAAGGCAGTTTGTGCCCTTGGACTATTGTGTAGAGTGAATAAGCGGATGTCTATGACCACCATAGACGTTTCTTAGGCAGGTGTTAATGAGAGCTGAAATAACCTATGGTCCGACTTGTGAAAAATTCAGTGGTGTTTCAAAGAGGTAAGCTGAAACGATTTCCGTCAACAGCCTAACTTCCCGCACTGTTATGTTCTTTAAGCTCTATGATATGAAAATACCTATATACTAGACCTAAATCATGAAATGCTAAGTGATCAGCGAGCACTTAACTTATGCGAAATCGTGATGCACTTGTTTCCCCTCATTCTTAATCTCTATTGCTCGGTTCGCTTTTTCTTCCAGTATTGAAACTCTAGCATTAAAATTCACTCTCTCATTTCGATTATCAGCCTCTCACATATTACAGCGCATGAGTAAAGTTGTTAGGTTGGAAAACAAGGGAATCACACTTGCTTGAGTAGCAATCGCGGATGCAGCAATACTGAGATTAAACCTTAAAGATTTCTTAAAACTAGTGAAAATCTCGGCATACAATATCTTTGCATGCTTATTAAGGCAGTTTTTAATTATTGGCTTTCAGAAGCTAGCAGATACTTAATTCTCAAGCTTTATATATCCAATGGAAACACCGAGGCGATGTTAATCCAACTATTATCTTGACTTGCAAGCTGCTCAATTTTGTGCTTCTAAAGTATAGATAGACGGTGAAAAAATTCCGAATGGTGGTTTTGGTAGATAAGAAAGATATTTAGAGGAATCTTTGGGCTTAAGTCTATAGTATGAGTGAAGATGACCCAGCGACACCCAATAATTTTTAAGAGCAAAGTTTGGGGTTACCAATGCTGATAGAAGTAGGATTTCTATAGATTCTCATCCTCTTGTAGAGAATGACAAGGTTTCCCTTTATCGGTAGCCAAGAACGGGTTTTATAGCCGAAGATAGCCGAGACCCGTAACCTCAATCTCACTGACTGAATGCTGCTAGTTTTGTGACCCTTTCACCAATAGTTCCTAGGTAAACGCATTTCTCATGGCATCCCGAATGTGTAGATTTCCCCATATACCACCACTTCTCAGGTCTTATCGTTGTTTCTCAGCCTCTCCTCACAGCAAGCAATTGAATACATCCCAGATAGCCGATGAATTTTTGACCTACACACGACAAAAAGGTGTCATCTCACAATCACAGCTCCTGGACGCAAATCAGATCCAGCGTTTGAGTCAGACCCTCGGCCGGCCTGAAATCCACCCAGGACAGTTAATCAGCAGCCATGCACCTGCGATACGGACACCTCTCCTAGCTGGTTATCACCTCGTGTACTTCACGCGTTCAGCTTTCGAAGGCGATCTAGGGCCTGATGGATCAGATAGAACATTTAACCCTCCATCACCATTCACTCGACGGATGTGGGCTGGAGGAAAAATGGATTGGAGTGTTGATAACGAATTAAAGGTCGGCGACACGGTCATTGAGAGGACTAAGATCCTAGAGGTAGCGCCCAAGAAAACCAGAGATGGATTAGATATGATCATAGTTAGTGTTATGAAGACTTTTGAGAACGAGAGAGGTATAGCGTTGAGTGACAGAAGGTTTGGGTGCAGGCACTTAAGACTTGGTACTACAAGAAAATAACTTATGTATAGGAACTGGCTTTTTCGTCCTCAAATAACTAGTCCTCCTACTATCCAAGAACGTCGTGCAACAGTACCATTCCTCTCAGGTGCGTCTACGCTTCTCACATCCATATCTACGTCAATTAGAACTCATCAATTTCGTTAGGAACCCACACTCGAGACCTAACCCAAAGCCCCGTCTCTCTTTTCCGGTTTTCAGCTCTTACTTTTAATGGCCACAAAATCCATTACTCACCCCCCTGGTGTCGGGAAAAGGAAGGACACCGAGGGCTGGTAGTTCACGGTCCACTGAACCTCATCCACATTCTAGATTTGTGGCGGGATGCTCGCAGTTCCCGTAGTTTTCGATCCCCTAAAAGCATCAAGTATCGAGCGACGTCACCCGTGTACGCTGATGAACCATATCGACTTACATTAGATGATGTGGGGGATGGAAAGAGCGAAGTGAAGCTTTGGACATGTGAAGGGAAGATTGGGATGGAGGCTGATATCCAAGCATTTTGAACAGTATTCAAGGTTACATTTAGTAGAGTGAAATCACTTGCCTTATTTCTTCGCTTCGATTGGTGTTTAGTTGACTGAATGTTAATTTGAAGCTCTTTCCATTCGAGATAGCAGCTTAGTAAAAGGGGTGCTGTGTCAAGCAGTCAAGGATAAAAGGTGTACTAAGGTAGAAAGGGGGCAGGCAGGAATTAAGGAAACAATTAACAAAAATGGGTAGAAAGATGACTTGGTCAATGAATACTTGCTATGAGCCGTTGCTTCTATATCATGTTCATAAACGCTATTTTTTCCTAGATGTTACTTCAACGACTTAGCACCTTTCTCGGTCTTTTCCCCTCTTCGCCATGCCCCATCTCTCCCATATTCTTTTCCTGGGTGCCAATCTAACGACGTTGTGAAGTTAAAAAGCTCTTCAATTTTATAAGCGAAAACCCTATCACAGTAGCATCTAATACAAGATAGGGACAAGGTGTTGGCAATTATTAATCTAGAAGTGGGGTTTCTCCTATGGGAATTTTGAAATGCGGTTGTATCTCAGTGGCCTTTTGAAAATCCCATTCGTATCATTTCTTCGGCGATAACCCGGAGGTGGTGGGGTGCTAGCCTCCTTGGCGAAGAAAAAAAAAGTAGAAGAAATTTTGTAGGACGGGATTTCCTACGTTCATCAATCATAGACAGCCGATGAGTATGAGTAGAAGATAAACTCACTTTCAAGGAGGGAAACTAGTTGAATTTAGCGCGGCGCGTTTAACGCACCTATTTATATAAGTTTACAGCTGGGGGTTGTTATCCGATACAAACTAGCCGTTAGATCCACCTTAACGTTGAGCTCTTAGGGTATGCGTTGCTTAAAAATCAACCATCTTCTCCAGCGAGCAATGGGCCCGGAAGTAAAGCGAGAATTGTATGATTGTATGGAGGGGTCTATTACAAAAGCTACCCAGAGAAACTTTTTGTGAATTTGGGGCCTTGAAGGACATTGCTTTCACGTGAGTATGTGCAACTTGTAGCGGTGTGGTGCAAACAGAGCTTCAAGGAAAAAGGATTTACTCAAAAGGAGGCAGATGAGTTTTTTTTGAAAGTAACTGTATGATCCCTAATCTTGCCGAGGGCCATACATAGCCACAGGTCCCATAACTCACCTTTTGCTTTTATCGGCTCTTTTTTTCTGTGAAGTTTCAACTTGGGAGCCGGAAAATTTATTACCGCGTCCAATCTGGCCATGGGGTTTCTTCTATTATATACTTGTACCAATCTTCATGAAATATAGCGAGGGAGATTATTGGCTAAAGGCGAAATTTTCGGGGCTTCAAGGCCCAGAAAAGCCCGCAAAAGAAACAAAGTAAGGAGTCGCCACCTCATTAAGCCGCAAAGAACCTCCCCATCCTGCGAGACTGTGACTGGAGGAACATACTGTAGTGTTGCAAAAGTCACCTGGTTTAGGACCAACCCGACTTCTCCTGGAGGCTTTGAATGCTCAAGGACGGGATACCCGGACGGAAGTGAAACCCCCTCGGCCTTCTCGATGAGGCTTTCCATGAATGCGGGATACCTAAAAGGACATTAGAGACTCTATGCCAAAGCAAGTATCGCCAGTTTCGAGGTAACGTTCGCCAAGACCCCTCTTCTCAACTCTATAGCGCTTCAAAAGTTTCTCCGTGAACACTTAACCAACACCACTCAAATACGGTTACAAAACCCTGAAAGCTGGGCTAGATAGCCAATTGGAGAGGCATAATTTTCCATATATCCCTTCCCTGGTCGCTTTTGTGGAGAGAGCCACTGGTGTACGGTTGGTTTAGTTGGTGCGCCGCAATCGACCCATCGCCACGCATCAGATCATCCCTGGGATGCCTCGATATGAATCTCGGAGTATTTCCCATCATCTCATAAAGTCACTGATAAACAGTTGCCGCACAAACTGCTTTCCCTACAGCCGCGACACCAGTTCGGATGAGGTTATGTTGACCCCCAGAGATTCTCTCTGCACCAGGAAGAATTAATGACGAGTTGCACCAGCTCTGGATAGGAAACCGGATAAGACGTGGATCGAGCCTCTGACCCGGCTGAAGAGGATAAATACTCCGCCTGCTCTACTATATAGCCTCTCTCTCAAGTAGCATTGGGACCTGATCCGCATTAGATAGTGTGTTTAATTGGGTCTTCGAAACGGCCTACCTCCGTAATACCCAAATGGTGTTTCGGAGCTTTCGACGACAATACAATAATATGGAAATTGAGTGTAGTGTGATATCGAGTCGGTCCTCCGGGGGGGATAGTATAGAGTGATTGGTGGAATTTATATGTTTTGGGGTGACATCCGTTCACCCCACAGCCTGAGAATTCCCCTCAAGTTGCCGACAGAAATCCCCAACTTAGGACTACATCGAACTACCTACATTCTAGAAGTGCCCATCGCCCTTCAAAGCGGTACTGGGGAGCCCTGCCTCGTCCTGCTAATTATACACTAATCTGCGCTTTCGTGCCCGGGTTGCCTACATCGTCTTCGTCGCCTCACTTTGAGCGCTGGAATAATCGATGCCGAGCTAGAAAGTCTTTCTTGCCCGCGTATTCAATTCTTCCTGTCCTATCGTCCCTAGAGCTAACTCGACCTCCCCCCGTTGTTCGCCATCTTTCTTGTCAGGGCCCTTCCCCTCTCCGGCTCTCTGGGACGCTTACTCGAGTAAAACAAACGAACAACCGCGAAATACCTCCGACAGGATCTCAATGAGCCTCTTGTCTGATACTTCCTCATCGCTCTGCAGAAAATCCATAAGGATCAGGATACGCCAACAGCCGTTCTCCAAAGTCTCGCAGAATCCCCCCCACGGCGCGCCGAAATCCCACGGCGCACACCCGCCCATCCACCCAATCTGCGCTTTATATGTTGCTATGTAACCTGGCAGGTTGCTCTTTCAGACAGATTCGACCCTGATCTTCACTGCATTCCCATATCAAAGCCCTAGAAGACAATTGCGTGAGCAAGAAGCCAACTCGCTCCTGTTAGTAAGAGTGCCGCCTTTTGCGCCAACCGTCAGGCCGAACTACTTTACTAACGGACGATATAATTCTCCGGAGGTTACAAGAGAAGCATTGATACACGAGAAAGGGGTTGTACATCCCTCTGCGAGGGCTGATTGTTTTCGTTGCTGTTGTTCTGGATCGCAAAGCTGGCCTGCCACGCTTCACCATTGTCAACAAACTGCTCGGCCTTGAACGCTAATACCATTTTCCCTCCTCGAACAATTCTCCCAATTCTCTCCAGCCGATAATATGGCTACCAAGCAACTCCAACCTTCCCCGACGCCTGCGAGGCCGCAAAGCCCAAACATGGTTGTCAATGGGTCAAGGGCTTCCTCGGGAGACACTCGCATAGTGGTTATTATATACGGACTAGGACAAGAGAACATCGTGTCGGTTTTCGCAGATGTGCTGGGGAAACCATTTAGGTTGACAAGTTGCTTTTCTACAGTCCAAGAGAAGGATTATGGGACTGTGTTGGGGGTTGCAGCAATAGATGCCAAGAGAGACATTGACGCTCGAGATAGAGGACTCCTCGTCGCCATAAACGCCCATTGTGTGACATTGGGCATGCCACCAGATCTTGATCTATCTGCTTCCTCAGATTACGAATTTCTTTACACTGAGACGCCATTTTTCCGGAGGGATCTCTCTCGCTTCATTGCATTTACGCTGGGTCAAATCACTTGCCACGAGGCACTAATTACCAAACCCAGAACATATTTTATTTCAACGACGTTCCCTGATGTACGGACGGCACTCTCGAATTTGGATATCCTATCTGTCGGCTCTGATGCCGTGGAAATACGTGTGGATCTGTTGCAAGAGCCTCTCCCTGATGGTTCGGGCTTCAGCCCAGTGCCGAGTCTAAGTTACGTTGGGGAGCAAGTGATGCTTCTAAGGCAAAGGACCGAGCTACCCATTATTTTCACCACGAGATGCACACACGAAAATGGTCGATTCCCCATGGACAACCCAGAACTGTACTATCAATATCTCTATCGAGCCATACAATGGGGATGCGAATACATCGATGTTGAGCTTTGGTTGCCAGAGCAGATTCGCAAACGGTTATGGGAGCAGAAGGGGAGCTCGAGGATTATATCCGCCTTTCATGATTTTTCCGGAAACTTCAAATGGGCAAGCCCGAAAGCCCAGTCCATCTTCGTGGAATCGCAAAAGTGGAGTGATATTGTAAAGATGATTTCGATTATCAATGATATGTCTGAAAATTACGAATTAGAGTACTTTCGTTCGCAGATCAAAGCGAATTTCCCACATGGGCCCCCTCTTTCTGCTGTCAACATGGGGCCCCTCGGCCAACTTTCTCGAACACTCAACACAGTCTTCTCTCCCATAACTCATCCGCTGCTTCCGCTTGTAGCTGCACCAGGTCAATTATCAGCTGCCCAAATCAACCAAGCATTGAGTACAATGGGTCAACTCCCCAAGAAAAACCTCTATGCAATCGGGACGTATAGGACAACACCCCAAAACACCTTCTTTGAAAAGTGCTTCAATGAACTGGGATTGCCGCATGTGTTCCAGACCGTGGATCGAGCTGCGAGGGGGAGTGTCAAGACTTTGTGTCTACAACCTTGTTTCGGAGGTGCCTATGTCAACCCCCCTATTCAGGCAGACCAAGATTTCATCCCTCACCTCAGCGACGCCGCCCGAACAATTGGCCTCATCGATACGATCCATACTGCCAGCTCCTCTTCCTCCTCTCCCACTCTCGTCGGCGACAACGCATCATGGAAAGGTATCCGAGCAACACTTACACGGGACTTCGCTCCCTCTGCCTATGAAGACAGAGCAGCCATTATCTTGTCCAGTAATTCGGAAGATGCATCATCAGTCATCTTTGCCCTTCGTTCCCTCAACATTGGAAAGATATACACTGTTGGATTCAAGTTACAGGGGCCACTAGCTGCCGGCGTCGAACCCTTCACTAGTGTTGAGAGCGTGCAGCGCGTTTCCCAACCCTTCGTTATCATCTCCGCTCTCCCACCCGAGAAATCACATCTAGTCCAACCCCTCCTCCGGCACTTCAGCTCTAACAAACGAATGCCACCACCTCACTTCGCGGTCAGTAATAGTGTGAATGTAGGAGGTAAATGCGAAGGCAAAGTCTTCATGGACCTCGCTTCGTCCAACGGGCCACGCAAAGCAGATAGGGACCCGGGGACAGTTGGGAGAGCGAATGGCTGGACTTGTTATGGGACAGCGGATGCGAGTGCGTTTACGACGGTTGAGACGCTCAGGTTACTTGTTGGTCAAAATGTGCCATATTCTTTCGTCCGGCTGGCAGGAGGAAGGGGTTTGTACTGATGGTGCGGGAGTCCTCTCCAGTCTCATGGATCAATGGTGCTGGGAGGGGATGACGACAATACTTTTGGGTGGTGGAGGGGGGATGATGGTGAGATTGTTGGGAGGGCAGAGGGGACGTGGGGTAATGTTGCTAAAAGTGTTAGATATGAGCGTGGGAGTAGGGAGATAATAACGATGAAGCGGATTGGAAACGAGGAGGCAAGGATGCCTGATGGGTTTAACTTTGGATAAGGCGATGGGTGTTGGATGGGTTTGAATTCATTTATCTCTAATATAGGAGAGGAAGGAGGACAATGGTAGACAGGCGAAAGGACGGTAAAGTCATCGAGGATCGGATGAGAGCAAGACGGGGAATAGGTTAAGATGAGATGAGAGGTCCTGAGAGCGATGAATACTGCGATATCATGATATCCAATGTATAAACACGGTAGCTGGTGGGCAGCGTGGGCCATACGGTGCTGAAGAGGAACGACGAGAGTGTAGATCCCAGTTGCTATTTACCCACACTATGTGCGTTATTCCACTACCTATAGGACACTAAGGTTATAGATTTTTGATTACACATTCGTCCACTCGTCGCCTTGTGCTCTCGTGTTCTCGTCCTCATCATACGCTTCTGCTCTGCTGCTGATGCCTAGGTCTATTTATCATCTCTCCCCCTCAAGACGCTGGAAATTGGCGCTATCGGCATCATATTCAACCCATATCATATTATGCTCAACCTTTTAATTTACTTGATTATAGTATTTGGACGTGAGATGGGGTGAAGGAATAGGTAACTGGGCTTAATGGGCAACGCTCTTTTATTCCTGACATTACATATTCCGCTCGATTTCCTTTCGCTCCGTGTTTTCATGGCGACTTCATCAAGCCAAGTCTAGGTTTGATTAATCTGGTATTTATTCCCGTGCTAACGCCTCATGCAGCTAAACCTTCGAAAAGTGTGAAATAATTATCAATAAAACGCGGGGTATCTCATCATTTATTAGGAGGGTTAGAATCGAATCGAACCGACAAAGCGAAAGTAGCCAGGAAGATCTCTCTACATGAAGTAGTGAGACAGGATGAGACCTCCCTGAGAGAGATGAAAGAGGCTTAAACGTGCTGAACCTCTATAGCAGGGTCGTGTTTTCCACTGCTGCTATTTCTCGTGCGGAAGCAGTGTAACGAAGCCATGACGGTTGTGATAGTGAACAAGAGCCTAATCAAAGACGTAAACTTCTCGTCCTCCTCATTCCCACCCTCTCCGCAAACCAAAATACCCCCACACAGCTCAATAGGGATATTAAAAAAAGAAAACTCACCATTCGAGCGCCGCGAAGACATCCCCCGCGATCGCTGCCTGACAAGGTCTCCACCACCTCCCAGTCCTCGCATCGCACCAGTCATCATTCAGCATACACGCCAGCGCGATGAACCCCGCGAACCAGAATATCATTGTTACGGCTTCCACAGCCAAAATGGCGAACTTATGCGCCGCGGTGCGGAAACGGATCGGCGCGATGACGAGGTAGGCGATGGCGAGTAAAGTCCAGACGGAGGCGAAGATGAGGAAGTTGACCTGGGAAGGGGACGAGTAGAACGACCAGTCATTTGCGGCTGCGGGAGTTAGTCAAGTGCTGGTGAGAAAGGATGGAGGGGAGGTATATATACCGTATGCGAGAAGGCCGAGGACGATGATTGCGAAAATGGCCTGGGTGATGCGAATGGGGAGCGTGAGTACTTCGTAGAGCGCCATCGTGCTGCTAGCTAGTTGGATAGATGGAGGGATGAAATAATATTGTTTAAATCGTGGCAAGGATCGATAGATTATCTTCTTTGCTCTCGAGTTGTCGTCGCTTCGTCGTCGAGGTGCGGCAAGATAGATACAGCAGACCCTTTAAACTGTTCATCCACGGACGTAGGGTCCCGGCTTTTATGCATGAGGACGCAGCCCTCGTGAATCATCAGGCATACTATAGGTTTTGAGCGTGATCATTCAAGTTTTCCTGTGTTTGCGTTCCGTTTGCCTAGAAAGTGACAGCGATTATCATGACGTAGGAGCACTCTTGGCTTAAGCCGACATGGATGGCGAAGTTATCAACTGGTTGGCGGAGAGGCGGGGAACAAGGAGATATTCAGCTGCCACACACGAAACACGACACGCATACGAACCTTGTTTCGGGGCAGATGCGATGGTCTCCGACTGGTAATAATCCCCCAGGGTGGGTAGGAGGAACATCCTCGCTCAAGTGAGTACTTTACACGTCCATATCGCTATATATTGAGAACATAAGACAAGGCTTAGCGCAAAGTGCAAGCCTGAGGTCGCTTAGTAGAATACTATACACGAATATAGCCTCTAGCCGTTAGTTATCTTTGAGTGGTCTTATAGACAGCTAAACAAATCTCATTTCAAAAAACAAAAGCAGCTTTAACAATAATGTCATCCTATTAAGCTTATACTAAGGTTAAAAAACAAAGCATGAAAGTAAGAGAAATATAGTACGTACCACTAATACTGATATGCACTGCTGAGTCAGCAGATGTAGAAGAGCCGTTGGAGCTGTTGGAGCCAGAGTTTAGTGGAAAAAGTGGCCTTCAAAATTATTGAGTATGCAACAATCAGACTGTCAGCTTTTCACCCTTCTTGAAATCGACGGAACAATCTATATTCCGGCTTAAGAGGTGTCTAAGCTGTCTGTGCACTTGTGAGAAGGCCGAAGGGTAAACAATATAATATTGATATGTGCATAATCTTACACACGTGATAGTTCAAGAGGCCACTTTTTTCTAGAACGTCTTACAAACCCTCTGATTCTATACTTCCAACTTCATGAACCATCTGGGCCTGTTTGATCAATATATTTTTCTTGCGTGCGTGTAAGGACGCAAGCAAAGCAGATGGCAATTGAATGTACTTCAATTGCTAAGCTAAGCTAGAAACGTTCCTAACGAAGGAAGAAAGCTAAGAAGGGAAACTGAGCTACAGTACAGAAGGGAGGAACCCCGCCTCCTAGCGCCTTGGTCATGTGACCTAACAGTGCGGCAATACCGCCGTCTCTCTGTTGCTTAGACTACCAACTGTTAAGATACAGCAGCCTTCTTATGTTTCATTAATATGTCTGGGTCTCGGAGTAAAAATGGCTGCTATACGTAGGTGTTCCAAAGCAGGAAAGCCTTCTCCTGCCAAGATGTTAATTTGGCGCTTTAGATGCCGAATTCGAAAGAAGAAATGCGATGAGCAGAAGCCGTTTTGCCAAGTTTGTCGCTCGAGGGAAATCCATTGCTATGGCTATGATGTCAAGCCACAATGGATGCAGGGACTATCCAGCTGGAAAGAAGTCATGGAGTCAGAGGAAGCAAAGAAGATCAGTCAGAGTGCAGAGGCAACACATAAACTAAGGCGGCGTAACAAGAGCATCAAAAGGCAAGACGACCACAATTTAATATCGGAAGAGTCCGATGAAGGTCAGCAAGTGGAATCTGTAGAGCCAGTCCATAATACGACCACGGAGTCGACAAAAATTGTGGAATCAAACAACGTTTCCTCTACTGTATTTCCTCGGAAACAGAGCTACTTATCTCGATCAACAGTACCCACATCGATGGAGCATATTTACTGGGATTCTGGTCTGCCTTCGACGCACCTTACCTCACGTTCTGACAAGAGGCTCCTGATAACCTTCCTTGATGTCATCTTCCCCCTTCAATATGGATTCTACGGATTATCGGGAAATAAAGACCGGAGCTGGCTTCTCCATATCTTGGGTGATACTGAACCCTTCTGTCAAGCCTCTCTGAGCGTTACCGCCTCTTTTGAATCCCGTATGCGCAATAGCACCCAGACTGATCAGACTGGTGCCTCAAAAACTCGATCTCGATATTAGGAGATTGCAGATAGGGGCCTTGCGAGGGTTACAGCAACGCATTGACGAGCTGAGCATGGAAGCCTTTCACGGAAAGGATCTCTTGCAAAGAGGAATGCAAGCGCTTGCGATCATTACTCAGCTTTTGAGCCTCGAAGTATTCAATTTCATCGAGGGTCAATGGGAAATACATTTGCAAGCTTCCCGGGCCATATTGGGAATGTTCCAGCACAAGTGGACACCCGAGTTGTTCACAGAGAAAGGAACAGGATTTGGAGCCTCAAGCACCGGAGATGCCATAATAAGCCAATGTTCTGCAGATGATCTTAAGGCGCTTGAATTCTTCATCACTTCATTCGTCTGGGTTGATATCATTGCCAATGCAACACATGGACCCCCAATTTTTAACCCTAGGCACTTCGACTATCTTCCTCTACTTATAAATGGATATCTCAAGCCACAGGACTTGATGGGCTGTCAGAGTTGTATCTTAAGCTCAATCGCAGAGATTACGGTGATTGAAATTTGAAAGAATGCTCAGTCACGGCGAGGTTGTCTGAGTGTAGTCCAGTTAGGAACACGAGCTGCGGCTATGGATGATCGCCTTAACATTGGCATTCAGAGGCTCGAGTCTAGACTACGCATCAATTCTACCACCAGTCTCCAAACTGATAGCGATACAGTCAATCTGATCTTTGCTTACGGGGCCCTTGTCTATCTCCATACAATAATATCCGGGGATTCTCCTCATATACCTGAGATTGAGCACAACGTAACGCAATGCCTGGAGAGATTCGAAGTCCTGCCCACTCATTTGCTCGTTAGGAGCTGTTGGCCGTTTACGATTGCGGGCTGCATGGCGACTGAGGGACAATATGAAAGGTTCCGAAATGTGATAGCGCGGACGCTGGCTGCTAAACATGTATTGGGGACGGCGTGGAAGGGATTGAAGGTAATGGAGGAGTGCTGGCGATTCCGAAAGCTGGAGGGGGGACATTGGAGTTGGAGATCAGTGATGAAGAAGATGAACATGAGGATTCTGCTAATTTGAAGAGACGACATGAGGGGCCAGATCTCGAATAGCTCAAGGGTGGAATTCAAGGATGAATGTTAAGAAGTGAATACAGAGCTTCTTACAAGGTAAGGTCCTTCTTTTCTTATTATAAATAGAGCGCAATTATCCTTAGGGCATTCTAACTTGACAGGGATGGAATTCTCAAACTTAGTTCCAGTTCGGACATACAGTCGCCAAGCAACCGGAAGAAGGCTAGCTTAACCGCAGCCAAATCACACTAGTCCTACTATTCTATGTCTAGCTCTTGCTAGCCGCGGTCAAACACAGCATTCCCCTTACATCAAGCGGCTTCATGAGACGTTTGGCAGATCATTTTCAGGCCCACTTGCCGTAATATCAGTTATAGATTCGACTGAGTAACCAACTCGGCGTTAAGCTACACATGCGACTTACTAATCAAGTCGGGGTCAAGTGAGCCTGCGGCATCTATAAAGTTTGTTGGATTTCAGATTGGAAGGGGCTTTGATTTCCCATATCACTTCTCCTTCACCGTCTTACCAGTTTCTTACCATCCAATATTACGATCACGATATGTCGAACTTCAATGAAGAATCAACCGGAATCGAAGTGGCTGCAGCTTTTGCAGCCCACATCACCGATAAGGTTGTCCTCATTACAGGCTGCAGTCCTAAAAGTCTTGCGGCCACGGCGGCCATGGATATTGCATTGCATAATCCAGCATTGATTATACTGGCTGGAAGAAATCGATCTTCCATCGAGACCACCGAGAAGGCCATTTTGCAAAAGACTCCCGACCTCAAGACCAGGCTTCTGATCTTTGACTTTGCAAACTTCAATTCTGTACGAGAGGCTGCGAAAGAAACGAATAACTATTCAGAGAACATCGATGTCCTGATCAACAGTGCCGCTGTCATGGCCATCCCATCGTTGGAAAAGACAATTGAAGGGTTTGAAGTCCAATTCGGTGTTAATCATCTTGGCCCATTCCTCTTCACCATGCTCGTTATTGGGAAACTCCCCCGTGGTGGACGTGTGGTTTATGTCAGCAGCTTTAGCTTTGCTTTTGGGGGTGTCCGGTTTGACGATCCAAACTTCGAGGTAAGTACATCTTCCCTGCCATCAAAGCTCAGCTGACGATACAAGACCGGGCCATATGATAAATGGCAAGCCTACGCGCAATCAAAAACGGCGAATGTACTATTCTCGAAAGCTCTCGCCCAGAAGTATGGACCGAAAGGAATATTCTCCTACTCTCTCCATGTCGGTGGTGGTATGTTTATTGCTTTTGTCTACGGATGAAATTGACATCAGCAGGCATTTACACGAACCTTGGAACATACCTCACTCCTGATGATTATGTGAAATGTAAGTAGTGCGTTAGGGCCTTTTACAGCACAATACTAATTGTGATAGTGGCCAACGTAAAGATTCTGACCCGTGAGCAAGGCGTCTCGTCGTATATTGCGGCCGCATTTGATCCTGAACTTGAAGGTAGATAACTCGATTGACCTAAGTACAAACATAAACGAGACTGACCGTATGATAGCAAGTAACGGCGCCTATCTGCTATTCTGCAAGCCTTTTGCCACAAAGGAGACATTCCCATGGACGGACGGCAAAGAGAATGTTGATAGACTTTGGGCTCTGAGCGAGAAACTTGTTGGAGAGAAGTTCAGCGAATAAACAATCGAAAGTAAGGCGATTAAAGCTCAGCGTTTGCTCTGCGAACATTGCTTTATAGACCAGTAGAAATTTCTTAGGCGCTAAAAATATTAGTCAGCTCCGGAATCTGGTGCCTTGTTAAGTGATACTTTAAAGGTTTTAAGTATACTGTCGCTTCAACTACTATACGTAGCACCACAGTTTCGCAGGAAACGAGTGCCAATTGTATAGTTAAGTTGAAGACGGTTTCATTCATAGGGTTGAGGGTCCAATCCCTATATATACGGATTGGGCTCCCTCGCTAATGCTAAGCTATGCCTAATGCGGTATATGTACACGTGACCGCTCCCGTTCACTCCAACACTCCGATTCACTTCATCCCTATGAATATCATTGTACCAACATATACATATATGGTGAAATAAGCCAGGCCTATCAGTTCTATTTAAGAGAGATAATATAGACTTATTAATTTTTCCTTTAGTAAACTTAATATTTAATATACAATTGATACTAAAATTAAACTGTTGATAAGCCTTGCTTTAACTTCTTGCCTCTTTGAGTGTGCACACAAGATCTTCACTAGTAAAAAAGCCGTCGGATCTTAAAATAAATTGTAGTCCAACTCTCTATTAACTAAATCAGGAAAGGTTGCGGCTGTTGAGGACGAGATGAGATATGTACGATGGGAATATCAATAGTGAAAAGTTCTAAGTACTTAAGGGCGAAATTGGGCAAGAGAGACTCGGTAAGTTGCACGTAGTAAATGTGAGTTTTGGTTGTTGGGATGGACTTCCGTTATAAAAGAAATATATTCCAGTTTTAGCGTCTCTCTGACTGTTCTTTTCTCTTAAACTTTGCATTGTTTACACAAGTGGAACTGATCGACTCGTCTCCTCTATTTAATAACAAAGCAGATTTGTATTAAATTCGCCTTTCTTATTTACAGCTCTCTTCATTGCTCTATAACACATTTATAAAGTTATCTCCAGTATACATTTCGGCCTTTCGCGTCCAGCCTTGGATAGCCTAATACATCATCATGCGTAACCCCCCATTCTTACAAAGAGTCTAACTAAGGAGCTTGCCGAGGCCATAATCCGGGGAAGCTGCCAATCAAAAAAAGCCTTCTGCCAACTTAACTGATACGAAATCCCTAGACTCTCGCCAAACAACCGCCACCGAGCTCCGAGCAGCCTACGTCAATCCGAAATGCCGCATTGCTAATGTCGATAAGAGTCGTCTCTCTCAGCAGTTATCTTTCCTTTGAGAGCCCATATTTTCTTCTTAGAACTCCTCGGATTTCAAGCTTATTAAAGATAATCTGCTACAATTACGAATACAAAGGAAATTGGCGACGCAAGAGTGGTGGCAAACTTCCGTTAAACACACCATGGCTACATCAACGAAAATCCTCCTAAACCCAGAAGAAACTGGGACAGTGAAATTCCAACCTCAGACTTTGGAAACAGCCACTAAGACCTCTCAACTCCTCCAAGAAAATCATGACGTACAGTACCCCCCCACCCCCCAATTTCTCCAAATCGCCCATCGCACATGACTAACACGTGATCAGAACTATCACTGCTTTTACGGCGAATATAGATTTCACAACCACATTGTACATCACCTGCTGACGCTCTATGGGCTCGGAGCTCCATATTCTGTGATTGAGCAGCGATATAAGGAAAACGTACACAATAAACGATCTTTTCGCTTAGAGGATACGCGAATATTAGTTGACATGTCCAACTCTGAAAACTTTAGGAAACATCTTCGGAATGAGAAGTATTATCATAGTTTTCTTATTTTTTGGGAGAAGGAAATAGAAGAGAAGGGATGGGAGGGCGTCTTGAATGAGTTTTTGTTAGCAGGTGATGAAAGGGCGGATGATTTGTTGGGTAGATTGTACGGAGGTAAATCATCAACTTCTCTCCCTTTGTTTCAAGTACTCCTAATCAATTACTAAAAATCTTTCCAGGCTTCCTCCATCCTCTCATTCAACTAGGATTCGGAATTGAATTCAACCAGCCAGCTATAATAGCTGAAGCTCTCGCTCAAACCTGTCTTCATGACAATTGGACCGGAAAGTTCTTCCTCGCTACCGAGAAAGCTGCCTCTCTTTCCAAGCCCCACTTTCCTCCCGAAACTAAAACACTTCCCGAACTCCTAGATGATATCAGAGCAGATGACAAATTATCAACAGCAGCCCAATGGACTGATGACAACAAAGTCCATGATGGTATCATTGGTCGTGCTTCGACAAGAAATGATCAAGTATGCAACACAATGGAGAGTGAATGAAGAGAATTTAGAAGAGAGAACGGCAGAGATGATTAATTCTTCTGTTTATTTCACGGCTGCAGCGCAGAACCCCCGAAACAGGTGCGTTCCCGACTCCCTCCCCTTATCAAAACCATAACCTCTTTCAAACAAAGATTCAAAGCTTTGGAAATAGCAATGTTAATAGCAGGGCTTTTAGGTCAAGATTGATTTCTACTATATGCACTGCGCGAACTCATCCATCTTCTTCCCTGTATTCGATGCCCAATCTTGGCTTTCCACAGCCAACAAAGTCCGTCTCCTGCAATGGAAAGGATATCTCGATCTAGTTATGTATGCCTCGCGACGCTCACCTCCTCTCCTCATGAGTGAAATGACCGACTACTTTCCGATTGCCAAATCCTCCGCATCTAAGCCGGAAGCCGAATGGGAAGATATTTTCGGAAGGTTATTTAAGTATGAAGATGATGGGCATGTGGTATAACTTGGAAGAGCGGTTAGGAATGGGCATTCTGTTTGTGGGAAATGGGAAGGGGAAGGAAAGAAATGGATGAAGGTGATGGCGGAGATGTGGGAGAAGGTGGGAAATATGGTCATTGATAGTGTAGAGGATACGGGGGCGCACTGGGCTAGGAGTGTCGGTTTTAAGGAGGCATGGGAAGGCTACACGGTTAGGAAGAAAGGCGAGATGTGAGGATTCGTGGGGCGAATGTTTACATCTTTGTTATTTGGGCTTTGAGAGAGTATAATGATTCATCTTATTCAGTGTCAACTTCCTAGGTTTCGACTAACGATGGCAGATTTGCGATGCGAGATACTTGAGCAAAAGGAAAGGAGAATTTGAATTTTTATAATGACTACTGAACAGGGTATACCGCAGCGAATATTCGACGGGAGATACTAGGTATTTACATTAACCCTGTGCCTAGGGATAGCGACGAATAAATTGGCAGCAGTCCAGGCGGGCTGGTAGATTAAGCGAGCCCGATCCGTATGGACGGCGCTTCGACTCGAGAAGCTGTTGCTTGGCAAATTTATATGAAGCAAAACAAGCTTTGACAGAGGCGGAAGTGAGAAGAAGTGTAGATTATGTTATGGGTCTGACATGGAAGTTGTGGATAGTTTGGGGAGGGATCGGATATAGCTGTGGGGACCTCGCTTGCCCGCACACCAAACTTGGTGCTACTGCTGCTCCAGCCGGAATTTCCTAAAGAGTTACGCTACTATAGCTCGTTATTCAAACCGTGCTTTGAAGGCTTGGAGTCATACCTTGTGCTATTTCTTATCTGTCTCTAAACAATAATATCTAGACACCGTGAACAATTGCAATTCTAATTCCGGGAGACCTTAGCAAAGCCTGTGCTAGCCGGCGGGCGATATCGGCTCGGGCTATTCAATACAAGATACTACCTTGCCTCTTCTTTGCATGAGTGGATTGCATCTTTACAGGTGGGTTTGGGGTGGGGATGATCTGATTAGATGCGCTGATTAGATGATCTGATAAGAGTTTTCATGCCAAGTCCTGGCCCCGCCGTCGCTAATGGCTCGTCCTGCCCATGCAGCAACCCTTTCCGTGCAACGTCCGAGAGATCCTCGCCATCTAGGCATGGTATTACTTAAAAATATGGAGCGTGTGCTCTCAAATGAAAAGATTCCCGTGGTTGAATGGCCCCTGGTCTACTCTAGAAGCCGAAGTCCCAAGTGGGCTTCAAGAAACGCAGGACAGCTTAAGTGGAAGCACATATATATATCCTGGCAGACATTCCCTTACTTCTAATTTTTTTTTAATTCTCAGAGACGCCTATTTGCTTTACTGCTGCAAATTTACCCCACGTTTCATCTCCGGGTCTGCCTCTTTACATCAGACACCATGAAGCTTAGGTTCCATCTGAGGCCTGATGAGGTACCAGTGCCAGTCGAAGAAATTCCGCACAATGACGAGGAAAAAGTCCCAGAAGCCATTCCCTCAGGCGCTGATCGATCGTCAGCGCTATCGCCCACCAAAGAGAATGATGGGGCCAATGGGGTGAACAAGGAGTTCCAACATGGTGTACAAGCTGTCGAAGCCATGGCCCAAGTATGGACAACCCGAGACTTAATCATTGCATATCTACTGTGAGTGGTACTTGTCTGTGTCAGTGAAGGCTCTCGCTGACGGAAATTTCAGCATCTGGATTGTCCAATTCATGCAAGCATTTGCCTCCGGAATCACTTCGACCCTGACTCCATACGTCACCAGCTCGTTCGAAGAGCATTCCTTAACAGCCACGACATCCATCATCTCAGGTCTTATCGGTGGTCTAGTGAAGCTCCCGTATGCAAAACTCCTTGATATCTGGGGTCGCCCTCAAGGTTTTGCCCTCATGGTGGCCTGTTCAACGATGGGTCTGGTTATGATGGCAGGATGCAACAATGTCCAGACATACTGCGCAGCACAGGTTTTTTACACTGTTGGGTATAATGGAATTGATTTCACCGTGACAATCTTCATTGCGGATACCTCAAAACTAAAGAATCGGGCTTTTTGGATCGCTTATGCAGGTTCGCCATGGCTTGCTACCATCTGGGCTTACGGACCAGCTGCTCAAAGCCTGCTGAATACCATTGGGTTCCGATGGGGATTTGGTATTTGGGCCATTATCTTCCCTGTCATTTGTCTTCCGTTAGCCGCACTTTTCTACTTCAATGAGAAAAAGGCCGAGAAAGCGGGCCTGGTACCAGCGCAAGAAAGTAATCGCACATTCTCCCAGTCCTTCATATACTACTGCAAGGAGTTCGACGTCATTGGCTTGTTATTGCTCGCCACCGGGCTAGCTTTGTTCCTGCTCTCATTCAGCTTATACTCGTACCAGAGAAACGAGTGGAAGTCCCCTTTGATAATCTGCTTTATCATCTTCGGTGGCCTATTAATCGTCGCATTTATCCTCTATGAAGCGTACCTCGCCCCTGTGAGCTTCATTCCTTTCGCGTTGATGAAGGATAGAACCGTCTTTTTTACGTACACCATGGTTGCAAGTCTTTACTGCTCATGGTATATTTGGGATAGTTATTTCTATTCCATGCTCATCGTGGTGTTCAACCAGAGCGTCACAAACGCGACCTATATCTCCAATATTTACACCATGGGTTCTTGCTTTTGGGCGATCGTCATGGGAATTGTGATTCGATACAATGGGCGTCTGAAGTGGTTAGCTCTTTACTTTGGCGTGCCGGTTACAATTCTGGCAGTTGGTCTAATGATCAAGTTCCGCCAGCCAGACACCAATATTGGATATATAGTTATGTGTCAAATATTCATCGCTTTTGGAGGCGGGACCTTGGTTATTTGTGAGCAGATGACTGTTATGGCTGTCTCATCGCATCAACACATTCCAGCCGTGCTCGGCCTAGAAGCCATGATTGCCAGCGTCGGCGGTGCCATCGGCTCCACGATTGCTGCTGCTATGTGGTCTGGAATCTTCCCGAAGAAACTCGCGAAGTTTCTCCCGGCCGAGTCTCAAGGCGACTTCGCGAGTATATATGGTAGTCTCGTTACCCAGTCTTCTTATGCTGTGGGGACTCCGACAAGAACGGCAATCAACCATGCTTATGGAGATACGCAACGCCTTATGCTTATCACTGCTACTTGTCTCTATCTCATCACTCTTGTGTCAACGATGATGTGGAGGGATATTAACGTGAAGAATATTAAGCAGATTCAGGGTCGAATTTTCTAGGTACACTTGAGGACTTTAAGCAGAAGTTGTCTTCGGAACATTATATATGCTTTTATTCTTTGAGCTAGGGCTGAGCTAAGTTTAGAAACGATGAAATGCGGAACCGTTTTCAGAAAACTTGATGAACGATATTCCTCGAATGAATGGTTGTAAACATTGGCGATGACGGCTAGTGTAGCTTCTTTTCTAAGTCAAACTGAAGGTGATTTGTGTCAGCATTAGAGATAACTGCTCCTAAACATCACTCATATAGAATTTAAAATTAATATTTAATCTAAAATTAAGCTCTCTTATAAAACCTCGCCGGAAGATAACTTGGCATATTGCTACTTCCTCTAATGTTGTCCCAAGCTACACTCGCTTCGTGACATTTTGACCTTAGGAGTCTCGCCAATGCCATCCTTAAAACTTATGCTTACCCGATATAGAGCTTACATTATTTACAGTTATAGGGTCGAGAAAACGCGAAGTATGCGGGGCAGTTAGAAATGAAGTAGGAAATAAAAAAAGCATGTGATCTCCAGCACCAATGCGACTTGCAAAATAATCTCTACAAGTTCCTCGACTTGATGGGGCATGCAATGTCTTAGAAAGCAGCCGGCCACTCCACTGCGGTTATAAAGAGAGTGGAGGCCATATGGCATCAAACCTTTCCAAGCTAGGTATAAAGTCCCCAAGTCTTCGACTACTAAGCAAGTGAATCCACAAACAAGAACTTGACTAGTGCCAGCCTCACCAACCAGACCGAGCCCATGCTTCCCAACACCCGATAGAGTAGAAGATCATTAAAAGCCTGTTAATAGAACTGCAAGATAATCTCAACTTAGTACTTACTACCCATCCAGCGCCTGTACAACCTGCTCCCACTCGCCATCCCCATAAGCCCCAGGTACCTGATGCCCATCAAAAAGACTAGCAAGCACCACCCGATCACCCTGCTCCCCCTCCCATACCGTGCGATTTGCTTCTCGATCTTCGCCCTCTTTGTCACCTCATTATCTCCATCTTGAATCTCCTTCCCAAATGCCTGTTTTAGCGTGGAACCTCCCTCATATTGCTTGTCCACCTTGTAAACCACCTTGCTCAAAATACCTTTTCCCGCCAGCTCTGTAATGAAATCTGGAATCTCCTTTTGTGCACGGTAGAACAATTCGATTGGGGATGAATGGGGGTCTCCCCACCCTTGTCAGGGACCCCATGAGCATAGAAGAAAATATATTCCGGAGCATGAGGAACTTGCGGGGACTCATTATGGTTGTAAATGAGGACTTTTTTTGGGGCCTCGTTGGCAGGGGCAACATTAGGAGCAAGAAGCGGCCTATTGACAACAATGCCAATGATCTCGTGCGATTTGTATCCAAAGGCATGGGCGAACTTGCTAAACTCCTCGGCGTTTGATATTGGAAGGCCTCTGAAGAGTAGAGTTCCGTGGAGAGTAAGTCTTTTGGTCAAGGCTCCATCTTGTTCTTGTAGATATTTAATAGTCTTTATAGCTATGTTTAGGTCAGACTTGACGTTCTCGTTGATAGAAGGACGTAATGCAAGAGGAATCACAGTCCCGATTGGAAATGGGGCTCCAAGCACTCGCTGATTACTAGACGGTAGGTCGAATGGCTCAAATGTGAGCGCTGGGGACGGAGTGCTGTCATGCTTGAACAAATGAATTCCAAGATGATACTGCGCGATAGAGGTGGCTATGACAATTCAAGGATAAAGTCTTGTTTTGTAGATACAAAAATCTCGTTCTAGATTTATAGTAGATTATAACCCCGCATGCTGAATAATACCCTACCATTCGCTCATTCTCATCAAGATCACAAAATCGGCAGGACCTGTTGAGTGATAGTACAGCACAATTCAATCTTATCGATTATGAAAGCTTTAAGGTTAGCGCATAAAGTGGGATACCGATTCTAGACCATAACTCTACCACAAATAGTAGGAAGTATAGCTCGAAGTATAACCAACATAATCCAAGAAGTCAGGCATTCTTATAGAATGGAATTGCAAGACTTATAGGCTATATGCTAAGTTAAGTTAGGCTTTACTGTAAATTATCCGTAAGTTTGACGAATTGGGCTGAAGTGCGAGGAAGTAGAGACAGAAAATCAGATATATGCAGAGAAGCAGATCCCTACGGATGTGGAGATAACAGATTCAAAGTTCCGGTAATAGTAGAACACTGTATGAGTAGGAATTTTAGTTTTAAAGGCTTACATAGTTGCCTAGATCTGGATATGTGGGCCGCTGCAATATCCAAGTATATATCTGAAACATATTTGCAAATACAAACAACGCAATTTGAGTACTGCACAAAAAGATACATACTTTAACGCTCTTACATGCTTGCTATAGATTGATGCTAGGGGAACCCTTTGTGTGACTTTGGTAACAATATATTTTCCATTTGACGAGATCTAGGCTCAAAGAGGGTTTGGTACTTGCCATAGAATTGCTTGCAAACCCCCTCAGGAGTACAGTGCAAACATCGCCTATTGAGGATAATAAAATTTCGAAACTACTAGAGATAAAAAGAGATAAAAATATAACAGCTCGAACGTGGCTTTAGCTGAAACCCCCTGCTTGGCCATGCAATAATATCGGAAGATACAGAATCGAAGACCACAATACCCCATGGGCATAAACTCTTCTGGATTTAACTTTCCAATGGCAACACTTACGATGATCTAGATTTGCGATTTAAGGCATTGCGACAGGCAGTCCTCAAGAAAGCCATAGCTAAGGCTTGCTCAAGGTGCCCGTAAACCTGTATTTAGGCCTAAGCCTTGTCTTAGAGCATGGCTAATTTGCATGAAACCCTTGTATACCCCTCCTCGCACTAGTGTTTCTAGTCTTTTGTCTGGTTAAGTCTTCCATCCCAAATCGAATTAGACTTGATGTCACAATGCCACATGATCTGAAACTCTCTCGGATTATATTATTGCTTGCACCTATTTCTACTGAGGTACCCACCACGCTGGGCATATGTTTGAATTTGGGACGGAGTTCGGCGGTTTGGATTAAATCGTCGTCGAGCGAGGGAAACGAGTGGTGACATGAAGGTTGTTGCGAGCGAGACCGCTATTTGTTCTCGAAACCGCGGTTGAGCAACAAGACACAGGAATTGGATAAGGTATTGCTAAGAGAGCGCATAAGAGAGTGACGAAAGTCATCGGCCAGTCCGCAGGTCCAGAGATGCTCTAGAAGTAATGTTATGGTGGAGGTAGTTGAGGTAGGAGAAGTATCGGAAAGGGGTTAGAATTCTGCCGGCTGGATTAGGCATATGCGGTCAGCCTTCGAGACATTCCTACGCCCTATGGCAGTTCTTTCTTTCGACAACACCAATCTTCTCTGCTTTCTCTTCAACAATTGAAAGAAATGTTATACTATGAAAGAATATGGAAGACGAACCTGTTGATCGGAAGAGAATCATCTCTTCTTTTGGAGTCATGGTGTTGAAGTCTCAACCACGAGGAACTCTTCGAGCGCAAGTAGCATCGAAGCTTCATGGGAACATGTCTCGCGGCATGCATAGTGACAAGAAGCTCTGCTATTAGTCTACGAATAAGATGCGATTTCACGTTTTAAAGCTTGCATGTGGCGTTCCTCTCTCCCCCAATAGTCGCGCTGTCCTGGGCCTCCTTGTCTTCCTAGCTAGCGGTCAGCATGTCAGCATTAAGAGAAATTCTGCGTCTTTCCTCTTAGTATTTAGGGCATTTATCATGCATCTCTAATTTCACCTATTTATTTAGTCATCAGAGTACTAAATCAATCATGGCTTTCGATTCAGCCCTCGTAGCTATTGCGGTAGGAATCTTCAGTGGGTTGCTCTTATTCAGACACAAGGCCGATGTTTCCCTCGACTCTCAAGAACCTCCAATCGTTTTCTCGAAAATTCCATTTATTGGGCACATCTTAGGTATGATTAGGTACCAAATTGGATACTTTGAGATGTTGAGGTCAGCAGCAATATGGAGTAATTTGCGTCTGTCTAACGTGGACAGCGGTAATAATACTCACCCGGTCTTCACCCTCAAGATCTTCAACACTCGAATTTATGTTGTCCGCTCTCCAAAGTACGTTGCCCTTGCTATGCGGGAATCAAAAGCCCTTTCTTTTGATCCTTTCACTGTTGAATTTCTCAAGAACGCTCTCAATGGCCCCCGCAGTATCATCGACGTTTTTAAAAACAGTACCTACCTGACCGAGCTCCATAAACAAATGTACAGCGCGCTCTCGATCGGACCCGATCTTAACGAATCAAATGCACGAGTTCTAAATGCTCTTTCAAAGTATCTCGTACCTCAAGAGACTAATCTGTATGCTTTCCTTCGACAAGCATATACAATTGCCTCAGGAGAAACCCTTTACGGCCCCGATAATCCAGTTCCTGGCCTCATTGATGAAATTTTGTATGTCCGGCCATACTTCGCCATCACACTTTCTGACTTTCCAGGGACTTTGAAGACGACCTAGGTCTTATGATGACGGGCTTCTACCCTCAAATCGTGGCAAGGAAGGCCTACCAAGCCCAACAACGGGTTTCAAAGACTTTTAAAGCATACTACGATGCCGGTCTGGATAAAAACGCCAACCAGTTCATCAAAGGTCGAGCAAAAGTAGCAAGAGACCACAATCTAGATAACAGCGTACTGGGCCTCTTCGAAATTGCCATGTGCTTCGCGCCTGCCACAAACGTCGTCCCTACCATCTTCTGGATGCTCTCCTACATCTACTCCGACGCTGACCTACTCCAAGCTCTCCGTAAAGAGGTCGCCCTTCTAGGAAACGCTCTCGATATCACCCAGCTTCGCTCTTGCTGTCCGCTTCTAATCTCCACATTCAAGGAAATCCAGCGCCTCAAACAGCATGGCAATGCCGTCCGTTTTGTGACTACTGATACTCTGCTGGACGGGTACCTGTTGAAAGAAGGCTCCATCGTTCAGATCCCCTCTGCAGTCCTGAATATCGCCCCGTCGATATGGGGCTTAGACTCCAATACTTTCAATCCTCGACGACTCCTCGACTCGGACGATAAGAAGGCACGGCAACAAGGATTCATCCCGTTTGGTGGTGGCAAACATCTCTGCCCCGGCCGCCATCTAGCTTTTACAGAAACATTGGGGTTCGTTGCGGCGTTTGTGTCCGGGTTTGACATGGAGGGAGCGCAGATAATCGGAACACGAACCCATGAATTAGGGTTTGGAGCAAGGAAGCCAAAGGGGGACTTGAAGGTGTCAATAAGGTGTCGGCCGGGGTTTGAGAAGGTGAAATGGAGCTTTAACGTTTGCGACGAGAGGGCTATGGCACCCGAATGACGAGAATTATCGACGTTCCTGTTAATTACGCCAGATGAGTGGATATTTTAATGGGGGCACTCATCAAAATAATGTCAAATAATGATACCGTATCGCCCAAGAATGCCAATTAGCCCCGAAAATAGATGAGGCTCTCATCCTAGACTAGCCCCCCTATTTTAGCCAATGAGAGAGCTTAAAGTGAAGAATCCTCATCTCGCCCCTTTTACTTCGTAATTCTTGATAACAGAAAAGGATTACCCTGATACCAGAATGTATGTTATTAAAACAGGGAAGGTCTTTTAATTCATAACAATACCCAAGGATAACCCTGATATCAAAGCGTATATTACGAAAATGAGGAAGACAGATAGTGATCCTAAGGGTGATCGAGTGTTGCGCCGCAGCTCAATGCACAATGATATGCGGTAGAGGAAGAAACAGTAGATGAGGAAGGTAATAGTAACCTCGAAATCTAGATTTTATAACGTTGATAACACGAGTTGAAGAGTAAAGTACACATTTAGACTTAAGTTATACTTCGTACACAAATTATGCATGAGCTTTGTGCATTTTTCCATCCCATGAACATGACATCATTATTAATGGGTTTTCACCCCATACCCGATGACGAGCGACGGCTCACGGGCTCAAACCAACGTGCGGACGGAGCTTGGCGATCCCGGGGCCCGGGGACCGCATGTTTTCCGGTCACGTGTCGATTGTCCCTTCCCGGTTCTCTTTCCGAGTTGCCTGTTTGGGTGCCGGCGGACCCAAGAGGACTTGGCTGCATTTGACGAATAAGATAAGGGGTATAGCGCGTAGTATATAATAACAGAAGAACTCAACTTGTTAAGGCGAGATATCAGAAGGGAGAGATCACGGTGCATATATCATATCTATTACTCCCACGTGCTTGATCCCTCCCGCTCTCTTCATGATGGGAGGGGGGAATACGTCTCGCTAGTCTCGTACGTCGTCACGTGATCGTCTAACGCTAAAGTGTATTTGATCATACAACTGCTGCACCTACGACCTACCCTACTCCTTTACGAAGTAACACCTACTGCATATTACTCCGAATAGATCTGATCCGGATTCCTGGGATAGCCATGATTAGACACAGGCAAATGGCCTTTGAAGCCTCAGTCCAAACCCGGCGTCCCCGTCGATTGAGACCCCCATCCCGCGGATCTTGCCCTCGATGAGATGTCGCCAATGCCTGCTCAACCTATTATCGACACATCTTGCGCCCAACTCCCCCCCCCCACGAAACATCGTCCAGATAACGTGTCGGTCAATCACACCTTTCGAGGCTTGCACTGCGTAATAACGACTGGCCGCGATGTCTCCGCCAAATCCCTGCTAGAAGGATTTCACCTACCGGGGTATGCGGATAGAGCTTCTTCAGCCACTTGTGCTTATCGTCTAAATTCCCAGCTTTCCCAGCTCTTGGGTTACACAGATCGTACAGCTTCAATTTGGTTTAATTCCATCTCGGATTCTGATTGATCTCTCCTACCGCTCGCTTCACTATGTCTACACCACCACAGTATGCGGATCCGGAGAAGAAGCCGGTCGACTATGTCGATGTCGAGCAGCCGGACTCGAGTAGTGAGCCCGAGTATCTCATCAAAGAGTTGGTCCAAAAAGGTGAGGATATACTTTGTGCCCTGGGTTTGACCTATAGCCATTGACTAACAGTTGCCTCTTCTTCTCACAGATCACCAACATGAAATCAAGCTTCGAACTATGTCCTGGCAAAAGGCTGCCTGGCTGCTTGCGGGAGACCAAGTTTGTCTTGCTATCATGGCTCAGACATGGTCCCTCTCGTAAGTCTGCTCTTCTTACGAGTCTGATATTAGTAATACTCACAGTTCCACCATTTAGTGTCTTAGGATGGGTTCCTGGACTCATTACTATGGTTATCGCCGGCATTTTCTTCTGGATCACCTCTATAACGATGCACAAGTTTATCATGAAACACCCTGAAATCAAGGATATTTGTAAGTCCACCTTCGGCCTTGACAAAAATCACCTCGGCTCAAAAACATCGAGACTAATGAATCTGTTGAAACAGGCGACTTCGGATACTACGCCTTTGGAAGAAACCGCCTTGCCTACGAGTTCACTGGATTCATGCTGCTCGCCAACAATATCCTTCTCATCGGCTTCCACATTCTTACAGCCGCCAAGATCCTTAATACGTTATCAGATCACTCGCAATGCACCGTTGTCTTCTCACTCATCGCCGTCCTAATGGGCATTGTGATGTCTATACCCAGAACCTTGAGACACGTCTCCTTCATGTCAATGGGATCAGGTGAGTTCACCACTCTCTATGCGATTTGATTTGACTTGTGCTAATATTGGCGTCTCAATAGCTGCCTGCATGGCCATAGCCGTCCTTCTCTTTCTCATCTTCGCCGGTATCGAAAACGCCCCCCTCTATGGCTACAATGGCAGCTATCCCACCGACGGCCCCGTCCATACCTACGCCTTTCCCCTCCCAGGCACGACCTGGGTTGCATGTTTGAACGCCGTGCTCAACATCACCTTCCTCTGGGTTCCCCAGATCCTCTTTCCCACCTTTATCGCCGAGATGGAACGGCCCCAAGACTTCCCCAAATCCCTCGCTGTCCTAGCCGCCATCTCCACATTCCTCTTCATCGTCCCCCCCTCCATCGGCTTCCGCTACCTAGGTCAATACTCCACCGCCCCCGCCTTTGGCTCCCTGGGCGTTGTAGTTTACAAAAAGGCTTCATTCGCCTTCGTCATTGTGCCTACTCTCGTTATTGGCGTCATCTACACCAACGTCAGCGCCAAATTCATCTACTTCCGCATCATGGGCAATTCCCGCCATGCGCACAGCAACACCTTCACCGGCTGGGGAGCATGGATTGGCGTCATTGCTGGGATATGGGCCGTAGCCTTTATCTTCTCCGAAGTCGTTCCAAGTATGGGAGATTTCCTCTCTCTCCTCGGAGCAGCATTCGATTCTTTCTTCGGCTTCATTTTCTTTGCTGTAGCCTATTGGCATTTGTATAGAGGGAAGCTTTTCCATGGGTTTGGGAGGAGCATTATGACGGTGATTCACGTGCTTGTGATGGCTAGTGGGCTGTTCTTATTAGGTCCGGGATTGTATGCGGCTGTCGAGGCGATTATTGCGGATTACTCTGGGGGGACGAGCCCGGCGTTCAGTTGTGCTAATCTTTCTATTTAAGGGATTATCAAAAAGACAGGATGGGTGATTACGAAGTAGAGCTCGTTGGAATAAAAAGATACCCTGCTCAATATAGCAATAAAGGCTCTTATTTGTACATTGTACGCCTTTTTGCAGACGTCTACAATAATTGCCATTATAATTACTCAAGTTATAACTCTCACATGAGATGATAAGAATTAAAGATGAATACGCATCAAGTACTATCAAGGACCAGAATTGAATTTAATTCATCGTTTGTTTTGTTTATTAGATAAGCCACCCACGTGGTCTTTGTCTGTCACCCCCACCCGTTCGTCTCGTGTCCCACTATTTCTCAATAGTCCTATTCATCGCATCTCAACCTCATGTGTGGTAATAATGCCAAAATAACGAGGCTGGAAACCTTGTTGCCATCCTGAAGCTGAGAAGCCCCATTATCTATACGGCTTGGAACCTTCATTTCAAGATACAA
This sequence comes from Ascocoryne sarcoides NRRL 50072, assembly GCA_000328965.1. NCBI lineage: Eukaryota > Fungi > Ascomycota > Leotiomycetes > Helotiales > Gelatinodiscaceae > Ascocoryne > Ascocoryne sarcoides. The sequence continues at coordinate 1,747,668 of KB205939.1, forward strand.
CTCGGATCACGGCCATTTCCTAAGATCGCAAACAGAAAAGGGGGGGCGCTTAGGAGGAACAGAACTTATCTTCATGTTGGGTTGGTGTTGGTGTCGGTGTTGGCATAATAGCCGGTTCCCCTTCCAATAGTGAAGTAGAAGGGTAACAGGTCATAACGTCAAGTTGAAACTGCAGACTCTTCCTTCCGCCCAACTTCTCGTGGCTCCAGATAAGCTCAGCCGTAAGCTCCCTCGCTTCTTCTCTGCCCGATAGCTTTGGCAAGAAAGCCCTTCTGCTTTATTACTACTTCTGTACTTCTGTTACTCTATGCTGTTGGAAAGCTCACCCTTACATTTAAATACGAGGGTTTCAATTGGGCTCTCTAGGCGGCGCAGCCGATGTGGCTGATCTATGGCCCTGTAAACAAAAGCAGGGGGTGCAGACTTTCTGAAACTTTTGTTTTGAGCATAATGTTCCTGGGGATTGTTGTTACTCGTGTTGTGAGAATGTCTGCACCCCACGTTTCAAAAGTTCCCACCCTGCAGGTCCCATGCTTTGTCAAGTCTTCCAAACTCTTAGCCCCAGCCGCCTTGTCTATATAATATGTATTCACAAACTCCCTGCCCTCTTCAACTGAGATTAGCACGCTCAATATATCTTTTCTATACCCTCCTCCTTAGCCATATAGCTCGTTAACCTATATTACTTGTTTTTTTTTAAATGATGGAACAACGCCGACAAGATGCAAAAGAGTTCATCGACGAAGTAAGAACCACTAATGGGGGAGCAACTAAAAAGGACATAGAGTTCCTGGAGAAGAACAAACCGAAATTCCTCAAATCATTCTTCTCCTTACAGGATCAGCTGGCTGCATCCACAAAAATGTACGTCCCGCTCACACTAGACCTATTACTTTCCTCACGTCTTATAGTCTCTCCGATGAACTCTACACCAAAGATACTCGCTTCGTGTATGAATTGATTCAAAATGCCGAAGACAACCAGTATCTCGCTACAGTTACACCTTGCCTCTCTTTCACTCTTCGACAAAAGTGTATTATCATCGACTCAAACGAGGAGGGCTTTACGAAAAGGGATATTGATGCCATCTGTAGAGTTGGGAAGAGCACGAAGACTTTCCAACAAGGTTATATTGGTGAAAAGGGGATTGGGTTCAAGTCTGTGTTCAAGGTTGCATGTAAGGTTCATGTGCAATCTGAACCATACTCTTTCGCTTTCGAGTACGAAAAAGGCGATCCGCGCAAAAGCTTTGGGATGGTCACACCACTCAACGAGGAGTATCTCCCTGTTCCCCATGGAGTTCAGACACGAATCATTCTCTACCTTGACGAGGATTGCGACCGACCCCAGCTGCGGAAAGACTTCCTAGGCTTACCAGACACACTTTTGCTCTTTCTCAAGAAGCTAAAGAAGCTATCGGTAAACATCGAGCTCCCTGACTATCCTCAACAACATATTTCGTATTTCTTGAGATCTAATGATCCTAGCTACGGCAGTAACCGAACTATCATTGAAAAACATGTCGAAGATTCGGTCTCTAAACAAACCTTCTTTATCAAAAAGCGACAGGTGAACGACATGCCAAATCATCCTGCTCGCAAAGGAATTCATAACGCTGAAGTTGTTCTTGCTTTTCCCCTTGACAGCGAGGTTCCTGTGATTGAGGACCAACTTATATTTGCATTCCTTCCCATGAGAAAGGAAAAATATAAGGTTAGAGGTAGCAATTGTAGATATAAATGGTATCTAACTGTCGTTGATTTAGTTTCTTATTCAATCCGATTTTATCACCGCCGCAAATCGAGAAGACGTTACAAGCTGCCCGTGGAACGACCGACTGCTTAAGGAAGTTACTAAGACATTCCTTCATGCCCTTGAAGATGATGACGGGTTCTTGCAACACCCCAAGATCAAGTACAGCTGGGTAAGGTACATTCCGGTTACGAGAATCACCCATGATTTCTGGAAAGGACTACAGACTAGTCTCATAAGCGAACTCTCTACTCGCAGATTGTTCTTCTCCCACAACGAATCTCATTTCTGGAAGCCTGATCAACTAAGGGTCGTCACCGACAAGTTTAGAGAACCCCCAAATTTAGAGCCGCTAGTCGCAGATCTTGCTTCTCAAGAGATTGCATATATTTCCGAGAGATACAATACTCAGCTCGACCTACCTGTCATGAAAAAGCTAGGCACCACAGATCTGTCCTTGTACCCAGATTTCTTGAACAGACTGAAACAAGATCTCAATAACGTCGATTATGAATCTCGGTGGAAGTCCGAGGATTCTTCAGATGATGACTGGCAAACCATCATTTCTGGTCTTCTCATAGAGGCATTGAAAATTCCGGAGCAGAAAGACTTTGTTCGAAAACTGGAAATTGTCCCGCTCCCGGGTGGAAAATGGGTTTGCGCGCTCAATGCTAGTATCTTTTTCCCGAGTTGCGGCGGGGTTGATATCCCGAGTGACTTGGACTTAAGTCTAGTTGACGACCAGGCTCTGCTAAACGAGAGTCGAAAGACTCTCTTCATTAATCTAGGAATCACTGAATGCGCGTCAACAAGAATTTTTCCATTAATTGAGCAGCGATATGCCAAAAGTAGCTCCGTTTCGACCTGCTACGTTTTCCAAGACATCGAATTTTTGTTCTGGCACAATGATGAAGTGCCTACAAGAGGCTATTCTATATACCTCACGGCGAACAATGGCAAAGGCTACCATTATGAAAAGACCACCGGTGGGTGCTGGTCTTATTGTCCCGAATCGAGGCACCCTTACTCAATGTTCAACCTTGTAAACGGCAAAGTTCCAAAATCACTAGAAGGGAAAATTAAATACCCTAGAATTGGGTATTACGACGCACTCAAAGAATGCGGGTTACGAAATAATATAGCTGGCCCAGATTGGCTTCGGAGCCGTGCTGACATCAAAGTGACGCCCCAGCTCCGTCGCAGAAAGTGTGCATCTGCATTTGGAAAGTCGCAGCCTGAAATGTCTGATGAGTTGCTATATATTGCGGAAAATCTGCCGGAATACTTACTTGGAGTTCTGGAGAGCGAGTGAACTGAGTACCATAAATCACCTGAATGGGACGCAAAAATGATAGCAACCAAGGTGCCAATTCTCGACTGCGCAGAGCTAAGAGAACTCAGAACGACCTTCTTGCCGCTGCCAAAATTGAAAGCAATAGTCAAGGAGCTTGACTTGGCTGAATCATTTGGGTTTCTAAAAGAGTTAGACGGTATGGTAGATATAGAACATGGGAAATGGGAATTCCTTAAGCGCTTCGGTGTTGGTATGGAAAGTGATGTGTCTTTCTGGCTTGCACTCCTCAAGCAGGCTCAAAAGAAGGAAGGTATTGAGAAACACCATGTCTTCAAAATCTACTCAAATCTTCAGAAGTTTACCGAAGAAGAAGATGTTAAGGCGCTCCAGTAAGTTGATTGTTCCCCTCACTTACAACGATTCTTGGCATAGACTAATCGTGTGCGTAAAGGGAGGCTTTCGAAGATGACCTTCTTTATATTCCCGAAGATACTTCTTCAACGAGCTGGGGATGGACCGATCGTGGTTCATGCATATGGAGCGGTCCTGAATGGTTCTCATACTATTGGCGTCTTCAGAGCATAAGCGAGTATCAACCACTTTATGGGCTTCTCGTAACCACGCTTGGGCTGCAAGAGGTTACCTTGACTGATTTCTTAGACAACTTGGATTATATCAAACATCTTGATAGCAACGAGGAAAAGATAAAGATCCCGTTGTTATATCAAAGCCTAAATGAATTGGCTAAGGCGGACACATCAGGGACAGCAAAGAACAACATTAGGTACGTCTACTTCTCAATACTTTTCGACTTTGCTTCTAACGCCCCAACAGAACCCAAATGGAGGAAAACGAGCTCGTTTACAGTCCAATAACTCAGTCATGGCATCCACCATCATCCTGCATCTGGGCAGAGGACCACACTCAGCTCCCGGGGAAGCTCTCGATTGCGACATTATACAAGGCGCACGGGACCTTCTTTCGCCAAGTTCTCGATGTCAAAAAACCAAGCGTAGAGATGCATATTCTTGCTCTTGTCCAAAAAGCATCAGACTCTCCAGACAAACGAACCGTTCTCCAGGAGATGAGAAATATCTGCGCACTAGATCCAAAACCTGATATTCTGTGGACCAGACTCTCCGGTTGTGCATGCTTTCCTGTCAGAAAGCCTTCTGGTGAAATAGAATGGCTTTCCTGCTCCAGTAGTTTTGCGATTGTTGATCGCATCGAGTATGGCACCATATTTCGGGATAAGATCATGACTCTGGATATGTCTCTCGAGGAAGTTCACGCTCTAAAATCAATTTTCGTGGGTCTCAGATTAGAGTCAAAATATCTGTCGAATGCCGTCACAGAAGAGACTCGAGTTGAAGGTGGGCTCTTAAACTCAATGCAGACGGATGACTTAAGGAGGAAAGCCTACGCAATTTCAAGGTACGTTTTTCTCTCCTCGCCAAAGTTCAATGAGTAGACACTTACCTGTTCAGATACGCTGCACATCTAGGCGCACCAGATCCTATTACCACCTATTCGCTACTCCAAAATGTAGAGGTCTTCTCTAGTGACAGTATATCTAAAGTTGTCTCCATCACGCTGAACGGCCCATCCATAGAGGTTTCCGGAGAAACAGCATATTTCCACATTCAAGAAGACGGTAACCAACTGCGGCTCTATATTCCAAAATCTAAGCGAGACCAACAAGTTTGCCTTGCCCGACAGCTTCCTATCAAGCTTCTCAAACATCTCGGCATCCAGCATCCAGGGCAAGGAGCTGAGCTAGGCGCCATCATCACTGCTTCCAGCCTTTTTGTGGTTGATGCGATCCTTCAACAAGACGGAATTATCGAAGTTGCTGGAATCGAGACACCGGAGGACGATGCTGAAGACGAAATTGCCACTCTATCAGATATGAGCCCATCAGGTAGCATCGCAACGATAACCTCTGAGAGGTCGCCATCTACCGAGAAAAGCTCCAGGTCCTCTCCGGAGCGATACTGGCATCCTAGGAATATTGATGTTAGTGATGATCCCTTCTTGACGCCCGCGACATCAGTGTCCCCCCGACCTTCAACGCCCTTAGAGCAACCAGACCTCTACAAGGAACTTATAGGTATTGTTATTCATCAGGCCAAGAGTGTTCCAGGTCTACCAGCAAGAGGAGCTTCGGTCCTAGCTTCTGTTGCTTCCAACAGCACTCTCGATCGTTACCTTGCAGTTAGGTCAAGCGTTCCTAGGGAAGAATGGTTCAAGATTGGAGCAGTTGGGGAGTTGTTTGTGAGTCTCCATATTTCTATAGCGTTGATGAAAACTGACTTCCTCAAGATGTTCGAGTTCTTGAAGAACAAGCTCTCCCTCCCGGGTTTCGGTTTAAACCACTGGCAATCCAAAATCCGCGATCGAGTGGCTGTAGATAGCCGGTATAGCGACCTAGCCCCATGGGGCGAGCCAGAAATTACTGATATCGTCTACCCAGACGATGAGGGTGCTCTTACCAAACACTTGATCCAGCAGGGTTATCTTGAAAACGACTCATGGGCCGGACGTAAGCCGACCTACTACATCGAAGTCAAGACGACAATCCGCACTCTTGATACCCCGTTCTTCTGCAGTCAGAACCAGTTCAACAAAATGGAAGAGACCAAATTGCCGGATCTCGGCCCTTCTAGCAAGTTATATCTGATTGCTAGAGTATTCGGGGTGGGGGATTCGAGAATGGGACTGCATCTGTACGTCGATCCGGCGAGACTACTTCGAGAGGGTAAATTGAAATTCGTGGCGGAGAAGTACACCGTAACACAGGTCCAGACTCGAGGAACTGCATCAGGATGATAGATGGATTTCGGATAATATCGTCGATAATTCACTCGCCATTATAATTTACCAAAAAAGTAGCTGTGGTGCCATGCAAGCCCATTTTCATCCCTTATTTCTTGACTCCTCTTCTCCCAAGTCTTGCGAGGGTTAATCTCTACGTACTAGGGGGTTTCAGCTCAATAACTCTTATAAGGACATATATAAAAGTAGTACTAACAGTTCTATAAAAGTGATTAAGTAATCAGAAGAGACCTTCTGTGGGTATAAATACGCTCTTCCCGTCACCTCTCTTAGAACCACAATTAAGTGATGGGGTGTACATCGACCTCATGACCTAACCTCGTTAGTTGTTTAAGAACACTTCCACCCACCTTTATACCTGTTTTTATCAATGAGTCCAACTCTACATGTAGACTGGTGAAAGGGCCATGGATGTCAGTGCAAGTGTACCCGCCCCCATAACGAGTGAGCACTTGGTAGATGACATACATTTTGAAATACTAGTTGCTGACAGTGACATTTTAGTTAGCAACAATAAACATAATACAGTACAAATCTATTCTTTAGGAGGGGGACCAAGCGAAAGCCTCCTTGGTATTTTCTGACTCGACTTAGGTTGCCAGTGTGGACGAAAAGAAGGATAAAATCAAAAAGATTACATCTGTAACAGCCCTATAGCTTCTGTGATTTGTACTCCAAAGTGCAACTCAATCCAAACGGGAAATGATATAGGGACTTTGTCATGCTACGCTATATAGTTTGTCAGTGAAGACTTCATACTTGCTACTTATATAGACCCAATGAGAAACACTGAGGAGGGAATAAGAAAATTAGGCGTAAACGTGAGATCTTAACTAAATCAAGCGACCCAAAGGATAGATAGAAACGCAATTCTTTTATCATTATATTCCCAACCATATTTCCGTACTATACACCGTATATCCTATTTGCTCGTATCCAACCAGGACTATAAATCATTGAACCTTCCCTCCTCAATATATCCATCCCACTTCTATACATCTAATGTAGCCGTCCCCATATCCAAGACTTTATACAACCCCCTACACCCCCTCCTTCTTCGCCTCAAATCCCAAATCTCCCTAAAATCCTAACGCCAAAGCTTGCTCATCTTATCTTTCGTATTCACCAAACTATACTTCGCAAACCTAGGCATCCCGTCCTCCGCTTGCGCTGTCGAAGCTAGTGAATTCAGCTCCGTCCACGCCGGCCTTAATCCCACCTTCTCCATCCTCTCCCACCAGCCCATGAACTGGTCCATGTTGAGACGGTCTTTGACGAGGTGGATTTCGATGAGGACTTGGCCGACAGGAAATTGGGTTCTATTGACGGCGATGTGATCGAGGAGGGAGGAGAAGGGGTCGAAATCCTCAAAGTCGATGCCGAGCTTGAGAATGTCACTGCGAAAAACAACCATTAGTAGACACAGACGCAGATTTACTAGGTTGGATTGAGTGGCAGTTGGTTAGAGGGAAGAGAAACGGGAAACATACACATATTCATGCTTATTACGGTCCATGATATCTTGAATATTATATCGAGGCGGCTCGCTCGTAGGATCCGAATTCCCCGCAATACCAGCCTTGGTAAACACCGTGCGGTCTTTATACTTGTCCTGTACCGCCGATCCGAATTGATCAACAAAGGAATCGTATCCCCATATTTGGCACTGCGTGCGCTCGAGCATTTCTTCTTCTGCGAAAAGGGTCAGTATGTATTAGGATCATCCGAGCTTTCCTTCCCCTCCACCTCCTCCGTAATCTGCAACAAGGGGAGTCGCTGAGAGAAGGGGGGCGGGATGTGGAATGGTCGTACCAAAGATAGATTCATCCTCAACTCCAAAGGAATATATAGTACAAGGCCGCTCATCCTTTTCATATTTGCTCAAGCCGCAGACGCATTTTCCACCACCACCCATTCGTCCAATGCACTCTGATTCGAAGGGACAATTGTAACTCGCGGGGATGAGATCCCAAATCGAGACAGGAGGTCCAGAATAATCGGGTGTATCGACCGTTGGGAACCTATTTGTTGTTTATCAGCCTCGCCGTCTTTCCCTCCAGACCCCCAACTGAATCTCCAATAGCAGAGGAGAAAGGAATGAAGGATATGCAACACGTACATCCCCATATCTGGATGCTGATCCCTCATCTCATGCCGTTGAATTACAGTCTTCACCCATAACTTCTCATTCTTCGCCATCACTTCCAAAATATTCCCCTTAGATGGCCCTGTGTATCTATTCCCGCCCACATTGCCTAGTGAGGATTTCAGCGATGAGATAGTGGTGCCTTTGTTCCCGAACTGGGTAAACAGGACGACAACGAAGGCGATGAGCGCTATCGCAGGAAAGATCTGGGCGAAGTAGAGTCGCATTTTGAAGGCTTCTCCTGTTCCCTCTTGCGTCCGTACAGAATTCGCACAATGAAAAATATGTAACTCAGAGCATAGATATTTGAATCGGGCGATTAGCTCTGACTGAAGCGACAGAAGTGATTCCCCCACGTTGTCTATGGGAAGCAGAGAGAAAACGAGGACGAAAGAGGAACGAGGCCGTGGAAAATACAGTTTCAACAATCCAACCAGCCAAGTAGCCTTGCTATTTTGTTCGCGATTCCGCTGACGCTAATCTTTGAAATGCGGGGGTGGATAGGTCCCATTAAGTTAGGGGCGTGCATGCTCAAAATTGAATGACTTCATTTTACCTGTGTAAGATCGTATTGGATCGGCATTTGCATGGTTTTGGTAAAACTGCACAAGTCTAATGCTCGTCGGTAGAAATTCTAGAGAGGAGTTTACATGTCGAAAAAGGCATCAAAGGCTATGCAGAATGAATGCTGAAGCCAGGGTACGCGGCACACTCCCGCCAAGCTTCGTTAACGGCGTGAGGCTCCTTAAAGTGGTGTTGTCTTGCTCCTACCTGATCCCTTTGGAATTGTCAATTCGCAATGATTATAAGCCGATCAAAAGGCGGGCCGAATTATCCAGCTTGAAAAGGGGGCCGCAGCCGAGTTTGAGATGTTGTCTATCACTTGGTTATCACTTGGTTGAGCGAGGTTTTCGTGGCTTCTTCCTTTACGACTATACAAGTAACGCGCACTGGCGAGCTTTTCTATTTGCGACGATATTGTGTAGCCAATACCCCTTCCTCGGTAGCCAGTATTACTTTCGTAGAAGTATCTCTTGCATGTTTGAGATTTGTATCAGATTTAGCTACGTCACGTGGAGTGATATCTAGGGAACCTCGATACAAGAGTGCCAACAGCAAGAAAGATAGTTGGGTAGAGCCGATCTACTCTCGTAGAATTAGACTTTATGTTCTAGTTTAGATTGATATACTGATACGCTATCAATTCGCCTACCAGATAGCACATATAAGAGAAGTGTTTCAAAGAGCCGTCAAGGCTGCAACTCCATATAATCTATAATGAAAAAGAACAAAGTAGACTCAGCAAGGAGTAATTGTGCTCCAAGACGAGATCCCGATTTATTCATAATACTTTCCCATCTTTGGGATACCAGATATGTTTGCTCAATGTCATCCTGAATATGATAATTGTATTATGAGAATGAGGTTGAAAGTTCACAACCTCAACTCGAAACTAGAGTATTCAGTTCTCTCGCATACCTAGAGGGCAAGGTACCAGCAGTGAATAGCTTATAACAAATCATAGGCAGTTAGTAGTCAAGGGAATTTGGGTGTGTGTACTCCCAGTTACTTTGTTTTAGCCAAATATATAATTTGTTCACTCTTTCCTGCAAATCAACAACTTCCAACTCAAAATCACTTTAATTCTTCAAGACCTTTTGCAGCGTTCAAGCCGGTTTAATACAGTCGTTTTCATTACAATCATTCAAGGCTAATTTCAATATTCTAGACATTCGTAGAGCAAGAATAAAGTGCACGTGGGGTGGGAATAGGACAAGTGTTTCAACGCATGAGGCAAGCTTCAAGATCCAATCTGAACATTCTAAAATAACGTTATATTCGAGGGTAAATACAGTAGAGAACTGTCCCTCCATAGAAAGCAATAAATTCTATACTTATTGAAATAAGACCTCGAACTCGCACGCGGCGATCCGCTTGATCCTTTTATCATTCGTCGGGAAGCATGAATCAACCTTCAACGACGGGAATCATGAGGAACACTGCAGGATAATATCTGCGATATCCGCTGACTTTCAGATTCAATTATACCAATTAATCGTGTAGGTGAAAGATTGATATGCTGTTATACATTGGTGGACTGCAAACCAAACTTCACTTATAAGGAAGCTTTGTTACAAGAAAAGATTCGAGTTTTCCCGCAAAAGTGGTCAATATGGCATTTGAAACAATCTTTGTGCTATCTCTAGAGGCAATATTGGATCAATCCCAGATGATTTATCTTGTTCGAATGTGTTAGGTCACATGACCAAGGCGCTAGGAGGCGGGGTCCCTCCCTTCTGTATCGTAGCTCAGTTTCCTCTCTTAGCTTTCTTCCCTCTTCAGGAACGTCTTTAGCTTAGCTTTCTAGCAATTGAAGTGCAATCAATTGCCTTCAGCTTGGCTTGCGTCCTTACAGAATGAGTCTCGGATGGAGACAAAGTTTGATTAGACTGGCTCTCTGTCAACTAGCCTTCTTCCATTGATGCCATCTATCCCTCTGAAAATACTAGAAGCAGTGTAGCCATTCGAAAGATGGCTGAACCATTTGGGATCGACGATTGTTTTTCCTTCTCCAAGATCCATCCATTTAGTAATAATGGCGACATTATCGAACTTCCCACACTCCTCTAGACTGATATCATATTCTGTCGGGCATGCGGTACAAGATACGGTACCTGACTTCCCGACGCACCGTCGACGGGCGTGTTGGTGGTTCATAGTACAACCGGCAGTCTCTGGTAGGTTTGCCTCGGCACCATGAGTCACAAGCCTGATATGAGGACATATGATGAAGGCCCAGCGATTCAAGTTACGAAGTCAGGCCAGGGTATATCAGAATAACACACTGGGTGCGAAACAACAGAGAGCTATCAACAATCTTGGCAGTTGACTTGACCTCGGATGGAAACCTCTGCATAATTCTGCATATTATCGACTGCCGGCATAGACACTCCAGCCAAACCTGGCGGTGAAGAACCTGTCGGTATTTTTTCATGGCCATCTGGAAATCCCTGAACTAGAAGTCTCCGTGGATGAATTTCGATACCTTGCCCAGCATCTCAGCCTTATAGCATGGTGACTTATCGTATTGGTAAGGCGGCCGAATGGGTAAATGGTGGGAATAACGTATTGTACATAAGTGAAGGATTCGGCAATGATGGCATGGTACATAATCTGGTGACAGGTCTTTCGACAATTGTGATAGAAAGTCTATTTGTTGTTGGCATTGGTCTTCTGCCCTCAGCCTAGTCCAATAATGGGCCCCCAGAGTAGCGCGTGCGGTATGACAGCTCAAAGCGAATAATGCTATGGAAGAAGGTGGCAGGAACTAGACTATGTATATTACGAGGTCTGGAGTAAGCATTTCTAAAATAGTTTGAGGTCTTGCTCTATGCGTGCTCGGTTGATGCTTGCGGCCATTTTTCCACGACAGTTTCTGAAGGAGCTTGAAAAGGGTTTTGAGGTCCATGAGAATAGAATACCGTAATGAAGTGGCGATGAAAATTGTGCGTAATTTTAACAATAGCATTCGTGTGGCGAAACGAAGAACGCTGATTGTAGATGACTAGCAGACAAACAGGTAAAAGATATGAGGAAGATTATACTCGTGATAGGCTTGGTGGCGTGGGGGCACAATTCCTATGAAGATCCAAGTAGAATTGATTGACAGGGAGGATAGCTAAAGCCAGCAAAAAGAAAAAGAAATATGGCTAGGATGGAGGCTTTCATCAGTTAAAATAAGATGCCGTCTTTTTCTCCCGTAAGTGAGCGTATTATGCTAGAACCAAACTGGCGCTCTTCCTGCCGGTCTGGTAATGTGATTTCATAACGGCGCCGTTCCGCCCTCCGCGCTTCCGGCTTGTCTGTCTTATGCCACAAAGGTTTTATTCGTCATCTCTAAAGCCGAAGTCGAGTGAAATCTTGCCTGTTTACCTATAGAGTTGCAGGTTATTCGGCTTACTACTTCGGCAATGGACTTCATAAATCCACAATCGGCCCTTTTTGTTAAATAGATTGTGTGGTTGAGCTGCACGCATTTCCTTATGCGTAATTCTTAGCTACCTTCTATAGGAACGTCAATATTAGGCAATGAGACCTTGAAGGCAACGCAGCCTACCAACCCTTACATTTACTGGTCGTTTATCCAGGAGATATTCGGTTTATATTGTCGGATAAGGAAAACTCAACCAAAGAGGATGGTGTAGTTTTACGTTCCGTCTAGCGAAAAATCTAGATCTACTAGTCTTCATTGCTCGCTATGGTTGATGGCAACATTTTCGGCTATATTATGACGCCTACCACAGGCCAAAGCGGTTTGTTGGAGAGCCGTGTAAGGTCTAGTGCCCGAAGCTTCAATCCACTATATTTAGTTCACTCTTGCGCAATTTACCTTCACACTGCACGCTACAAGCCGTCTGATTCAAAAGGCATGGGGGTTTTGTTAGAAGGCCAACAGCCAAAGCATGATACGGTTGTGCCTAAACGAGATTTACAAACCAAAACCTGAGAGGGTCTGCAAAACTGTTGAAACCTAACTCCTAGATAATCGTTGGTATCCTATGCCCATTGCTGTTCCATGGGTTTTTTTGGTGGATAAATTTGAGCTCAAGAATTCCTGTACGAAGAAACCTGTGAGTATTTGGAATTTACTCTATTTTCCATTATCATCATACATGCACCTAGCGTTTATATATATACACACACACCGCACGGCAAGGCCTGCACCGCAACAATGCACACATGCACGCCCCCCCCCCCAAGCCTTCCATTATCAGCCTCAAACAGGAACGTCATGCATATGCAAAATCGAAGATTCAGATGTATTGCGTAACCATTGCCAAGACCTTCCAGACCGATTGATGGCAGGAGTAAAGATCGATGTTAGAACGCGGCCGAACCGAGAGGCCACGGACGGGTTCAAAGATGCGGTCCGAATTTATTGATTGGAGTAACGTTTCATGCCGGTATCGTAGTGATTGATTAGGCGCCGATGTTGTGTCGGGCTTTGGCGGGAGGGAGATGCACGTTGAGGTGTTCGCCAACCTCAACTCAAACTCTAGGGGCTGATAATTGCCAAGTAAGTGAATGTAAAGGCCAAGAAGCTTACGTAGCAGGCCAATGTTACAGCACGTCTGCTCGGCGATAACAAAAAAAAAGCTGATTCTTTGGTGAAACATTGTACAAATCGGTAGATCACTAAGTCAAGACTGACTAAAGCATCCAAATGCAACAACATTTGCCAAGTCCCAAATTTTAACTCTCAAAGGCCAAGAACCTCACAATGTGATGTGCATGCCAAGATTAAGCTAAGTAATGGTTATAATTATCGTATATTACAAAACTAGCTTCAAGTAAGCCCAGGGTATCTTCCTCTATGAGTGTATGAAATCTATATCTCAATCTGCCTCTGTATCCAATCTAGTCTATGTGCAGCCTGCCATGATGTCAAGCTGTGATCTTTGAATCAATGTCCAAGTTCATACAAAGAAACCGGAGTGAAAAATTAGGGCAATGCAACAATTCTAGACGCCAAACACCGTCCCGCAGCGTATCTTTCACAGTAAAGACAGGCTACTCAGCCCAGCTCAGTCATTTTCCGTCTCTCACCTTCCCTTCCCGTACTAATGTGCATCTTCGTCCTTGCCCGGCCAGCAAATCTTCTTATTAAAAACCGCCCTAACATGACACACAAAGATCAACACCCAAAAGAAGAACAATATCCCCGCCATCACGGTCCCCACCGCCCCAATAACCGGTGACCCCAACCGCTCCCCAATCTTAATCGTTGCAATCGTAAACCCTACATTAGGGAAAACATAGGCATACCAATTTAAATGAAAATCATTCCTGTTCGCGCCCTCAATAGCACTGATTACCGAGTTTGAGAAAAACCAAAACGCCGTCATCCACAGCCCGATTGCCGCCAGCAACGCTAGCAGCTGTAGTATATCCGGAATAAGGTCTTGATTCACTATACCAGGAAGACTAGTGTAGCCGCCTTGGGCGACTGTGGCGAATATCTTGGTAACGACGACGTCTTGGGCCATTCCGATGAGGGCGAGAGCTGTGAAGGAGGGAGGACCAACGGCGATAAACATGGCGGGACGAGACATGTCGATGGGGAGACCGGCGGTGAGAAGACGGCCCAGATAAATTCCGTACATCATCATCGCAACCATCATTCCTAGACCCTGGAACGAGAGGCCGGCGACTAGCATCGGGAGGGCATGTTCAGCCGGTTGCGTTTTGGCAATGGCCGAGGCGAGGGTGCCGACTAACATGGCCGGAAAAATGGGCAATACCCATCCTGGAAGAACGTTGGTGATAACGAGTTTCTTGACGGTAAAGAGGACTTGGTAGTATAGAATTGCGACGAGGGTCGCACAAACAGTATATATCCAGAAAGCATAACGAAGTGCAGTGATGAGCCAAGGTCCCGAATTAGGGATGCCATAAGCAGTAGTGTTAGTGATCATGGTAGCGAACGTGAGCCAGAAAGTGGCGAAAAAGAATCCCTCGTGTGGATTTGTGAGGGCGTGGGTGAAAGTTCCAGGATGGATGATGAAGCGGGCAGACATAGTAGCAGTGACCATTATAAAGAGGAAGATGTTGAAAATGAAGAGAGATGTCCCAACAGCTGTGAGTCCTTCAAATCGGTATGGCACGACAGAGAGGACGAAAGCCGTTCCTCCTGTGGACATAGTCATAGCGTACCAGGCGAATGTAAAGTGCTTGAGGCGATCCGTCAACATAACATCGACGTCCTTCTCCAGTTGCTTCAGATCATGCTGCTCATCCTCGTCCATGTAAGACCCTTGAGCCTCCAGATCGATTTTATTGAAATCCTTGCCGAGAATATTCGTGGTTTGCGAGTCCATGGCTACTGTCGCCTGTTGGTAAGCCATTGGCGATGAAAAATTTGGTGATTGCATTGTAGGCTTGCTGTTAAAATTCTGAACGAATGCGGACCTCCGTTGTGAGAAAAACCCCAGAGTGGCCTCGATGCTGCCTCTAATTCGAGAATCTCTCCTTTCATCGTTCAAGACAGCTTTCTTATAGGCGACGAGCTCTTGAACCGGACCAGCCTGGAAAGACATTTTAAGAAACGAGGAGAGAGCAAAATTAAAATAATAAGCGGTTGGTGTTGGTAAGGCAAAGAGATCGGAGCCATTGTATATATGGTCCACTCCATCACAACCGTTGTACCAAGTACGAGCTTTCGACTAGCTGAAGCATACCTTAAACGGAGTTGGTGTGCAATTTCCATTCTGGCCCACTTTGTAGTGGGGCAGATGACTTTTCCTACAGCCAAGTTGGCGAACAAACGTTCAAGAGCCTCAAGCTTGAGACCCAAAACGAATTGGCGAGTGATAAGAAAGGAGGGATTGACGTGGGAGTAACCCAATCGGTGAAATGTCGACGGCCAAGGAGGAAATTGTATAACAGCCAAGTTGGGTCACAAACAGTCAAGAGCCTCGAACCTGCGACCTTAACGGGAATGCCGAGTGATAAATGCCGTTCAAACGAGAAACTGTCTGACTGTCTGGATGGAAGCAATCCAGTTGGCGAAGATCATGCCAAGATTTCCAAATGGGTGTCTCCTGTTGGGCACTAAAGGTAAATTCTGCTCTGAAAATAGTCTGTGGGAGGCTGGGCGGCTGGGCAGCGGGTTCGTGCACGAAGCTAGGCCGCGAGGACCCATGGTGTACATGATAGGGGTGTCTCGGTTGAGGCTGTGAAGTAAATGAGGTAGGTGGATCAAGGTGCATCGCCCAAAAACCAGGGTTGCTGAGCATGTGTTCGTGGGGGTCGATCGACGAGCAGTTCTATACGGAAGTACTTTCTCCTAGCGTGTTTACAAATTTTTGGATTTCCTTGGCCCTGTGAAGTTCCCAAGTATTCCGACAATTACCGGCCTCCAAGCCCGTAGAGTTTTCGTGCCAAGGTCTGAATCATGTGCATAGAGTTTGACAAAATGTCTAGGTTGTTGATATATTTCATAATGAGAAAGTAGGGAGTCTGTTTTGGAAAAAAAAAGGTAAACCCTGAACAAACTCGCGTGCCCCAAGGTCATGCAGCAAGATATCAGTCCCGGTTGTAAAATAAAAATAAAAAATAAATTTAAAGATGCATGAGCTCCAAATTCGAGTTATGTTTCTCAATAAACTTTGGCAGAACAATATGTCGTCGGCATGTTTCATGCCGCGAGATGAAAGGAGAAAGCCGGAGAGCTGATAAGACCCGCAAAGTACAGCAGTAGAGCTCAACGCTAGAATTTTTTTAGTTGCCAACTCTATCTTATCTCAATGAATGCTTTACAGCTGACACGTGTACATACATCCATAGCATTGTGCTAACCAGAGAATATTTCAGAGGCAGGATTGAACATGGATAACACACCCAAAAGGGCCTTTTGCAAGAGAGTTTGTGAAGATTCTAGACTGGGCTACCAGCCATGTAGAAATCAAATGCAAATATGAAATCTACTAAGTACCACAAACCAAAAAAGGAGAAAAGACGCAGGCCTTCGGAGGTAAAATAGACCTGCGGTTTCAAACGGATACTTGGAGACTGCCGGTTGATAGGACCTTCCAAGGTATCTGGTTTTCGGCGAGGCCTTGTAACTCAAACATTTGCTATGCAAAAGCTATGCAAAATACCGAGGAGCTTTGACGCATGCAATAGGAAAGAGATGCATACAACTTCTGGGTTGCTTATCTCGATCTTGAACTCCCCAATGATTTCCTCAGTTTCGTATCAGTGCGATCGTCTTGAATAGATGGCTTTGCAGAACTGCAGCTCCAGTTAATAATCTGGTCTCCTTGGTTCGGCAGATGCGGTAGAGAGCTTGCAGGTGTGTTACCTCAACATTAAAAATTTAGTACCGTCATTGATGTTAGTTGTTGTTGTTGTTGCATGGAGGCATCCCTCTCAGTGATGGTAAGCATGTTTTAGCGTGCATATTAGTCAGCCCGTCTTGGTGAAATCATGTAAACACTTATCAGTCATCATACATGCACGCCATTCCGCAAAGTAAGAGACTAGGAACGAGAGATGCAGAGACCGCTTACCAAAGGAGCACCTCGGCATCGAAGACGGCTCATTCACCGCTATTTCCCTACTCCAATGCCAAGCAGAATACTGAATCTGGCCTTCTTTCCACGATGAACCCCATTTTGGTGGTGATCAGGAATATCAAAAAATAAAACAACGCAATTAATGTTTAGATTCCGAAGCTTCCTTCACCCTCATACAATGTATTAGTTCAATTCGTGAGGCTCCAGAACTCAAGTGACTTTGCAAATTTTCTTTCGCTTAATTGGCTTGACTAGTCATATTTATATCTCTACAAATATTTCCTAGAAGCGTGTGCCGTGCCAGTCTCAAGTGACGTAGTTTCATACTTTCTTTTTCAATGTCCCAATGCTTAATTTTTATCGCTATAGTGTTAAGCTACAAAGAAGGTCCATGTACAACCACGTAAAATCTTCAAACTACACTTTCTCATCCCCCAATCTAATCTTGTATTGAATCGTGCCCTCGTGCTGACCTTGCCATGGATGCCTATGCAAGACAAATGTCTCAAACTCTGGCGCTGGAATACGTGGGAACATACCCATTTTTAAAATAACCACTCCTGGCTTAGTCGTTGCCACGGACTTAACTGGACTGAATAAATACTTAGCTTGGCGTACATTGTGTAGGCAAGTGCTGAGAACAACTCACTTTCCACAACGAGAACAAAACCATCTCCCAACCGATTTCCCACTCATGGTTTCCTTATCAACATACTCTTTTAGCGTCCCATCTCGATCTTCGATCTCTACTTTGCCTTCGTCGATGATGAGGTTGATAGACGCATAGCTCCCAGAAACCTTGCGGCAGTTTGCACAGTGGCAAATGTGGCCACGTCTGCGAGCGAAGAGCTCTGAGTCGTTGATGTTGACATGGATGGAGCCGCAGAGACAGCTGCCTTTCATACCTTGGGGGAAGGAGGAGGGGCTGTACTGATTGGGGTCGCCGGTAAGGTTGTCCATAGTTATAAAAGATAGAAACGAGTTACCGAATTCAAATGAAATTCGACTGTTCTTGCTTGCATTTATCTATCTGCCCGTTTGAGATATTAACCTCATATATACTTTTCCAAAATTTTGAAGGTGTGGGAGCCGGCTTGGAATTAGACGCTGAGTCATCAAGGAATAAATTTTGAGATTTATCATCACCTCTTGGTGATGTTCATGTTCAGGTGGGAGCCCGGAGTTTGATGTCGTACTAGCATTTAGGATGTGAATTGTGTGTGGGTCTGAGACTCTTATGAGAGATGAAGGTATTTCATCTCGGCAATTTCGTCTATTTTTGTCAAACTTCAACCCCTTCAATCAGTTCTTAGCGAAAATTGTTTTGATAATACATATCCTCCTAAGGGTGCGTTATAGCTACCCAAATATTCACTTTGTGTATGCTGCCATACCTTTTCTCGAATGCCATCCTTCCGCATTCCTCTCAAAAGCTTCTCAACCTCTGGCCCAGCAGTCTCTCCAAATTCATCAACAGCGTAAACCCCACTTCCCATAATACCGTCTGTCCCTTTTACAATAGCAACTTCCTCGCCGAGTGATATCCCAGACGCTACACCATCCACCGGCCTATATCTCGCACTTGTCGCGAAATACAAATGCCTCTCCCCGCACTCCTCAATGGGGACATATTTATCCTTACTATGGGGATTAAGAACCCTTATTATTCCAAAAACTCCCCTGGCAACTGCTGCAAGCACTCCGGGCGTCTTGTTCATAATCCCGGTATCAACAAACCCAGGATAAGTATGGACAAAACTGACAGTAGGTGATTTCTCCGCAATAACTTCCAGGCCGAAATCAACCATCGACACTAAATGCCCACGCATTAGGCCAATTTTAAGTATAGACACATCTGCACATTGGAAGTCGTTGTCCCAGATCGGTCCCTCTTTGGTACCGGCGAGGACAGTGACTACTCGGCGAAGTGAAGAGGCAGATTTGAGGAGGGGAAGGAGGTTGGTGATGAAACGCATGCGGGAGTAATAAATCAATGATATCGAATGCTCTAGCTTCTCCTCAGTCTCTATTAAAATTCATTAACTCATTCAAAATAAGGGAATGGAGGTAAATACGATATTTCGAAAAGGAAATGATCCCCTGACTCATAAACAAGATATTGATCTCTTTCTCCTTCTCCGCAATCTTCTTGCAGACCTCGTCAACATTGCGCATCAGGCTCACATCCGACTTCATGAACTCGTATTCACCGAGTGGATTCAAAGCTTTACATTCTACGAGAATTCTATCCGCAGAAGTCTGAGAACGCCCGATAAAGTAGGCCCGGGGCTGACGAGTGTGTTTTGCGAACTGCTTGAGTGAGGTTTCACCGATCCCGCTAGTAGCCCCTACAAATACTGCCACAAGCCTCGGTGGGAGCGAAGATGTGATGAGGGAATTAGACGTCTAAACTGTTTTCAATGAGACCATCTTCACAAGTAGTCTGTATGCGATGTGCTTGCGGTGGGCTGGAAACTTCTAAAACTTGCAACGCAAGAGTGATTTTAGGAGAACGATGAACGAATTGGACTTGTGATATCTTGTTGCGACCTTAGGTCTTCGCGTTTAAAGTTGTTGTGAATAAATAGGGTGTTTTGGGCCGGTAGAAGGATAGTAGAATTTCTCCTTGGTTATGTAATGGATAAAATCTGGCCCAAAGGACATTATATTGCTCCGATGGAGGTTCAATGATGGAATGAACACGCACTATATTACGATCGACTTTCTCTTTTGATACGATAGGAGCCAAGGTTAGCCCGAACCCGAACCATTAAGCCTATAGTGGAGCGGCCTTATAAAAAGCCACGTGCGCAACATTATTGATTGATCCATGTAGCCTTTGGCACTCTTACAATCCTACAGCTCTACATATAGCTACTAACTTCTAGTGTTAATTATTTAAGTATTTTTAGAGTCGGGAGAGCAAGTTATCATTGTTAGTGTTACATACAAGATATTTTACAGAGGTACATTGTTCTCCCCCTTGAGCCACTAATGGCGCCTTAAGCGAGTGCGAATAAACCGAGGACGGAGTTATGTTGAAATCAGACACATATTCCAGAGCGGTGACAGCGCAGGAGTATAAAAGTATAACTTTTGTACACTGAACCTAGTTCAGATGTTGAAAACTCTGTCCAGGTAACATATGACAGACGTCATATAACATGGTGACCAAGTCAGTATATAACTACTAATGTATGCAAGTCAAAGCTACATAATCCAGGTCACAAAAGCATTAGAACATTCATCAAAACACCTAGTTTAATAAGGATATGCTTTCTTGCTCTCACTCCCACTTCCACCTCCCTCCTAGCCACTAATCAACCAACCTATATTTCATATCCATCAACTCAACATTCAGCCATACTTCGACCCCTGGCAACAAAACATAGCTAAACTCTTTCCTGACTTAACTTCTCCAAGTCAAGGTACCAAACGCCAACTAGCCCCCGGTCACCACTCTCTTTATTCTATCATTAGGCTAATCAAGACTTGATATTTTGTACCTAGGAAGAGATGAGAGTAGTGGAGATCGAGAATACTTTATCCACCAGTTTCCGGAGACTAAAAGTGTCGGAGAGCTCGGTGTATAGAGTGCCGTTTAGGTGCAACTCGTTGTAACATGTAAAGGAGCGAGGTTGAAGCAATTACCCCCAAAACATCAGCGGCGTTGATCTCAAGTCAAGCCCAAGAGCCCATGGATTACCATTCCATCAGCTCTCTTATCGTCGTACTATAATCACACAAAAACCCAATCCAAAAGAATTATGAAATCCATCCATTACTATATAATAAACTATAGATGTCTTCACAGCTACTATTCCCTCCTTCCTCCATTTTCGCTAAGCCATACGCCAGTTCCGATCGTTAGAAAGGTAAAATCACCGTAAAGTCATGGAATCGCATCGCCGCACCAGCCAGCCATATATCTTGGCTCATACAATCTGCATCCTCTCTATCTCAAATACATGTTTTAAAAAATAAAAGTTGGGAAGAGGACCAGAAGATTACCGGAAGATTACAAGACAAGGTGACGAGAAAAAGAACCCAAGTCTTGTGCAAAGCTCAATGCTTTCTCTTCTTCTTCGGCGCCTCCTCCTCATCATTCAAACCACTCTCCCTATCCTTTCGCTTTGCCTTCTTCTCAAGCTCATCCCAGTCCTCCCCTTCACTCGCATCATCATCACTCCCCTCTTCACTCGCCTCCGCGCTAGCATTGCTATCAAAATCACTGTCTTCATCGCTTGACTCGTCTGATACAGCCAATTCACTCTCGCTTATCTCAAAGGCACTCTCCTCGGACTCTTCGTCTTCGTCCTCTTCATCACTTTCTGTTGAGAGGAAAGACCATCCTCCATCGAGGAAGAAGCGGTGTGGGTCTGCTGTCACGGTCTTCATGATCGTCGGCCAATTCAAATTGAGGGGACCTTCGGAGAATGGGATATTGACCGAGTCGAGCCATTCTTTAACATTCTCGAGAGACTCAACAGGGATTGTGTTGATGTGGGTGGGAGGTCGATGGAAGTCCTTGAAAACAAGAACCATGTCGAAATTTTTGAGCCCGAACTGAACACGCTCAAGATGTGCGATTTCAATATCTTCAAGAGTGATGACCATAAATGGAGGCTCGGCAATTTGGACCAAGCAGTCTGTGGAAGGTTGGCAGAAAACGCTCGCACGGAATGGGACGCCGTTGAAGCCGAGTTCGCGGAATGGGACATCAACATCAACATTCTCATTCTTGCCAGCCTCTGCAATCTTCTCCGCGAAAGCCTTCATTTGGCGATCAAGATCGGCTCGACGTCTTCGCTCCTCCTGCTCAGCCTCGAATTCTTCCTCATCACCATATCTGTATTTGCGCTTCCGATTTCCAGTCTCATCAAACTGAACGTCTAAAGCTTCCCTGTAAAACTGAACATCCTTTGTCTTCTTCTTTCCGATCATAATAGGATCTTTGAGATGAACATGAATGATAGATATCGTCTCGTGGGCACAAGGTTGGAAGAAAAGATGTTTGACATTGCTGAAAAGAACGTCAACTCGATGTTGTGTGTTGAGAGGAGATTGGTATCGAAGACCATTTTGGTGGATCTCAACCTTTCCGGGGACCCTCTTACCATCCATTGCTGGACGGCAGAAGAGGTTGTCCATGACAGCAGGTCGACGATCTAGAAATTGTTAGTAAAAGTAACACGCAAATATAGGACCTATGGATGGGCTTACTCCGAATCTCAACCAACTTGTCCTGTTCTACAACATCCTCCATCTCCTTCTTCTCCTGCTCGCGCTTGACAGTATCCTTCTTCATGTTACTAATTTGGTTTGCAATATCTTGCAATCGCTCTCCGTCGTATGATCGGAACGTCAAACTTCTTACAAAATGTGCATTGGCGTCTTCGAATGGTTGATCATCTTTACGACCAACACCTTGACCGGGGGAAAGAAAATTGATCCGGAGGTATGAGTAATCGCCCTCGTCGCTCTTACTCGCGTTTTTAATGGTCTGGATGTGGAAGGGGACAGGACGGCCCATGATAGGAAGAATGACAGTAGAGTTCTTCTGATCAACAAAAATTGCCAAGTCACGGACTCGATTTGGGAATTGGTTGTCTCGTTTATAAGACTCAAAGCGTTTGAACTTCTTCACAGTCGTTCCATTCATATCGCCTGTTGCTTCAGCAAATCGGACGAGGCCTTCATCATGCTTCTTTTTAGCAAGCTCTTTTTGATGTTCACGGCGCTTGGCCTCAGCTCCATCGTCGGCGTTGGTGCTTCTCTCAGCACGCAATTTTGTTTTCGTGATATTCTTTGCTGCCACAGCACCAACGGCCGAGTCTCTCTTGGCCTTCTTTGGCGTGGGTTCCGGCTCGTCCTCGTCCTTGAAGAAGAATGAAGTGGCATCCATATCCGAAGGGGCATCGCCAGTGAAAATAACTGGGTCAGATGGCGTCACACGGACAGTGTCTGTCAATACCAAAGAGTAGATTTTGCTCTTCTTGTCTTGTGGGTTAGGATTCACAATGTCGGTGAAACCTGTCGTAATACAAAGTGTCATGCCGTCTTTGAGAGATCTCGAATTCTTTGCATTAATGAGCAAACTAGAATCTCGTGTCTCGATACCAATTCCACACCCCACGTTTTTCAGGAAGTGCTTTTCCAACTCGGGTTTCTTAGCTCTTACCGCAGCGAGAGCTTTGGAGTAAATATCCTTTAAAGTAGCACCATCCCGAATCTCTTTCATCACCAGGTTATGGACCTGAAGAAGCAGCTTATAATTGCTTTCCTGTGACTTGTTAGGGTCGACAAGGTATGTCCGTGCGATCATTGAGCAGTAAGATTTATAGCGTAAACCCATAGAAGCAATTATAACTCCAGCATGGAGAAGCTCGTCGTCGGCCTTAGCATTCATTTTAAGATCGAATTTTCCGCCACTCTGTATAATTGGGCCATGAGTCCAGTCCAGTTGCGAGGGGTCGAAATCGGAAGGCAGTTTCTGTTTGCTCGGTAGCTCAACCGTCGTCCAGAATTTGGTGTCATCAAGTTTGCCGTCCACCTTATTGACCAGCTGGCTGTGCTTGACCTTCTTCTCCTCGTCTAGCACATTTGACATTTCTTCGACGAAGTATGGATTCATGAGGGCGATGCAGGCTTTTGAGGCGTTTCGCATAGCTCGCTACCAGGAGTTAGTGTTGTCCGGCTAAAGCATAGATTTTTGCCTACCAGCTCGTTCTCGTCTTTTATAGCTAAGGCAGCAGCGGAAATCGATGCAGATATATCCACCTCCTCGACATCTTTGGAGATCTTGCCATAAACCTTCTTCCATTCGTCGATAAAAGGCCCCGTCGAGCTATCTTTTGGTAGAACGCCAACTTTCTTCTGTAACCCAATTTTGTCAGCCCACTGCTCGCAGATAGCGCTAATCTAGGTATAACTCACTCCTGCAGCCTTGATGTGATTATTGATCTCCACGAAGAGTTTCTCGTTCTGCTCTGCGTCCTTGCCTCGAACCAGGATATGAAGGGGGATCTTGCCGCCTTTCAAAGGCTCCAGATGCTTCGCTATGGATAATCAGTCTCTGGTATTTCCTCATAGATCACAGGATATCCAATGTATACCTTTCTTCGAGGTCGTCACCACGTATAAGCCATCCAACGTGAACAAAAACAGGGTCGCGGGAAACTCGTATCCTAATAACCAGAACTGCGCAACTCATCAGCATTAATCCTCCTCCCAGGGCAAAATCATAGGAAACGTACATGAATGGCATTGTTCTTCTGAAACTGTGCAGCTTCCTCCGTCTTTCCCATCAAGATGACGATTGAACTTGCGCCATTGAACACCGCGTCTCCGCCCCGTTTGTCAGCCTTCCATGCCGCAATAAAGTGAGAGAGGCGCTCTTGGAACAAAGTCTTGTCGATCTTGATCTCTGACATCGTGGTGGAGCTCCGTTTGCGATGGCAGAGATTGTGTTGTTGAAAATAGAAAGGGTGATGATGAAATGAGGAGACGCGCTGGTGTAAATTTCGCGCTTGAGTTGAATGAGTGCGTAAAGTGGTACTGAGGATGAACGTAGCTAGCGTTGTTGCCTCACAAGGAGCCGCATCAACGTCGAACATCAAAAGTGAAGTTTCTCCAACTCAATTTCGGTGGCTTGCTAAAGAATCAGAAACAAGAAGGCGAAAAGCAAATTCATTCAAACTGCGAAGAGGCCGTCTTTAGAGCGACTCTATCAGACTTGAGCTTCTAGACTTAAAGTCATTTCTAATCTGAATTATTGTGCTCCGTTGAATGTCACGATCAAGTATACTCAACTTAATATTCGTTGCTCAGTAAGACATCAGGAGCTCGAAATCCAGGAGCCAATATTCGAAGATGAGTAATTAGATTAGGGCTTCCTTCAGCTTCAATCCTGCCCAAATTAAGGCATAGCCTTTGCTGTCTTGGGGTAGTCTGCGGTTTGGAGTAGTAGCAAGAATAAAGTGCGGAGTTTCTTTAGTCTCGGAAACATCATGTGCATTCTCAAGTTCTCATCTTGGTGAAGCTCTCCTGTCTAACAGCTAGTTCGCTCGATCTTGTGAGCTTAGCCTATCGAAGGCCAAAATCGTCGCCAGAGCACAATCCTTGGGAAAAAGCAATAGGCAAGGAGAGTACTTATTTTGCAGCTTTTACATAGAAAATTGCTCTATTTACGACTGTCAAAATGATAACTACAAGCTTAGGTCTTAGAGCTGAAACCATTAAGTCGTGAGATATACAAGCAATGCTATAGTTGATGTGTCCTGTAAATGACTATAAAAGACCTTGCAATCGGTTATTATTGATTTAAAATTTATACTATCTCAAAGCAAATACGTGCTACAGTTTTCCTGCTATATCACCTACTCGTTCGTCTAAAGCCTAGCGACAAACTTCAAAATGATAAGAAATTGACTTCACCTGCTTATCACGTGCCCATTGATTTCTCCCCTTTGAAGCAGCTCTATTGAGCAGTTGCTGACTCAGGTTAAACTATACTAAACTCACCTTCTCAATCACCTTCAATCGCTGTAGTGCTACCTTCTTACCAAAGCAATGCGACGCATCTGTACACAGCTCTTCTACTTGGAGCTAGCACGAGCCCAGAATCGAGTTCAGCAAGAAGCAAGACCAATGTTAGTGTATGGTTAGCCTTGATATACTTATTTTTGTTGAATTGGGTGCAATTTTTGTTGCAATTTCTTGAAATAGCATAGAAACTCAAAGCACAGTGCTTCTATACTCATATTATTAAAAAAGAAAATTAAAAAAAGTGGCATTTTCGAATTATAATGATGTCTAGTTATTAACCTGTTAACCTTTCATGAAGCTTCTAAAATGTACGAACTTCAAAGAATATTTCCCCTTTTGTAACTCGATAAAATCAAGTTCTATCATCCTTTATAATAATAGCAAACGAAGCCTTGCCCAGCCGCCTTTCCATCAAATCCGCCAATCGGCTGCGTCCTTCTGCCCCGTGTTGAAGACGTTGCAATCTTCAAAGTCAGAATGATAGGCTTTATCTCGGAGACGGCTAAGTAAACTAATCCAACCCTATATCTACTACAACAACTTGCGAATTCAAGACGGAGCCATGCTAGCCGAGTGAGTAGCCGTATGTAGCACAGATAACCAACAACACCAATACAATGGAGTGCCTCTTCGATGAAACACCCAGATGTGGAACTACTGATTTGATTCTTACTTTGATAGGAATGATGAATAGATGGCGGGGAGTGTTTGTCAGTCCATTGGAAAGTTTCTGCTCTTGAACGTTTTCCAAATTGTAGGTGTCTTTTTCTCATGGCTGCCGCACTCAGCTCATTTAACCGGATATAGGATGGAAACTTAAGCGAAAGTTGGGGAAGATGCTACTAATAGGAAAGGGCGACTCATAAACCCCATCAAGATAGAAAATTAAAGTATTAGAGTGTTTTTTCGTCTATTAGGCTTCGCTCTTAGGGTAAATCAATGCAATGCAATGCAAACATGTTTGATCCTCAGGACATGCAGGATGCACCAACTAATCATACTCGCATCAACCTCCAAGTCAACGCCTTCCTACCCCAGCCCTAACCTTTAGCTCCTTCCCCCGCCGCCGTAATACAACCGTATCCAAAGCCCTCTACAGATAGACTCGTGTACAATTTCATTTCCATGTACATTTCCAATCTCACCTGGTGTCTTTATTTTTTCCTTTAGAAAGCTTAGAATATATACTGCATCGCATTAGTAACAGGACACCTGGTGGAGATGCAAAAGACAAAGGAGAGGAGGATAAAGACATACCGGAACGAACAACCACGGGACCTCCCTCTCATACTCCTTCCAACTCTCCCCATATTTCACTCTACACTTTTGTACGTCTCTCCACGCTCTGTGTACAATCATGCACCCAAAGAAGCAAGGATAGAACCATGGAAACGGGCTATTGAACCCACATACCCCGGCCCAGCACAGCGCAAAGAACAGATCACATGTATAATGCACCTTCCTCGCAAGCCCATACCATCCATCAACCAAGATACTATCCCCGGCTTTGGTCTTGATAACCTTTGGGTTTTCAAGCGTGCCCCAAGGAAGTTGCGGGAACGTATATCGCTTGACCAGGGTGCCGCGTTCCATGGCTCGGAAACGGTTCTTTTGACTGTTGGCTGTGTCCCAGACCCAGTACATGAAGAGGTAGGATGTGAACAGGGCGACGAGGAAGGGGGTGCGGAAAGGATAATCGTGGATGGTATCAAGATGATTGGCGAGATAGAGGGTGCAGTGGCAGTAGCTAAGTGGGACACCAGCGAGGTTCCAGAAGATGAGCATGAAGCCCCATTTCTCGTAGTACATATCCCTTTTAGGCAATATTAGTTCATGGAGAGGAAGGGGCGTGGTGAAGAGGCCGAAGGGGAAAGAGAGAAAACATACCAAGTTGTAGTGATGCATTCCTCGCCTTTAGAACAGGCGTTGGCGTACAAATAATGAGCCATGACCAGGAACATCACCTCCGCACTCACATACCCAAGCTGCTCATACTGTCTCGCGGCTGTAGCAGAGCTTAACCCCAGCAAGATGTACCACGGAATCCTAACTTCAAAAAACATCTTGAAATCCAGGATTCCGAACATCCTCGGGTTCAACTCGGCACCCATGAAAAAATCATAGAGCGGATATCCTGTCATCCGATGCTGAGCACCCCTCGCCAATGCCGAGAAATACGCAATGATCGAGACTCCAAAGCCGGACAAGATTGCCACTGAGAGGAGAGGCCCAAATTCGTCAAGGAGCGTGTAGAGAGGGAAAACACCGGTGAAGTGCAGGGCCCCCGCAACCAGGATCGTCGTATAGAAACTCCAAACCGCACTGCAGTAATACTTCAACTGCCTCCCACCCTCATGAGGTAACGGCTTTCCGTATGTCCACACCCCAGGCAGCACACAATAGCACACCCCCTCGAATATAAAGAACGACCAGTAGATCTTCCACGCCCTCAGACTAGGGAATGCGTGCTCATACACCAATTCCCACATGTGTTGTCCAAACTCTTGCCATGTTTGCTCTGGGGGCGAACGGGAGGGAATCTTGCCATCGTAAAATGTGGCCCCGATCCACATGTAGTACATGAGCAATGGAAAGCCGATCATCATAGCCGTCACCCCAAACGAGCCCCCAAAGTCAACATGCCCACTATAGTCAATCTTGGGGTTTTTGCCCACCTCCCACCCATCTGTCACCTTATTATCCTCTTCCAATTCCGATTTCTCGACGCCCTTCCCCTTCTTACTTGCAGCGCCATTGACTGGAACATCTAGAGGCGCGGCCTCGGTGTGTAGGTTCGTCGGCATCATCGTCGCGACCCCATTCCCATTGATGTTGCCGTTCCTTTTGAGGTTGGTTGCAGGTGTCGCCGAGACGTTCATCGTAGCCTGCTCGACCAAATTGACCTTTCTCCTGGTCGACGACTTCCTACTACTCTTCCCCCCCTCCAGACTATCCGTCGCCGAACTCGAGTCCTCCCCCTCGCTTTCGGGAAACTGGCTCTTGCGCCTCGTATACGGCCTCCTGGCGCGCGGCGTCTCGACGAATCCTTGATGCTCCGTCTTCCTATTTAATATATAAGCACAACCAAGCCAACGAGGGACAAGGCGAGCAGGGTAAGAAGAAGGCAGAGAAGGGTGGTGTTACTTGGGGGTCTGACGCAAAGAGTAGCGCTCCGACATTGTGAACCGATTTTAGAAAACTTAAAGGGGTGGGAAAGTGCGCCCTCGAGGAGGGACGAAGAAAACGCGGAAAGGCCAGATGAGTAAGATATAAATCTCTGTGATCAGTTACCCACGTCGATTGGTTCTCTCCGGTGCATCTTCCGCCAGCAGATCGTGAGCAGGTGACGTTGGAGATTCTCGCAGATTTGATTTGTTTTGAAATCCGCGAAAAATAAAATTGCCCGTTTTGTCGCGTTGTCAAAAGCAGCCGCGGCACAGGGTGAAGATCTCAATTCAATCTTAAGCGCCTGCAAAGCTGGAATTTGTCAATGGAAGCCATGCTTACGTCGTATTCGTGTTACTTTGTGACTCTTGATACATTATTAGACAACCCAATTGAATGTATCGAGTATATAATCTTGTCGATACGTCACGCTTACCTAAATATTGTTCCTGCATTCTCGACCCTCCCCTCGGCTTCGTCAAAAGTCCAGTCAAAAGAGCGGCAGAATCACGTACCTGAAATATGTCGCTTGCGGTCCAGTTAAGAGTAAAGTAACACAGATCGCCTTCAACTTCACACGTCCACGTCTTCAAGGGGACTGAGATAATTGTAAATGTTAATTTTGGATATATCAAAGACTACTCAAAAGATAGCAAGCATAAGAAGGTCCATTACTCCGCTCATGACTCAAAGTTGCTAAGCAGCCCTATATCGTGAGAGAGCCTGCAAATGCCAGCTAAATCCCCCTTCCCCCCTCTCTCCCGTTTCCACCCCATAGCCTTCGAATACCATCCTCACTTTTATCGCTTTTGATTCTCCTTTTAATCTCCACCACTGCAAAAGCGACGCAGATCGCCCGTCTATTATACACACACAACCATCACCCATCCCCACCCGTCCAAGATGTCTCTTTTAGACACCACCATCCATCCATGCTTCGAAATTTCCATTGCGCCCCACCGCGCTCGCTCATGCACTAAAGCAGTAAACCCAGGAAAAATGATGTACAAGTAGCCCTCCCAGCCATCAAATACAAACGCTTCGCCCAAAACATAGCATTGGTGATGAGAAGGAGCTGATAGTGCTGATCCCTTTGACTCCACCGAACATTGCGCTCCAATGTCTCCCACGGTCCATTTTCCTCTTATATCTTTTGATAGAACAAAAGATAAGCCACCTTGTTATCCATGACCGAGAATTTATCGTTCTTAGCCTTGGGTGTTGCGGCGCCATTAGCCACACCTGACCATTTCTTCCCCGATCCACTGGCTCTCTTCCACCCATCCCCCTCAACATCTTCATCAGCATTCGAGATGGCTGCGAATCCGTTTCCATTGACAGTATCCTTTTTATCGGCCTCCAATGCGGCTGCAAGGACCTTAGGATCTTCCTCACTGCCGCCTTCTGCAACATCTTCGCTCTTGACCCGGCGAATGACAGTGTCGTCAAGTCTAACCCATTCTCGACCATCCTGTCTCCGGACATCAACAGTATAGTGGCCACCACTGGCATTGTTACCGTGATGATAAACAACGGCAATCAGACGGTATTTTGGGAGACCTTTGTGTACGTAGACGCTCCGTTGTTGACGAGGGAACACCTCCTTGGGGATCTCCAACTCCAATGGGTATCCAACCTTCTTCCAGATCTTCTGGGTTCCACCAGCATTGTCGTACTGAAAACGCTTGAGATGAAGAATGAGAACAGCTGGCATGGTCTCAATGAAGACTTGTTTGGTGGCAGTAACATTAGGACCTTTGGGAGACTTGAAGTCGCCATGGAGAACTTCTGATCTGGTCAAACCCTTCAAGGCGTCGATAATGTTGTTGACATTTGGAGCTCCAATGTCCAACTGTAGTGGCTGATAGGGCTCAAGGGTTACCGAATCTTTTAAACCTGGAACTCGAAGTTCAGACCTTAAATTACCACCGAAAATCTTAGTTACTGGAGATCCCGTGTGGATCGTACCCGAGGATCGAGTAATGGCAGCTTTTTGCTTTGGGCCAACTTCCAACCACCCATTTTCCTTGCTAGAGATAGAGCCTTGAACGCTGCTGGCTTCGCTGGTTGGAGACGAAGGCCTGTTGGTAGGCGTTGCTATTGCTGAGGCGGCCGTAGAAGAGCTCTTTTGCATCACTTGAACACACTCATCATGTAGACCTTCAAGAAGAAATCCGAGAAACTCCTCTGCATCTTGTTGGTGACCCCGCTATAGATAATTAGTATTAAACTATAACGTGTAAATGAGGGGGGCATACTCTCATGGAGGAGAATCGAGGAAGACGGTTAATGACATTGTAAACAAAATCTGGAGTAAATGCTTCGCCATATTGCTCAAGTTCACCCTCTTTAAGCCGCAACCTTAATTGCTCTACGCTAGTAGCAGAATCAATGATTCGATACTCTCGCATATACATGATCCTAGAATTATTAGCATCCAAATAACATCTGCAATGTGGTCTACCTACATGGCATCAATCAAAGGTGTTTCACTCTTGAAGCTATACGCCGTCCGCTTACTCACGCGGTCAAGGAAATTGTAAAAGGGCGCACAGAAGACGAGCACTTGCAAAACCTAAGCTAATATTAGTACATAAAGACCACTCGAAATCCACTCGCTTACGGAATTCATATAGCACATATTGCCAGTATTAACAAGACCTCTTGGCTCCAGAAATGTAACCTTCGCGTCATTGGAAGTAGGAGAGAAACTTCGCAATATACCAGCTAGCGTATCTGGGCTAGTTGACCCAAGAGAGGGAACGGCAACTTGTCCCGACTCGATGGCAGCTACGGTGGTGGTAGAGAGGGCAGTGCCTGCATTGAACAGACCAGTCCATAGTTTTGGAGTTGTCCAAGCCTTCGGGGCTGTAGTGGTCTCCTCTACTTGATCAATGATACCTTGTTCAGAAGTATCAACAGGAGCTGCCGCGCCGACCTCTTCGGAGACAGGTGGAGCACTCGGAGCTTCACCAGCTGGCTTTTCTGGCGTGGCCTTGACTACTGGACGTGTAATGCTCTTAGGCAGGGCAGGAATTATTGGTAAAGCTAGAGTTAGTGACTTGTGCATTGGCTTTAGAGCCACTGGCGTGCTGTCGCCAACTGCTTGTGCAGGCGGTAATTGTGAAGATGAAGGAGTAGTGGGATTTGTGGAGTCCGTTTCCTCGGAGGCAGGATGGCTTGTTGAAGGTGTCTCTGGGCGGAGAATCTCTGTATCTGCTATTTCTTCTGTCTCATCTCCCCGGGCTGCAGCAGCTTCCTCACCCTCGTTTCTATGACCTGTATTTGGGCCCGTTGAGTTGGGTGGAAGCTCAAGAGACTTTTCAGGCAGCTGAGCAACGATTTTCCGCTTCCTCCGTGCACGTCTTGTCGGCCAAGTTTCATCGGGATTCGAGAACCATGGAAGCTTGATAATTGTTAGCAGGGCAGTACGGAAGCTAAAGGCAATGCTTACAGGTGCTCTAAAAGGTACCCTCAAAGCCACGGGGACTAATAGAGGAGGGGGTGAAGGGATGTGTATGGCGGTACTAGAATGAACGGTTGGAGGGGTCGATGCAACGGGTGTCATTGCGGCCGGTACTGTGTATGACGACTGCGTCGAGGATGGTGCTTGGGGGGAAGGAGCTTGATAAGAGCTTGCAATTGCGGGAGAGAGGTTCTGCCTCGGATATGGTTGTGGCTGTTGTGGAGGTATAGAGGCCGGCGCAAATTGTTGCATGGGCGGTGGTGGGGGAGATCGCATATAAGGAGGGTATGGTCCATACTGTTGAGCCATGTGCGCATTGTGATATTGAGGAGGCATCGGCTGCGGGTAGTAGTTTGCATTGTACGGTTGCATGTATGCATTGTACATCTGCGGAGGGTATTGCGGCTGCTGGAGATGGTGCGGCTGTTGATTGTAAGGTCTCCTCCTGCTCGTATCTGGCGACATGCCTTGCCCTGCCGGCAGATGACGGCCGTTCATCATGCCGGCTTGGAGAAGCTCTTCTTCCAAATCGACCGCGTCGTGGGTCGAGTTGGAGGTGCGCGTTTGAGGTGGACCCGATGCTAACTTACGGCACGAGTTGGTCTGGTTGTGCAAGAGTGAAGAATGCTAGCACATCGAAGATCTCACTCGGGAGCTTCTCTTTGCGAAGCTGAAGAACGGATTCACAAGTCGGAGTTGGAGTCGTAGAATCCAGAGGGCCGCATGAGCTGTGGAAGAGGAGGTTGTTGATATCGACAAAATTATAGGGTCGGAGGAAAGATGGATGACTGGGCCGAAGCTCGCCAAGAAAAAAAGCACAAAAGCGTCTAGCTTGGGACAACACCAGGAAATGATTTAAAGAATGGCGTCACTTGACAGTTTAGTTAATAGAGAAATCTGAGTTGCTTATTCACTTAGCCGCAGGACAAATGGATCAATGGCTCTTTTCCGCCATTCGATTGCTATCTTGCGATATAACAATTATTCGGAGATGCTAAACTTCTCCAGTAGCAGGGCCCAGTCCCTCTGATGACGGATGACGGATGACGGAGAAAGGAGTTTGCTATAGTAGACCATATGTGTATTCTGTGCCCACTAGAAGAGGCCCCTTTCCTTGTGGCTGCTAAGTCTCTACATTGTACAATCAAAATCTACGACAGCTGTTACAATAACGTCGCTCCCTAGGTAAGGCTTGCGAGTAATTGGGATATAAGGTATGCTAGGCATAAGGTTAATTACAAACATTTAAAGCCACCGTGGGATCGCCAATTCTATACGCATCGAGGTCTACCCAAGCCTACAAAGCTGTATGCATACGAGGAGGCTACAACTCCAGCTACACAATAGCACTTGGCTTAAGATATTCACCTTTGCAGAAAAAAGGTAGTAAGACGTTAGTAGCGACGCTAATCCCAGTATATGCTCCAGCTGCTTCTCTCTCACCTTGACATTAGGTGGATCTTAGAATCATGATTACCGTACAGCATGCAAACGTATACTTCATATGTCTATTATAGACATCGAGAGCCTCGCTAATCCTAAGTATGAGAAATCTGTAAGTGGTTATTCACGCCCTCCTTCCGGCAATAATGTGGCAAACTCTCCTCCCCCTTCAAACTTGGCGCATCGAACGCAATGGCTTACCGTACTAGTGGATCGCCGCAGACACTGCACCTTCTCTTCCCTCACCCCTCAGCAAAGTGACTCCCCCTCTACAACCAGCGCCTCTGGCGTCTGCGACACATCAATACCCTCACTGCACGATTTGTCTTTCTTGAGTCTACTGCCCGGCTCTATGTTTCGTGGTTTCCGCCATCAGCTCTTCCTCATTCTCCCGATTCCTAACTGCCGGTCTCTCTTTCTGGGAACGACGTCCACATCAGTCTTCACCTGGCTGGATTTGAACCTGGGGGCAACATCCAATACGGTTTACCTCATCGCACGGCTCCCTCGACTGAAGAGTGCATTGCATAATACAGCTTAACTGTCTGTATTTCAGCTGCCGCAATATCAAAAAGAGAGCAGCTGTCGACAATGAATCCCGCTACACCGAACACGCCAATATCAGGCGGGAAATCACTCGGTATCTCTTCTCACTCTCCTCTCCAGCAACAACAGAACCAAGTCGCCTCTCCCAATTTTGAATCAAGTTCCAGGCGCTCGTCTACCAATTCTAGCATTCCCTACGCGACCAGCCGAAACAACCAAAGTCGCAAGAAGCAACACAAGAACTCGAGGAGGCCAGGACTCGGGGATTTGGACGACATGGCGGAATCAGTAAGATACAAGAGGGCGATTGTTTGATCTGGCTGACACGCCTAGAATGCCGTGAGGAACCCGAATAGCCGACGAGGGCAGACTTCAATTACCCACCTGATGAACTTTACGCTTCCACCTCGACCTCAAGACCCTCGGAACTCGTTTAGAAGAGGGTCACGAAGGGCTACCACGTATGGAATTGGTTCCGGGCATCATTCTATTGACAAGGCAAGGTAAAATCTAGAAAAAAGCGTACTTTTGTACTTTTCTGACAAGCCTAGGTACATTCATGCGAACTACAGATTCATCGTCAGACCCACTGGTGATTACAAACCCCAAGCTGTCAATTCAGATGAACATCTGGATTGGGGCGATGTTCTACAAATTCTTGCTTCGGCCGCTTCACAGGATGCGTCTTGTCCGATTTGCCTCTCACACCCGGTGGCTCCTCGGATGGCAAAATGTGGTCACATCTTTTGCCTACCTTGCCTTATTCGATATATGCATTCAGAGGATGGCGAAACTGCCCCCCCAGAGAAGAAGGCGCGATGGAAGAAATGTCCGATTTGTTGGGATTCCGTGTACATTTCTGACACTAAGCCGGTCAGGTTCTACGAGGGGCAAGAGGGCACAGCACCTCAGGAAGGTGACGATGTCGTTTTGAGGTTGATGATGCGACAACCTGGAAGTACGCTAGCCTTACCTCGAGATGGAGCAGATGCTCTGTCTAAAGGCGAAGATATTCCGTGGTATTTTGCTGCAGAAGTAATGGACTATGCCCGTATCATGAAAGGTACCGAGGAATATATGATGGAACAGTATGACGCCGAGAGCGAGGACTTGCGTCGACAAGAAAACGAGGACGAGCTGATGTTCGGAGAGAATCCAGAGTGGACAAGGAAGGCTATAAGATCAGTAACTGAGGCTATGGACAAAATTAAAGGCATCGGTGACGCACCAGCTTCTGCCAAGCAACCCGCCGAGAAGAAACCCACGAGAGAGCCGATTCTGTTTTCTCCGCCAGCAGAGGAGGTCCCCGAGATGTACTTGATTCAACAGGCTGCGAAGGGTGGTGTCGAATATCCTAGTTATCCACCAATGTCCACAGTTGCGGGAGGCCAGCCTGCACAGTCAAATGGGGAGTCTTCCAAAGAATTACCGGCGCAACCGAAAGCCATTCCTTTGAACTCTAAGTCAAAACATATACGTCCCAGTCATGGCGAAGCTCATCATCCCGACGCACCATACTACTTTTACCAAGCTCTTCTTCATTACTATTTAGCACCTCTCGATTTCCGTATTCTCAAAGCTGCTTTTGGAAATTATACTTCTTTCCCGTCAACTCTTCTCCCACGCGTTGAGCGCGTGTCTACTGGCCACATTATGGACGACGAAATGCGGAAACGAGCCAAATATCTGGCACACCTTCCGTATGGCTGCGAGGTGGGTTTTCTTGAATGTAACTGGACGGACGTGGTCGTGCCGGAGGTATTAGTTCCCTTTAAGGAAGAGATCGAGGCGCGGAGAAAGCGGAATCGAGAAAAGGAGACGAGAGAGGAGCGGGACCGAGTCAGAGCAGAAAGGGCGGAGGATAAGGCTAGATGGGCAGCGATGGGAAAGATAAAACCTGCTCTCCCTCATGAGGGGTTAGCAGCAGGGGAAGAGCTACACCTCCTCGATACTTCACTTGATGCTCAGGATGCATCGCCGCCCTGGCCCACACGTCGTCAGGGGTCCTCGTTCGCCTCGTTGGCTTCTCCCTCGACGAGTCCGAATGCGCCAAGGACCGTGTGGGGTACGGCTATGATTACCCCCGCGTCCGCAGAGCCGCATGCTCATCAGCC
Source organism: Ascocoryne sarcoides NRRL 50072 (assembly GCA_000328965.1). Lineage (NCBI taxonomy): Eukaryota > Fungi > Ascomycota > Leotiomycetes > Helotiales > Gelatinodiscaceae > Ascocoryne > Ascocoryne sarcoides. Next base: position 1,784,053 of record KB205939.1, read on the forward strand.
GCAGCATGACGACGATGATGGATGGCTGCAGTGGGAGCCAAGCGAGGCGGAACTCATCGCACAGGTCGAGGCGGCTTCTCTTGCGGAGGGAAGCAATGCTACCCGGCCGTCTGGTAGTTCGGGTCAAGGGAAGAAGAAGAAGGCGAAAAAGATCACGTTGATGAGCACGACGGCGAGGAGGGCAGCGTAACGTGAGTGAAGTTTTTGAGATTTGCGTGCACACGCACATAAGAGAGCCCGGAGCGGGGCTATCGGGATGGATTTGACATGGCATTTGGCGTTGCGGGATGATACCGAGTGTAGATGGACACGGGTTAGCCTAACCCTTCACAGCTGCCTTCTTGTTATATAAATACAGGGCGCATAGAGCACGCTTAACTGTGTGAATGCCGAATCTAGAGCATTTTGTGAAATCACGCTCTCTCGCGAGTGCAGGAGGCTACGCTGCTCGAGTTTCCGGTCACGGCACGAGGAGATTTAGCCGCCGCGGTAACGAGATGAATGCTGAGGGCTGGGGCGTAAATATCCCGACTGTAAATATGAAATGAGGATAGACGGGGCGACGGAGAAATCTCGATCAAGATTTGCATGGAATTTGACGGAGGTCGGTTTTGTCTCTGCCACGTAAGTAGGAAAATAGTTTGGCTGGTGGCGAGATTGCTGGATCACTCACTCGAGTAAAAAGTCGAGCCACTTGAATCCTTTCAGGGTCCAATTGACTATGGATGTATCATGTATGTAACCTGGATCTCGGGCGTGGGAATACAAGAAAAGAGGAGGGAGTGCGTATGTAGAATACGAGAAGTTGGAATTCAAAGGCGGTCGGCGTAGGTGGGAAGAGCCGTCGTGAATCGGGGGTGTTGGAAGTCGGAATACCAGTGGAGATTCGACGGTGCCTCGATCATTTCGATCATTTCAGGGGAGCCGTATAGACTGGCTGGACGCTCGATGGATGAATGAATAATTAATAGGGGCTGAATGCGAGCATGATGTGTCGTGTGTGTCTTTCACGTGTGGACTTCGTGTGGAGGATGTGGATGATGCCAGACCAGAGAGACTCGGTCCCTTTCGCGAGACCCTTGAAACATGCCGGAGACCTGGGAAGATCGCGGTGGATCATTTTGGATGGTGACACCCGTGACCGGATCCATCCGAAAGCGGTAAGGCGCATCCTGGGGTCACTTGGCTGGGCGGGAAATCCGGAGGGCACGCCCCCTGACGCCCCTCGTATTGCGTGAATGGGCCAACCAAGATCGGGAAAGAATGGGGGAGGGAAAGAAAGGAGAGGAGATGAACACGAGAGGGGGAAGAGAGGGAGGAGGTGGGTGGTTGCTTTCGAAGAAAGAGGATGGAGGAGAGGGGAGGGGAATAAGGAAGCAGCGCGACGGAGAAAGAGACGACGGATGAGAGGCAGGTTATTTATGATATATTCACACACACACACACACACGAACACACATATATATATATATATTTATACCCTATATATATCGACAGTATTACTGTATACTCGGTTCTCTTGAAGAAAATGGCATGTTCAAGATCAAGATCAAAGACCAAGCCAAGCCCCCGTCCCGAAATAGAAACAATAAAATCCGCCCTTGCGCAGGAACCAAACGACCTTGTTGGTCCGGAACCTGGGGGATGACGCATACACACACAGTCACCACTCGTCCTCCACTCATCGCACGCGTCCAACTCGGTGGCTCTTGCCGTTCCTGAAAATTTGTTGGCGCCAGGCCACAACGGGCAAGAACCTGTCAGGGGTCGCTCGTTGTCGTATCGGGAAAGAACGACTGGGAACAACATCGACCCCTACCACGCCTACCGAGCCTACATAACCATAACGCCTTCCACACGCCAACCTCTTCTTCCCTCATTCAACAACACTCGCTCGTTTTTGCCACCCAACCTCGCTTCTCCATCGGCATTTTTGCCTTTTCTTCATCGACAATCCTTCTTGCTCGTCCATTTCCATATCGCCTTTAATCACTGGCACTTCGTCGCTACCTGTAGTTTTAGCAACATGCGTTCTTCTCCCGTTCTTCTGGCCCTCGCCGCCTCGCTCTCCACCTCGGAAGCTGTGTACCAGGGCTTCAACTATGGCTCTACCAAGGCTGATGGATCGACCCCTCGCGTTCAGTCCGATTACGAGTCTCTCTTCTCCACGGCCAAGAACCTCGACGGGACCGACTCCAAATTCACCTCGGCTCGTTTGTACACCATGATTGTGAGTCAAACGGAAATGATATCCTCGGGGACGTGGGGAGTCGGAGCTGACGATCTTTTAGCAAGCTGGAACCGCCAACAGCCCCATCTCAGCTATTCCTGCTGCCATTGCCCAGGATACTTCCCTCTTGCTGGGGCTCTGGTGCTCGGGAGGAGCTGACGTCGTCAACAACGAGCTCGCGGCCCTCAAATCCGCCATTTCCACATACGGTACCAGCTTCACCTCTCGCGTGGTTGGAATCTCGGTCGGAAGTGAGGATCTCTACCGAGACTCCATCACTGGTCAACAGGCGGATGCTGGAGTTGGCGCTGGACCCGATACGATTCTGTCGTACATCAACCAGGTCAAGACCGCGGTCTCCGGCACTGGTATTCTGATCGGTCACGTCGACACATGGACCGCGTGGGTCAACAGTTCCAACACCGAGGTTATCAACGCTCTCGACTGGATAGGATTCGATGCCTACCCATACTTCCAGAACACCGAATCTAACGGGATCGAGAGCGGCAAGTCTCTCTTCCTCGAAGCCATGGACAACACGGTCGGTGCTGTTGGCTCCAAGCCCGTGTGGGTTACTGAAACCGGATGGCCCGTCTCTGGCAAGACCGAGAACCTCGGTGTTCCATCCCCTGCAAACGCCCAGATCTACTGGAATGATGTTGCTTGCCCACTCTTGGGAAACACCAACACATGGTGGTACACAATCGAGGATAACGACAATGCCACCCCCAACCCTTCGTTCGGTGTGACCAATGGCAACCCTCTCTCTACCACTCCTTACTATGATCTCTCTTGCTCCAACGTCACCTCTTCATCGACTTCCAGCAGTGCATCTGCAAGTGCCAGTGGTTCGTCTTCTGTTTCATCTGCCTCTGGCTCCGCATCTGCTTCAGCATCCGCTGTCGTATCATCTGGCAGTGGTCTTTCCCCCACTGGTGCCGGTAATGGAGAGGCCTCAGCCAGCGTTACCACAACTGCTGCAGGTGAAACCGCCACTGTAGTCTCTGGCGGCAGTTCTGGATCTGCAGCTGGCAACAGCTCCGTCACCACTGGGTCGCTGAAGCCCAGCAGCACCGGATCTGGAAGCCAGTCTTCCTCAACCAGCACCGCCCCATTGAACATCGCCTCTGGCACTAACGCCGGGAATGTTGTTTCTGGTTCGTTGGTTGGTGTCATGGGTGCCGCGATTGCGGTGCTCGCGGCTGCATTGTAGATTGTATATACAATACCGGGGACTTTGTGGGAGCAAATGGATATGGATGCATGGGAACGGCGTATTACTTTGAGTTTCGTTTTCCGCCGTGGTATTGGAGGCGAAACAGTACACATACAATAATGGATTTTTTTGGAATTGAGCTCATGTCTGTGTGGCACGGACACATTTTGAAATGCGAGATGGAGAAAAAGTTTCGTTAGAACTTGGAAGGAGAGGTTGTGATAGTTATTATAACAGTGAAGAATACATATAGACATAACGATTGTATTTTTTCAATAACACGTAGTGCTTGATAACTGATTGTCAATTAAAGTTAAAGTAGAGTATCGTGCCTTATAACACAACGTAAGGAAGCATTCGTGGGTGAAAGTGGTAAGGTGCATTGTGCCTTGATGATGTGTTGATTCGTGTTTTATTTTTGAGGGCTACTTTAGAAAAGAGAGGGCGTGATCAGGTCAGGTATCGCGATGTGTGTTTGTGTAGCGATCCAGGGATGCTTATGTTTGAGAGGAGGCTCTTTTTGTTAGTTACTGAGTCGCTGCGTCTGTCAATACCTCTCTCCCTATCTAATGTGGTTTATTCCTGAAGTTGTAGGATAAGTTTAAATTTTATGTATTCATGTATATATGAGAAAAGTTGTTCAACGCTAAGGTATAGCTTCTATTCGCTATTCGCCTATTTCCTGTGATTTAGGGGGAAGGATTAGGCAAACCCCTAGGTCGGTCTCCTTTTAAACCTCTTCTATGAATTCCTTCTATAAGAGAACGAGTGTTAGATCCCAGCTCTTATATAATTGGCTCGCTTCCCATTGTGGTTGCTGCCTAATGTTCTATACTCCCTAGTTATTGTTTCAATCCACCAAGCGCTGTTCAACATATACTAAATCTCAGTACAGACTTACACGTCTTGCTCATACACGCCCACTCCCCCCAAACTCTCAACCATGGATCTCACCTCTATCACCATTCCCCCGTCCGCTCCTCACACACACACGGTGATCTTCTTGCATGGGCGCGGAGACACCGCGAAGAGCTTCGCCTCGTCTCTGAGGTACTCGCCCAACTCAAGCAACCTCACTTTCACGGAGCTCCTCCCCTCTTTCCGCTGGGTGTTCCCCCAAGCCGCGATAGGGCAGTGCGTCGCCTTCCCCGGCGACCGGATATCGCAGTGGTTCGACATCTGGAACGTCAGCAACTTTGCGGAGCACGAGGAGCTGCAGGCGGTCGGTCTCAGAGAGAGCGTTGCCCGCGTCCGGCGTGTTCTTGAGAGTGAGGTTGCAGTCTTGGGGGGCCGGTGGGATCGTCTTGTGCTGGCTGGGATTAGCCAGGGCGCTGCGACGGCTGTTCATACGTTGCTGAATCTGAGGATCCCGCCGATCTTGGAGGGCGGTCCCCAGGCGCCGTGCAGACTCGGCGCCTTCCTTGGGTTTTCGTGCCGGATGCCTTTTCCGGGGAGGTCGCTCGTTGAGACCAGGAAGGTGCTTGGCCTCGATGGCGGTCCGGAGACGGATGAGGTGCTGCGTAACACGCCTGTGTTGCTGGAACATTGCGTTGATGATCCGCTTGTTCTGGTGGGCAACGGCAAAGGCTTGCGAGATACGCTCCGGGGGTTTGGGCTGCAGGTGACGTGGAAGGAGTATCCTGAGGGGGGGCACTGGTTCAATTCACCGGCCGGAGTAGATGATGCTGTGGAGTTCCTGAATGAGCACGCTCTGGAGAAACAAAGTGCTGGAGGAAATTTACCGAGTTAGATCCACACGTTACCCGAAGCAATGGAGTTAGTTGTCTTGGAAAGAGATTCCTGGCTTGATTGTGACTCAAGGTATTTATACTTTGGCTTGATCTCGATCCAGTGTGGAAATCCGAAAGAGCTTAGAGATTATATAAGTATATGTTGAAAGATTAGTTAGAGTTTGGAAAGTGTGCAGGCGAATTTCGTTTGGGATTACAGCTCATCGATAATGAGCCACCCGTTTTGAAGTCTAAAGAGACGTAAGCGTGGATAACGTATAATCTTTTGGCAGCAATAGTAATATGGGATGAACGGTCTATACGTGCATCATGAAGTTTATGTCTTGTGTTTGTAGATGTTAAAACAAGCTTCTGAGTTGAGTTTCAAAGGGCTATGTGAGAAGCACGAACATAAGAGGGCTGTTAAGTAATAGGAGTAGGTAGCTCAAAAGAAGACCGTGCGGACAGTAATATGAATAGAGTACCGGTACCTTGTCTTGTCTTGATGTAATCGTGCACGGTGTAGACGACTTCGGATGCAACCGATATCACTGGAATAACCGAGCCGAGCCCTTAATAATTGTTTAAATTGTGGGCTTGACAGAAGAGACGACATGGAGATATAGGGTAAATAAGAGCTGCCAAGACGGAAAGACGCTTAGATAGAGACACAGACCGGATTTAGCTTAATGTGACTCTATAGGCAAGGTTTGTGCCCACCCATGATTGGTTTGCATGAACTCAACAGTTATTTAGGGAGTAGGAATCATATTACGTCTGAAATACCAATGGCACAGAAAGCCCCTCACAGACGTCTTTACGTTTAAAATACCTGAAAGTTGAGCTGTGTGACATGGTTGATATTATATATAAAGAGAATGTGCAAACCAAGGTTCTTCTGAGAGCAAGGGGAGAAGAACCGCACAGAACTATATTTTATAAACTGTTGAAGCAGCTAAATGTTTTGCATTCGTTTTATCCTCCAGAGGCTTGCTTTTTTGATCATGTTTAATCCATCTGGGAGAAGTAATTGAAAACACAGGATGGGAATCTCGCAGCCATGTGGCCGCGAAACTCACTTGAGACGTTCCTAGGTGCCGTTTATCTCGTTTAGTTCGAAGAAGACTCGTTTGGAAACCAACTGAAGTCAGCCAGGCTTGGACTTGCTAACTCACTTGGGTCCGAAGAATCCGTGGAGAGAACTGTCATAGTGTATCAAAAGAGAAAAATGAAGACCTGATTTGTTGTAATGATGTGCTCTTGAGATTAAATAACTGCTACCGCCAGCTGATCAGTTTGCCTCTAGCAACCATTGTCAGATATAGGAAATCAGGTGCAAATCCAAACACCCACATCACACAAAACATAGTTTCCTCGACTTGAAAGGGTCAGGCCTAAGAAATTGAGACTGTACGCTTGACGATTAACCAAGCCGGGATTTGGATATCTAAATCACAAGGTCCGAGGAACCAGTGAGAACAACATCCAGATGGATTGTATCGCAAAGCTTAGATGCACTTGCACTTCGACCTATTGATGGGATTTTGTGGAAAGCAAGCCAGGATGTTTGACACCATTTTTCTGACTGGAACGTCTGCTCAAACATGCGAGGCAAGACAGAAGGCCTGTCACTTCCTCAGCAACAATTGGAAGACATATGAGATAGCAAATCACGCCTTGGGTATCCTGCATTCTCTTCGGCATTAAAGCCATGGACATATATTCCGATCCCTAGTCCTCCTCTTTGGACATTAATTCATCTTTCAACATTCCAGAGCGCTACGTGACCTCCAATAGCCACAAACCATCTCAATAACCTCCAAGTGGAAGTGTTGCTCGTGCTTCCAACCAACGTTCCCAATGGCTTTGCTATTGAAATTATGGAGGCGAGGTAGTCCTGGCCTTGTTAGGCCAACGAAGTATAGAGATCTATTACAAGGTTATCTTGATTTGATAAATAAAGGACGTGTTGATCCGATGGAGCCGTTAGAAGTGATCGGTGTTTGTTGGACGTTGGTCTTGTTAGTGTTGTTGCCGTGTGCAGACGATATATGGGTTACTTTGGTCCAAGGAAGAGCTTAAGCTTGCTCATAGAGGAATTCTACGCAGCTCCTATTAGAAAGTCGAGTCGGCTTTGGGGTGCGTTAAATACTGTCCACCAGGATTGAGATTGGTTAAAAAGGGTGTAAGTTAATAATAATGCTCGTTGCCGTGTATGTATTTGCGAACCCCCAATAGCTGTTACGCTATAGCTTCGATTCGAGGAACAAAGGGATATTAGAACCCTTTTTAATGCACAAAATTTCATGCAAAGATAGACTTGAATAGCAAAGGTCCGGGAGTTCCGGCTGAAGATCCTCACGCCTATTCGATCCTCGTATACCGAGAAAAAGGGACGATACCTCGGTAGCTATTTCAACTTAGTAGATTTAATCTTCTGAAACCCTCGCATTGATATCCTTAGCACTAAGGACGAAGGTACTTATTCCCTCTAGATCTACCCTACGCGTAAAAGAATGGAACTCGGCATCCTTCGTTTGATATATGTCGCGTACCCACAAATTGGACGATGAGAATAACCACCACCAGAACGCTCGCCACCCCGAAGCCGGTATCTGAAGTAGCAATACTCACAATACGAAAGTCAAGTATAAAACCACAAAGGAGTTTGTTCTGTGGTGTAATCGTCTTGTGTGTTGGTTGCACAGCCACATCGCTCGTCGAAATGGCTTGTGTCAGCTCGTGTTCTGCGGAAGCTTGATTTAGAATTTCTGATGCCCGCCATCAACTAAAATCCTCAAATCAGCATGCCCGAAAGCCCTTAAACGCCACACCCCAGCGCCCATTCAGCTAGATTGGCTTTACGCGCATTCTGCCCATCCTCCTCTTTCATCCAACCACTATCACCGGGTCCAGCGGTCAATTGTCAACGTCGACCCATCAACGCCATTCAGTCTTTACCTTCTGCCTCCCCATCATCTTGGTTATCGTCGCCCTCGCTCTACGATCGCTGAGAGAGCCATCCTTTATCTGTTCTTTCGCTCTTTGCAGTACGATTCCTAATCTCCCCATTTCGACGTCGTCATCCGAGACCCTCATACTGCGACGCTCGACTCGTGTGCGCCAGCAGGGACAATCAGGACATCGTCGTCATGTTCTCCACACTCGTTGCGTCCGCTACGACAGCCGTTCTGCTGGGAAGCAGCGTAGTAGCAGCCGCTATCGATTTAGACATCGATGATCCAGGTATGTGTTTGCGGGGTACGGATCGAGAGTGTTGTTTCGCTGATGGGTAATAGCATCGATCAGGAGTGCCGCCTCCACGATTGCGTACGATATGATGACCTACTACAAGGGAAATGTATCGGGAGGCATTATTGGAGTATTGCCTGGGCCGCCGCCAGATCCAACATGGGGCTGTAAGTCTGCAGCGATATCCTCTTACGCGGTCACCACTGACATGAGCAGACTATTGGTGGGAGTCGGGAGCGATGTGGGGAGCCCTGATCGATTACTGGCATTATACAGGTGATACTACTTACAATGATGTTGCCGCGGCAGGTATACAATGGCAGACTGGAGAGCACGATGACATGATGCCCGCGAATTGGTCACAGTCCATGGGAAACGATGATCAAGCTTTCTGGGGAATGACGGCTCTCACTGCTGCGGAAACGAACTTCCAAAATCCATCTTCCGATCAACCTTCTTGGCTCTCCCTCGCCCAGGCAGTCTTCAATACACAAGCCGTTAGACCCGATAGTTATTGTGGTGGAGGGTGAGTACTTGAGTACCTTTCTCTAGACGAAGTGCTGACAAGCTCAAGGTTGCGCTGGCAAGTATATCAATACTTGACTGGATACGATTACAAGAACTCAATCGCTAATGGATGTTTTTTTAACATCGGTGCTCGACTTGCACGCTACACAAATAATGATACCTATGCTCAACACGCCGAAACAACATGGAATTGGATTCAAACCGTGGGATTGATGGACGCAGACTACAATATCTACGACGGTGCCCATATCGAGACCAACTGCACTGACATCAACAAAGTGCAATTTTCATATAACATGGGGGTGTGGCTTCTCGGTGCAGCAAATATGTACAACTACGTTCGTCTAGATTTCCCCGCCGTTGTCGACGTAGCTAATGGTGATGACAGACAAACGGGAGCTCCATCTGGAAAGAGAGAGTCGACGGCCTTCTCAATACGACATTCAACGTCTTCTTCCCTAACGATACTGCCTATGAAGTAGCTTGCGAACCCAAACTCACTTGCACAACAGATATGTTCAGCTTCAAATCCTACCTCACCCGTTGGCTCGCTTCCACCACCTTCGTCGCTCCATACACACGCGATCTCATCATGCCCAAGCTTCGTACCTCAGCATTAGCAGCAGCACAACAGTGTTCGGGCGGGACTCCCTTCGCTGGACGCACTTGCGGTCTATCGTGGTCCAAGGGAACGGACTGGGATGGGACATCAGGAGTTGGGCAAGAAATGGCAGCCATGAGTGCGATCTTTGTGAATTTGCTCCCGTTGGAAAATGTAGCGGCGCCGTTGACGAATATGACTGGCGGGACGAGTACGGGTAATCCAGATGCTGGGAGTCAGAGCGTGGCAGACCCAGAGGCTCTGAAGCCCGCGACAGGTGGCGACAAGGCGGGCGCGGGAATTTTGACGACGTTGATCTTGGTCGGTGCTACGGGGATGTTTGGGTGGATGAGCCTTTGATAATGGGTTCTTATTCTTCTGAGAGGTGGGTTTAGTGTTTCGGGAAGTAGGGTGGACGAAGTATAAGGATTGATACGATACCCAGAAGGAATGAAGGAATGAACCACAAATGTGTATAGAGGAGGGATTTGAGTTGGGGCTGAATATGGGAGGCGAAGGTGAAAAGGAACGAAATTTCGGCGGGAATGGACGATGAAGGCGAAGTGTACCATTACTGACCGGGCTTTTTCTTCTAAGGACTTTAGGGGGTGTTCGGCATGGATTGGCTAATCCATGTCGCGCGCATGCTTTGGTTTGGAGTTAACTTGAAATCTGTTTTTATGGAGTTTAGGTTGTGTAGACTTGTTTTAATGGATGATATATATTTTAGAGGGCTACGAAAATGGTCCACCCTGTGGAAGACGTGAATTTGTATGAAGCTCCTAAGCGGCAGAGTGAGAGGTTATAGAAAAATGCGAATGCTGCAGAAAGAAAGTCGCCAAGGACTAATAACGGCTCTCTGGGGCAGTGGAGATGGAGACCCAGAGGGATAGCTGGAAAGGCAGCGGTGGGTAGGATTGTTCTTCACACTCAGATGCATCTTTGATGACTCCGACATTTAAGTTGTTCCTAACGCTCAGATCCGTTGTCAATGTGTTTAATATTGAGATCCTCTTCTACATTCAAATATATCTTTGACGTCGGTGCCTGTCTCTACAACCGAGTGGTAAGATAAAAAACAGCATTAGACTTTTTAGAGGAGAAAGAGCCGCCTTTGTTGATATGCCTATTTCAAAGAAGCAAACACAAAGTAATTTCAATCACAAAAGTTCGAGTGCAAGTAAAGGAGACCTGCTGGTTTGATAGGAAGCATCTGGTTTTATTAAGCCTACGATGGACACTACTCGTGGCCCATTTCCATCTCTTGGTGGCAAGAAGGTAGCTATCTAACTCTCCAGCTATCCATCCATGATACTGTTGAATGATGTTACACTACACTATCCAACTCTCTATGCCTCTATGCCTCATCAAACCAAACCCACGTTCAACCAGCACGTTTAACCCGTTCCTTAATCTCCTCATCCGGAACTCTCCCTTCTCGATCCACAACCAGTGCCTCCATCTTCCCTCTCCCTAGCTTCGCAAGCTTAAACCATTCAGGTGCTATCTCAGCTGCTAATAATCGCACACACGTATCCGCTTCATCCTTGCTGATTGGGTTCTTGAAGGAATCCTTCAACTTTCCTACAATTGTCGGCAGCGTGAAAGACACCCTCTGTTGTCCCAGAGAACTAGATGTACTTAAAATCCCTAATACGGCAACAACTTCTTCGATACGGCCTAATGCTGCCTTGCGCGCCAATTCGGGTTTGGTGGGTGGAGGAGGAAGGGTTCTGTTATGAAGAGATTTGGCGCGGAGGCGTTCGAGGAGTGTTAGTTTCTTACCTGTAGTTGTGGTGGTGATTTGCGTCTCGGATTCAACTTTCTTAATAACGATGCCCTTTTTCAAGTCTTCGAGTCTGCGTTGGCCTTTGGCTAATAGAGGCGACGTTTTCATAAGAGAAGGGCAGACCGTAATTGTACTCATGGGTATTCCCTCAACGAACTCCTTGGTTTTCATGTTTGGCTCCCTGGCTTCCCATAGTGATCTAAGGCTTGAGACGAACAGAGAGTTCATGAGATCCTCCTCCACTGGTCTTGCTATCCTCCCCACTCTTCCAGGGACCTGCTTAATCTCGACGCAGATCTTGCCATGTCCATAATCCGAGAGATAGAGGTGCGAGATCCTTCTATTGCTCCCATCATCCGCCAGACTTGAATTGAGAACACCAAGCGTGCGTCGTATGTCTTCCAATGTAACGCTTCGTTTCCCCCATGACCGAGCAACGTCGGGACAAAGATTTCGTACATCGGCGGGGGCGTGGGTGCCATTGTGCGCATAGTGTATGGAGAGAGCGGTAAGGAATGATGCTTGGAGATTGATTAGATCGAGAAGTTCTTCCGGGAGGTCATCTGTTGTGGCTACAGGCTGAGAAAATTGCTGCCTTTTGGGAGTTGACGCAACGAGATTGGAGCTCGAGCTGTGAAATGCGAGAGGAGAGTGTGTAGGTGTTGTAGAGTTGATGCAGAAATTGTCAAGGAGGGTTCTTGTTGATTTGGTGGGTGTATCGACAGATGAAAATTGCTGTGCAACTATGAGTCTTCGAGGAGTCCGAGGAGATGGTCGTCGGCCTTTAGGTGCTGGCAAGGACAAAAATTTGATCTTCTTGTTGTTGATGTTGTTGTTTACATCGTCGGGATGTTGCACAGCGCCTTCCTCCAGATCATCCAATTTTCGTTTCTTGCTCGTAGGGATGGAAGTAAGTGATGAGTCGTCAGGCAGAGTAATTGCGATAGAGTCCAAGGGAGCCTTCTTCTCGATAATTGACTCTTCAATAGTGCCTGCCTTCGAGAGAGTAGTGAAAGCGCCGATGCCTCCATTCTTGTTGATAGCGGAAGCAACACCCCTCTTCCTCAATGCTGCCTTCCGTCTTTTAATTATCGCTGGCATGGTGCAAGTATACAATTGTGCAAGAGCGAATGGTTGTGCAATTGTTGTTGATGTCTCTCCCTTTAGAACCCTTGCTTTATTTTCCGAGAGGAGGTTGGAGGGTCGATCGACGCGACGCGACTTTTGGCGTAAAGTGGTTCACTAACCTAATTAATTCCAACAACGCCAACTTCATTTCCCTTTCCCACCACGTTTATAAGTCTAGCTCCCAACCATGCCTCGCCCATTCCTCGAGGCGTTCCCACGAGAGATCCGCGACCATATTTACACCTACGTCCTCGCCTCCCCCTCGACCGGCGCCGTTACACTCTCCCCGTGGACCGTGGATGTCGCACGCTCCCTCTGGCTTATGCGAACATGCAAGCAGATCCATCGCGAATGTAAAGATATAATCTGGCACTCCAACAGACTCAATCTTCCACAATCCACGCAGTTGTGCGAGAAACTACGTGCTCGAGAGGGCTATAAGCATATCCAGCAGCTCAAGATGTCTCTGGAGATACTGGATCGCGACGAGCTAGAATGGTTCTTGAAGTCAACACCCGCGTTGGTGGAATGGTGCCAGAAAGGCAAGCTGGCAACTATTACGTTAGCAACATCATTCTCGACACCCAACGGCCTCAATGAATTTCGTGAAATAATGAATTTACGCAAACACGGCGAATCTCTCGATGGCCGACTCTACCTCGAAAAGACTACATGGACGAGAATGACTGTTACAACAGGCTGGCCACGGTTTTCTCACTGGGGAAAACAGAGATGGCTAAAGGAGATGCTGCTGGATCCTACTGGCATTACCGAACTGTTGAGGGAAATACACATGGCCTTTGGTGGCAAACTGTACGTCGACGGGTTACTTTTCTTCCACAATCGTCGACAGGTCTATCCACCACATTTCGACCCAAGAAATGGGGAGATTAGAATAGAGCCACACATTGGCTCTGCTATACAAACTCGCAAAGTCCATTTTGATCCAAGGACCGAGCAGTTCAAGATAGGTCCTCCCACTTAGGGTCACCATGTTGAATGCCATGCAGGTTGACATTATTCAAGAGCCTACGACATCGCTCACAGTCTAGGTTTAGAGAATGAGAATACTTATCTTACACTTCAATTCTTCTGGTATCGTTGGAACCAGTCTGGCGCTAAATGCTTTGCTTTCCTCAAGTCTACGTTCATTTGGCTCTAAAGCCCTCTCCTCCGCTCCCTCTCCGCGCTAAACCTGCAAATAGGGGGCTCCGAAATCAGATTGGTGCTAATGTTACTGCGCAAGGCTGCCTAGTTCTCGGCCTGACACTGGTTGGTTCAATCTTTTCTGGCATTACTCTTAAGACCGTTACTTTCTCCAGACGAGTGTCTTGTGTTTAGAGAATATCTCATGGATAAGCTTAGGGTCCGCCAAAAGTCAATTTACACACGTTAGTTGAATCAACGTGCATATGTAACGCTGCTATTCAAAGTCGCTTTCTGTCTTGAACAGAGATCTCTCTGATGGGCTACTCCTCCCATACAAATCCTATTCAAATAGTTTACTTCTAGTATCTCTTCATGATTAGTCTCTCAAAGCTCTCCATCCTCCAACTACAATATCTTGCTGCATCATTCATATCTCCAAAACGCTAGCAAATTATCTCCGCTCCCTTGCCCACGGAGTCTGTAGCTAAGTCTACCTCTTCCTCTTCTCTACCTCTCCGTCCCCATCTATCAACTCCCGCCCAACACCAACGTCAAAAACCCCCCCTGACCTCCCCAACACCTCGAGATCTTCATCCCCTTGCGGGACGCGTTTCAGAGCGAGGCGTTATAATAGGCCCGCTCATTTCCGTTTTAAAGGAAATTTCTAGAGAAAAGGCTTTGGGGTTGCCTGTCGAAGTGGGGCGCGAAGGTTAGTGCCGTATACGTATACATCGGCATCTCGAGTTACCCGTTACCCGTGGGACCACCTACACGACCTAAGAAGTCGATATGTTCCCATGTTAAAGTGAGTTGATGCAATTTATATGTTCTGCTAGGTATAGTCAGTCATATCAATGGTTGGCGTACCCCTGAGTCGTGGCTGTCAAACATGCCGACGGCGGAAGATCAAGGTTCGTAACAGGCAGCCTTTTTGATATGTCACCTGACTGACCAACTCAGTGCGATGAGAAAAGGCCTACGTGCATCAGATGTAAAAAGAGCGGCTTGTTGTGTGCTGGGTATCCAACTCGATTGAAGTTCATAGATGAAGGCCGGAAGTTTGAAGAGAAGCCAAGCCAGCCACAGTGGGCTTTGGAGCAAAGCACTCCTCGGAGCTTACCTGCGACCCCATCCGAGAAGCTCTCATTCGAGCTCTACCAAGCATTCAAGTCAGATCTCCCAGTAATCAAGAGTCTGGCCTCATTTAGTAAGACTTCGTTCATAACTGCGTTGCCACGTCACGTGGGCTTAAACTCAGCCTGCGATCTTTCTATGAAAGCTGTTTGTCTTGCTCATGCTACGCTGCTGAAGTCGAGCCGCCATAGCCTTATTCAAAGCCGCATTCAATATGGCCGGGCTCTAATTGAGCTTCGGCTCTGTCTTGCGGACCCAAAGCGGGCGAGGACAATAGGGACATTGTGCGCCACCATGCTACTTGGTATATTTGAGGTTTGTCAGCGCCTTCACGATCGTTATATCTAAATTCTGACTATTGTACAGCAGCTGGTTTGTGCAGATTTCATTGCTTCGATTCGGCATGCGGGGGGAGCTGCTCGTTTGATCGAGGCAATCGGTCCCCGTCAATTCGAGGAGCCTTTCGCATATATAATGTTTCACGCCCTCCAAGGGGCAATTGTATGTCTCGTTCATAGTGCCTTGGAAGTGTCTCTATGCTCATCTATGACAGGTGATTGAATCCATACTCTACCGACGGAGGTGTTTTCTAGACTCGCCTCTATGGCGTAGGGTATGCGAGAGGACCCAAACACCTTTTAGCGCCTTATTTTCCATTCTCTCAAGACTTCCAAAGATCCTTTCTGCATTGCGCGAGCCAGACCCAATATTCATATCAGCTACAAGAGGGTCAACTTCTCTTCGTAAGCAAACTGCTCTTCTCCGCCACGATCTCCAAACGTGGAGGGACAACCCCGCATATGCCGAACTATTCTACACAAGCGTCCATCCTTCTACCGAAAATTTTCAAACCAACCTCATTTACACATCCAACAATGCAATATCCTTACTATGTAGCTATGCAGCAACAATGATCTTGTTAAATTCCGCCCTAATCCTAGTCTCCGATTCTGAGACACTCCTCTACCGGCTCGAAAATCTCATGCTAGCGAAGCAGATATGTCAGTCCTACGAGTACAGCAGGAACCATTCACCAGTTGGAAGTCTCGCTATGGATTTTGCATTTCGGGTTGCGTATCTCGTCCCGGATGCGCAGCAGAAGGATTGGATTGTGGCGAAGATAAATGAGATGGCGAGCCCATTAGGAGGATCTGATGTTAAGGCTGCGGAGTTAGAGGGGTATTTTGACTATTTGAAATATTGAAATATTTGAATTAGACTATAAGAGGGTATCCAAATTCCCTCTACACAGATATGTAGCTGAAATATAGGTACAACGAGCATAGTTCTAAAGTGGCTAATTGTAAAGCATGGACATGGCGATAGAGCTCTGAAGTTATCCAAAGTTGAGCACTTATGACTGGATACCAAGCGCCAATTTCCAACTGTCGACAAAGGTACGCAGCCGCAGCTTGGAGTTATTTCCATACATCTCTAGCCCATACTATGATCTGTTTTAGCCGCATCCAGAGCTATGCTGCGAGCTCGCTAAAGATACCGCATTAGGTGCTATGCTGCGATGAAAGCCCCTCGCTAAAGGGTAGCGGGCCAGCACTGACAAGCTCGTCGTGTATTCAGTCCTAGGTTCCAACTTCGAAGCCCTAGTTCTGATGGTTGAATTCCCAAATATCGGGTTTCAGTACGCCGTGAGAAATACGTATACGGAGCAGGTGGGAGTACTTAAATGTCTCGATTTCTCCCCCCTCCCACGATCCAACATTCTTGTTTTTGTGATTGTTGATCCCGAGCCCTTTAGAACTCTACTCGTATTTTTGTTAGCTCTTAACTCGACGGTTTGAAGGCATCTAGCTTTTAGCCATCTCTTGACGTGATCAATAAGTGCTATTGTGGATATGTCATCAGGCTCAGAAACATCCGTCAAATTCTATCACTATCTCCCCTCTCTAGCCGCTGCGTGCGTGTTTGCAGTCTTGTTCGGGTCAACGACCATTTGGCATTCGATCCTGATTGCCAAGCATAGAACTTGGTACTTTATACCCTTGCTCATTGGCGGAATCTGTACGTGCTTCCCTCCCTTTCTCTGTCTGCTGCACAGCACACATCGTGTTCCCTCGACGTCTGCTAACGTTTAGTGTCGAAGTTGAACTCGTTGGATATGCGGCCCGTGGAGCATCGAATAAGCAGATGCCGGATTTGACCCTCGCGCCTTACGTCGTTCAAACCCTTCTTCTGCTCGTTGCTCCGGCACTCTTCGCGGCTAGCATTTATATGGTCTTGGGTCGCATCATTGTCAGTGTGGATGGAGAATCATACAGTCTGATCAAGAAGAAATGGTTGACGAAGGTCTTTGTCACAAGCGATGTGATCTCTTTTTTCATCCAGCTTGGTGGTACGCCTGAATACTCCGCTCCTTGATTGTGTTCGAATCTCTAATCGGATGTGTTCTAACTTCATACAGGCGGCGGACTGATGGCGAGTCAAAACGCATCATCGTCAAAGCTAGGCTCTCATATCATCCTAGCCGGACTCCTGATCCAGATTGTCATATTCGGCTTCTTCATTGTGGTCTCGCTCGTCTTTGATCTTCGACTGCGCGCTACGCCAACAAGTCAATCACGCGACCCTTCGTTATCGTGGAAGAAGTTCCTGTGCATATTGTACGTCACGAGCGCGTTCATTATGATTCGATCGATTGTGCGCGTCGCAGAGTTTGTGGAGGGTTTTCACGGGGAGATCCTTGAGCATGAGGCCTTTCTCTATGTTTTTGATGCCGTGCCGATGGCGGCGGTGATGGTTATTTTCAATATCTGGTATCCTTCGGACTTTTCAGAGCAGGCAAGAAAAGCAATATTGGATAGGGAAAATACGGACTCGAGCGTTGAGCTGCAGGATACTAATTGATATCACGGTGGGACTGGGAAGACGGATGATAGGGATAGGAGCGATTCTGTGTAGGATTGTATTTCGGTCAGATCGGGTTCGATACTTTGTTCCTGAAGGCAGTTTAGATGCCTGGGATGTTCTGGGGTATTCTAGCTAGCTTCTTTGTTTCTTCGATATATCAAACATTCTCAGAAGTGTTTAAACTTTCTCTACGTCTAAATCTCACCTCTATAACTTAGGGAACCAAATATACTGAGAACCAAACTCAAGCCAGTTGCCGGAGCTGCATTCTTTGCTTCTAGAATTTATCACTTAGTTAATGTTGGATGGAATCCGACACCTGTCATGTGACTTGGATCATGTGACTGGTTGACTCACACTAAGTGATTCACTAGGGGGTTGAGGACTAGCCTCAACACTCCCTCTTTCTTTCCCTTAGCTTTTAGACCACTCTTACATACTCATCAATCAAGCTATCTACTACATTAGATTCCGCACCTTCGACCGTCCCGTTTGACAGTTAATTATCATCAGCTTTTAACTATTATAATTTCTACCTCTCGCTTCTCCCTCACAATACAGCCACGCAACTCTTCTTCCCAAACATTCATAAATTTACCAACTCCAACCCAAGACTTCTATATAAATAAGGCAAAATAAACGTGAAGTTCAGGCTGACCTTGTCGTTATGTACTCGCTAAGTTTAACTGTAATGTGATACCTGCTAAAGTCTCTAGAATCACATATAATTACTCGTCAGACCAAAACCCGAAGTACGAGGTAGTGGAGAAAAGAGGCAAGCACAGCTGTTTCAATTCTGCGACTCTTCCTTTGGTTTTGCCCGCTGGGCCATTAGTAAAATACCGAGAAGCGGATTGGATAAATGAAGTGGGAGGGTTTGAAGCTCACACAAGTGTACTTTGAGCAGGTTAAACCTATACATTTGTTTGAGATGCTCGCTAAGATATTCGTCTAGACAAAGCAACACATAAATCATGATAGCAAATATCAAAGATATGATCAAGTAAAGCCCCACCAACCTACCTTGTAGAAAACCACCGAGAGATATTATCCACTCTCAGAACCACATTTTGTAATGGGTATTTATTATCGTCGCTACAGTATTAATCCGCACATCCTGTCTATAGTCCCCCAGCAGGCGGGACATACTCTTTAATCAACATTTCCGAGAACATCTCCAACCTCTCCTTTCCTCTAATCTCCTCAACCAAGAGCGGCATCTTAACCACGTTAAACTCGTCGTACAGCTCCTCGATCTGCTCTAGGTACTTCTTCTGCATCTTCCTCCTCGCATTGCACTGCTCGCACTCGCTCCCCTTCTTCGGGAACAGGAGTTGGTTGACCACGATGCAATGCGTGTCTATGCCGTAATTAGCCAGTTCTTGAATCATCCGCTCCGTCTCGTATAAACTCAAAAATTCCGGGATGCAGACGCAGACGAAGGTGGTGAGGTTCTCGTCTTTGAATTGAGCGTTGACTTCTGATATTGTTTCTCGTAATCCTTCCAGCTTCTGCATCATCTCGGGCAGGTTTGCCCCGTTGGGTAAGCTGCCATTCGCACCCAGAATCCCGTTTAGCATAGGGCCAAACTGCGTGCTCAGTTGCGAGACCTTTGCCAACGCCTTCTCGAGCACACTAGGGAATTGAAGGAACCGAAGTGTATGCCCCGTAGGTGCGGTATCGAAGATGATGGTTTCGTAAGAGAGAGATTTGACTTGTTTCAGTACTTCGGCAAAGGACATTGCTTCGTCGATACCTGGGATCTAGAAACCAATTTTATCAGTCTTCACCCCACCCGTGTTGAAGAGATTAGAAAACATACGGCGAAAGCAAGATCTTGCATCATGCCCCCAACCCCAGCACCTCCTTCCCCCTCGTCCGCCGAACCCATAAGCTCCTGAATGCTGCCATTCGGATCGATTTCCATGGCACTAAGATTCGTGAAACCATCGATTAAACGGGCTTCCTTTCCAAACTTCTGCGAGAACGCATCGCTCAAATTATGTGCCGGATCAGTCGAGATCAGGAGAACGGAACGTCGCACCTTGGCTAGTTGAATAGCTAAGGAACATGATGTGGTGGTCTTGCCAACTCCTCCCTTCCCGCCAACGAAGATCCAGCGGAGGGTCCTCTGGTCGAGGATAGACTGGAGTGTGGGTTCGAGCTGCTCGTCGTCGGTATTGATTACGGCGGTGGCCATGGTCGGTGTAATATACAATGGAAAATGCGAGGGCGTATAGGGAGTATTGTGTGTGAAGTCGATAGTGTGGGGAGGCTGATGTAGAAATAAGATGGCTCTTTGGCCTTCCTCCGCCTTCTGCAAGTTGTATTCCATGGATGACTGTGATTGGCCAGGCGTAAGGTCAACCACATCTCGAGTAGTTACGACATTGAGCAATTAGAAGGTAAACGATGGATGTAAAAATAAGAAGATGTGTACATTTCTAATCTAATTTCCTAATATAAAATAGCGATTTCAAATGAACTTTGGGTCAAGGCTGAGAGTTGACGGCGAGGCTGTTGAGGAAGCGGGACAAGGCGGCGGACTCCGACGTGGGGCATCAAGACAACATTGGGGAGGGACAGCTTGTATTTAAGGTCACCTCCCCAGATACACGATCTCTCTTTTTTTTCTTTCCTTCTTTTCTTTCCTCCATTAACCTTTTACGGGGCTTAATTACAAATATACTGGGTCAAGGCGCCACTCTGCAAGCAAGTCTTCAATTACAGCTCGCAAAGCAATCCTCTTCGGCGACCCCCCCTCCCCACTACTCAGCTATCTTTCGACTGTGATCCAACAGATCCAAGATTCAAAGCTACAGAAACTACTGCGGCTTCGACTATCTCGATTTCCTGTTCAAGCCAAAACCGCACGTCCAATCACAATGACAACCCCTTCCCGCGCTCCTATAACCTGCCATGTCCTCGACACCACCACCGGTCGTCCTGGAGCAAACATCTCAGTCAAGCTCTCCTGTGTGTCGGGAGGTGAGGGAATAGGCGAAATAGCACTTCAAGCAACCACAAATGCAGATGGCAGAATCGCCAATTGGAAATTACCGGATCATAATGTTGACAAGATGACTCGCGGAGAGCTGGTGAAGGGGATGAATAGTGAAGAAGCAGCTACAACAATAATACGTCATTTAATAGGCCTGTCTTCTCTAGAGAGCAATCCAAAGCCCGGGCGTCCTGTAAAGTAAGCGATGGCCTAATGTTCAGAGTGAAATTAGCTTCCTCAACTTACACCTCTTCTCTCCAGTTCCAGTGTTTGGAAACTCCAATTCGACACCGGATCATACTACGGCCTCGAGAAAACCTTCTTCCCAACCGTCGAGTTAACATTCGCAGTGAAGGATGGGGAACATTACCACGTCCCGTTGCTCCTTGGGCCATACAGTTTCACCACATATAGAGGGAGTTGAGGCAACCGAAGAGCTTTCGGGAGATACGATCCATTATATATTACTCGCCCTATTTGAGAATCAGAAGAGCTGCAACCAGTACCCAACCAAGTACGAGGCTATGCAAATCCCACCCCTTCGCTCGCTCCAAACTCCGTCCACCATTTTCCGTATCCTAAAAAAGTATTAAGTCCCGACTCTAATCTATGTGTTGTCATCCATCCCAAGCAGGGACACCCTCTTTCTCCCCTTCACCTCTTTAGCCTATTCAAAAAACCCCTCTTACTCTCCCTCGTCTCTTCATCTGCAAAGCCTCTATCTCCCTCCATCGAACTTCTGCTCCCACTACTTTCACTCCCTCCATCCAGCCCGACCTCAACACCGCTATCCCTATCTTTCTTTACCCTCTCCCCTCCCCCAAGCCCTCTCTCCTTTATTGCTTTTTTATCTTTCCTTCTCCTCCGCTTCTCCTCCGCCGCCTCTAGACTCGCGAAACTCTGCCCTAATTTCTCTGGTCCGGGGAGACTAGCCTCGCTCCTGCGTTTCATCTGATTTGAATGCCTACTCCTGAGGAACGAACGCCGAGAATGCGTTCTTATTAGATCGTCATCATGTGCTTCGATCGTAGCATTGAGGCTCGTGTCTGCGTCTGGGTGTGGGAGAGTTGTATTCCTGTCTAAGCCGGCTGTGTGTTAGCTTCTCACTCTCATTACATCTCTATTTCAACGCCCCCTTGCCTCACTGCAGCCAAAATTGTATTTCTACGACCGGCAGAGCCGTAGAAAGGAGAAAAGGAAAACACACATACCAGGACACAACGGCTCCGGGAACCCCGTTCCCTTCACACTCCGTCCCACCCCCAGAGAGCTTCCGCTCACACTGCCCTGCCGTTCCTCCTTAACCTCCTCCTGCACACTACTCCCCATACTCTCAAAACTACTCGCCCTCCTCTGGTGTTCACGGTAGTTTAACGGGGAGAAGATGATATCGTCGTTATCGAAACCGCTATCCTGCGACTTCTCCGAGAACTCGTAGCGAAACTCGGTGTAGGAGTTGTCAGACCGTCTTTGGGGGGAGAGGAAGGCTGTCTTGAGGATTAGGACTTGGCGGAGGGAGGAGAACATGTTTAATTCGTGCATGCAGAAGCAGAAGCAGTATTGAAAAAGAAAAGAAGTCGCGGAGTGCACGTCGTAGAACGAGCGAACGAACGAACGAAGGAAGGAGGGGAGGAAGAAAGGAAGCCTGGATGGCGAATCAGATGGGGGATGACGAGTTCGAAGTGGGAAAAGAGGCAGTGTATGCAGGTGAGTGATTGATTTTGAGTGCGAATAATCTAGAAGGCCGCAGAGCACAAAGAAGAACTGGCATTCAGCAAAGAAAGAAGATGTACAGAAGGAGTGTATTAAAAGTACAGGAAGCCCTCTGATGCACGCAACAAAAAGGTTCAACATTCACGCCCGGAGTAAGAGGGAAATACGTACCGGTAGCCGCGAAACTGGTCCGGCCTCGCGCGATCCTGGTACCTCCCAATCAACACTTGGGCGCTTGGTGAGACAGAACTGCTCCAGCTCGGAAAATAGAAAGAAGACGACGAGAAAGGTGACTCTGACTTACGGATATTCTTCGATTGGCAGAGCTGGAAGGGAGAGGGAATTCGGGGGGAGGCGGAGAGCGTGACTCTTGGTTTGGGCCGGGAATTTGTTGGGAAGGTTGTGAGATTGCCGCAGCGAGAGGGAGGCTGTACAACTCTTAAAGACCATACGGAGCTATAGAGCCATAGCAGAGTCGGCGCCGTCGCCATAGCCGTCGCCGCCGTCAGCAGAACCAGCAGAACCAGCAGAACCAGAGTTCAGGATGATGTATGCATGCATGACGTCGCGGGGTCCAGCCAGTCAGTCGGGGTTTGTGATACTTGGTCCACGTTTGTTGAGTTGAGCCCCCGCTGATCTGATCTTCTCCGACTCTCTTCTCTCTTCTCTCTCGTTCCCTCTGTCTCGCCACTCCCTTCGCGCACCCACACGTTGAAAAGACCGAACTCTCATTCGAAGGGTTTCGTACGTGATCAGAGGTCCAGAAATGAATGCGAGACATAGTTGAGATTACCAAAGTATGCCCAGCTGATCGGCGTCGGGATATCCGAATGGTTCGGTGGGTCGTGGGGAAAACGGTCGGGCTATTCCGCTTCGAGAATGACAACACCACATTCTTTCTTTCTCACGGCTGTGGAGTTGGAAATCAAGCAACTTACCTCACATCTGCGCGCGCATTACTCCGAGCATTCCCGTGATCATGCACTTGTGAGTTTGGGTTTTTGTCTGGCAGCAAGTGTGTGTTGGCCATTGGACGTGATTGAACTGGTGTCGTTCCTCCGGTTTGTCACAGGTTGAGATAGCATCCGAGTTTAAGGTGGCAAGAATCTAAATGTGCTGCACATCCGGATTCTTTGTGAGCCCAATCAGAGGTATCATAATACTCTGTTCCCAGAGCAAGTCTTGGTCCTGGGAGTTTATACCATGTTTCACTAGCTTAAGCCCGTGATCGCGTGTGCCTCTTCACTTTGCATAATGACAGGTTTGAAAACAGCCAAAATAATTGCATTGCATCTATGCCCTACTCCGAATAATGCCGTGTCGCAAACGCTGACATGTGGGTATCAAAACTCAAAGTGCATCCCAATCCAAATCCATAGGGTCTCCCGATACCACACGTTCATGATGGATCTTTACCTCCTCGTCGGGAAGCTCTCTCAGCGACACCTCATTGGGCGTCCAATCCATATCATCCACCGGCTTCTCCCCGATCGCGACCAGCGCGACCTCGAGATCCGCCCTGGCCCCCCCATCATCATTTCTGCTCTTCGCATTCCAAGCTATCAACTGGGCCGAAAGATATTGAAGCTTCTCTTGTCGACTCACATCCGAGAAGATACCCATCAAGTCCCGCGCTTGCAATGCAAATCTTTGAATCTCTGTATTGTCGACTAGACGGCGATGGGCAGCTGCGTTGCGGATGATGACTACGTTTTGCAGTTCGGCTTCGAGGGTGTAGCAGGACACGGGGGCGATGGCCGAGGGGGGGATGGAGGAGGGGAGGAATTCTCTCCACATCTTGGGTTCGGCTGCTCTTGCACAATCCCAGCCCTTCTGACGCAGCTTCGAGGGGATCCAACGAGTAGCAAAGTCGAAACAGCCCTCTTCGCAGACTCTTTGAATCAGTTCGAGAATGTAGTGTTGGACTTGATATGGAAGATCCAGGCCCAAGGTGGGTGTGGGAGAGTAAGTTGGGTTGGAAATGGAGCTGCGTCTGTTGCGGGCGTACTGTAGGCAGTTAGATAGGAATAGCGAAAGAAGGAAAAGACAGTTGAAACTTACTCTAGTCCATACCTCATTGCTATTTCCAGATCGTCTGCGAGGTGCCCATTTGCTAGCTGAAAGCCCTTCTTCTGCCACGCCGACATCTTGGACCTGCGCATTCTGAGCATCTAGTGGCTTTAGGGTTGAAATCCATCTAGCCGGCGGCGTTGAAGTTCGTGGAGGACATGGTGATAATGGATTGGGATTTGTTGGATATGATTGGAAAGGAGGCGCTGTATAGAATAGATCTGAATTCAGTAAGTCGGAAGGGACTGATCCGTGGGTACTAGGCCGAGGTCTGGCACATTGGTGACATTCACGTCGCCATTCAACGTTTATGAACTCGCAGGCAGGGCAAATCCAGTTTTGAGTGTTCTTTTTGCGTTGGTAGCCCCCTCCGCCGTATGTATTTCTAGCCTTGGCCCATTTGCTTGTTCCCAAACCATGGTCCCCCATTGTTGTGTTATTCACCTCCCAACATCCGCTGGAATAGCTGAAGTTGCTAGTGCCATAAACCCGTGTTTCTTGCTCGGTTGGTCTTCGAGATGATCGGGATAAGCTGGTGTTGGTAATATGATATATTCGGCCTAGGGGACAGGACAGCTCCAATTCAACGCTGCACACTGCACTGTTATAGCATACTGGAGAATAAAGAAGAATAAAGAGAGAATCATGATTGACGAGAGGCAGGAACAAGATGCAACGACATGTTAAGACGTCGGAGCGGAAAAACCGCATCCGAGCGCGAAGACCTCATGCTTAACTGGCACACTTTCACGACGAATGCCACTGCCGTGACAACCCTTTAGCTGCCAAACTCATATGCATCTTATGCGAGCGCCTTGATAAGGGCAATATAGTCGATCAGATAAATTTACTAATAGATATGTTTTCATCGAATCCTACCAAGGATAGGCTCTTAGCAGTCTCCGCTTTGATAGATTGACATATTACATCATATACGATAGCCATATGTTACAGAGCCCCTTCTAAGGATTTTATCAGGATTAATAGAATTCCCCGTTTGTCGTCGTTAGTGTCTAATTTTAATCCTTCTGCTCTTTACCAACATATCTTTAATATATCTAATATATATTAAGCGTTATTCAAAAAGATGGTTTCCCTTTATCCCCTCAATAGACACGAGAATAAGAAGAGCACATAAAAGCCAGTGCTAACATTTCTATAAAGAGGCCAGCCCTAATTGCTCACCTAACACAAAGTGGCTCTTCCTAGTCTCTAATTTTTGCTCCTACTACTTGGTGCGACTTGCTATACCGTAATCTAGACAGTGTGATGGACTTTTGCTTCACCACCTCTCAGGATTGGTATATTTAGTAGTAAGAACATACACTTTTAGCCACTTACCAAAAATAACCAATATATGCCATACCATATAGGCCGTAATGCGTTGGACCAATTAGTTAGTTACAGTGCCATCGAAACCTCTATTCCCCAATTAGGAGTGTTGTAGATAGCAATCTTCCCTTTGAATACATAAGCCAACAGTACTTATAATTCTCCTTTTTTTCCTGCAGTAGTGGTTTTATCTAGTAAAAACCCTTGAGAAAAGAATCCCTTTAGACCCAACACTATTCGTTGTGGATCTCCTTTTCGAAAGTTCGTAGTTAGTTCCTGTCAACTTAGTACTTTGCTCACCAAACCAACAAATGAGTGATGGAGTAAACATTTCCTGCTTCATAGGCCTTGCATATGTGTTTTGGGTTTCCACCCCACTGCCTCTAAATGCCATCTATCTCAGAACTTAAGCAACCCTTCTCGTTACAGATGGCAAGGAGCCTCACGTGCTCTGCAGTATCTGATTCGATCTGCCATCTAAAGGACGGATCGTTCCGTAAAAGCTTGTATGAAGCCGCTACTCGCGTCTCACGCCACCACTCACAACTCTAATCCTGCAGCCGAACCACCGATCAAAGCAAACTTGGCTCTGCGAGATTCCAATCCCTCCTTAGTATTTCTTCAAGGAACCGAGTCAACTGCTGTTCGGTCCCTCAGGAAAGACTCTCTTAAGATGCCCCTTTTCTCACAAGTTTGTATATAAACCGTATCACCACTCGGCTCTAGACATCACCAATCATTGTCCCTAAATAAATGAGAATGAACAGGCCTTTCAGCGACCCCTCTTTGTCGTGCCGAATACCCGATCTTTGACACCAATCTTTATTTCCGTCATAGACATTCCAGCTTTATGCACCAAAACACGGGGAAAGTGGCCCTATTGGGTCCCTGGGGTCATGTTCCAACCTAGCGACCGGACGCTTGTATGGGGAGTGAACCTCTCGTGAGGAGTCGGATGGTAGCATGTCTTCACGAGACTGCTTTGGGCCACATACCGTACGTAGTATATCCCTGCATTCGGGATTTGGATTTATTATCGTTATTTTGCTTTGCCGTCTTTCTTTTTGCCAAGATTTGACTATTTCTGGAGACTTTGATAACTCTTCTCCGGATCTTAGCTACGTTATTATTTTTTCTAGTGCTGAGTGGTAGCACCTTCAAGTATACATTTTTTTTTCGGCAGCGCACCTTACAACCCACTTTTGGCCGAATCTGGTGGTACACTACAGGAAGAACTTTGGGTAGGAGAAGAGATGAGCCATGGATCACGACCTGGAAAAAGCAGTTTCGAGAACGAGTTCGCATCTCACGCATGATGCCCACTGTCCGATTTCACACCCATTTGTCTCTACACTTCAAGATGGCGAAAAATCCGAGCCCCCAGAGACGGATTCCGATTCCATACATTCGCGCTCGACGATAGAGCCCTCGCCAGAACCCGGGGCAAACAAGGAAACGCTTGAACTAGCAAAGTCGAGATCAAGGTCCTCGGTTAGGTCGAGAGCGGTAACCATCGTGTCGAGGGAGAAGAGGAGGGGGCTACTTGCGGGGTTAAGTCTTATTCCTGAGGTGACGAGACCGTACGACTACACGGGGAAAACCAAATGGAGTATCACCCTTGTGATTTCGCTGGCGGGGGCAGCGGCTCCTGTTGGTAGTTCTATTTTGATGCGTAAGTGAACCTTTTGCAGAATTCAAGATTCCCCAGTATTCAGTTCATTTTTATTCCGGCGTACTCGAATTGGTAAAAGAAAAGCATGGAGGCGGTCAGCTAGCAATCCTTTGCCATCTCGTTTACATAGGTGTTGGTTTATCGAAAATGGTCTATATAACACGTTGTGGTATTCTTTACTGGATAGGCTTTCAGATCACCTCTTTTTAACCTTAGCATTGGACACGGGCAAGTGGGTCTCACTGGGCCAAACCTGACCTTCAGGTTCAAGTCTTCGGATTTCTTCAAATCATCTACATCTAGACGCTTTCTTTAATCCATAGTTGAACAGAGGTGGTCTAAAAAGTTGTTCATCAAGTGATGTCATCTAGTCTTACAATTCTCCAAGGGAATGTCAATACTTGCACGCCTTCAAAACACCACTAGTATTCCCTCTGACTTCAAATTTTCAAATCCTGTAACTGTTGTGTTCCGATTGAAACAATCTCATTGCTTTTACACTATCCCTCCACATCGAAGGATAGACAGATAGCTAACCAAATGATGATATTACAATTACAGCCGCACTCCCCCAATTAGCAACCGACCTCAACGCCACTTCCACAATCACCAACCTCTCCGTGGCCATGTACATGCTCTCCATGGCTATCTTCCCACTCTGGTGGTCCTCATTTAGCGAAACCCTCGGCCGCCGCTCCATCTACATGGCCTCCTTCCTCCTCTTCACAATCTTCAACATCGCCTCCGCCCTCTCCACTAGTATCACTATGTTGATTGTCATGAGAGTTTTAGGTGGGGGAGCGGCTGCAAGTGTACAGGCTGTGGGTGCTGGCACCATTGCGGGTAAGCGACTAGATATCTTTTTCCCCACCTTTTGACATTTTTCGTCCACTTTCTTTTACAGAAAATTGTATAAAACACATCTAAAGCAGGAATGATTGGCTTGTCTTATAGAATACTATTCAAAGAAGTCCCTACTAACTATAAGAAAGATGTATGGGAGGTTCGTGAGCGTGGAAAAGCAATGGGGATCTTCTACCTAGGGCCATTACTTGGACCTCTATTGGCACCTATCATAGGCGGAGCATTAAGTGAAAGGGTATGTAGTATACTCGTGTCCAATCTCAACCACTTGAAACTAAAATAAAACCTAGTGGAACTGGCGTGCAACACAGTGGTTCCAAGTAATATATGGTGGATTATTATTAATAACATTAACTGTATTTCTTCCCGAAACCCTCGCCCGCAAAACCCCTCTTTGCGCCACCCTCACTCCGCAGCCCGACGAGAAAAGTAGCAGCTGTATTCAACCAGAACTCACACGAATCTCGACCCGCCAATCCGTGAAAATCAAGACCAGAAACGCTGCTACGATCCTTAAACGCTGCCTTATTGATCCCCTAAGTGTGCTGGGCTATCTAAGGTTTCCAGCCGTCATTCTAACCGTGTATCTCGCCTCCGTCACCTTCGGTTCACTATACATCCTCAACATCTCCATCCAGCGCACCTTCTCGCTCCCTCCTTACTCCTTCAGCGTCCTAATCCTAGGTCTTCTCTACATCCCCAACTCCATCGGCTATTTTTTGAGCAGCGTGTTGGGGGGTAGATGGGTTGATTACATCATGCATCGAGAAGCGCGCCGTGCGAACCGTTACGATCCGTCTGGGAAACTGATCTTCCAACCAGAAGATCGGATGCGGGAGAATGCATGGTTGTCGGCTATCATTTATCCAGGGGCATTGATATGGTATGGCTGGAGTGCCGATAAAGGTGTACACTGGATCGTACCCATGATAGCAAATTTCTTCTTTGGTGTTGGGAGCATGCTTATTTTTGGACTGGTGACGACTATGCTGACAGAGTTCATGCCGAAAAAGAGCAGTTCAGGAGTTGCTGTGAATAATTTTGTGAGGAATACATTTGCTTGTATAGGAGGAATTGTTTCCGATCCGTTGATTGCGAAGTATGGGAACGGAGCAGTCTTTTCAGGATTGGCCGTTCTTTGTTGGGTTAGCAGTTTTGTTGTTATCATGTCCATGAGGACCTTTGGTCCGAGGTGGAGGGTTCAGATGGACAAGAAGTTAAATTCGAACTCTTGACGTTTTACAGGCGTTTTTCAGATATAGTTCGAGAGATCATCGGGAATCTCAATCTCAGTTGGGGAATTTCGATACCGAGTCGGTGAACTCGACCACTTCTCCATGACTGGATTCGCTAAACCCCCTTTCTTCAAGTCTACGTCTGTCCTGTCAGCCAATACGTCCAACGAGCTCCTCGCCATTACGTTCGCCAATTCATGGGCTTCCCTCGCTGCTGCTTTTGCTGATACTTCATGATATTCGAGTTTCCGCTTAAGAGTTTTCGCCACTTCTTCTGACCAATAAAAATGCCTATCCGAATGGGGTTGAGGAGTTCCTAGAGCCTCCTTCCAGGCTCCGTGGATATCAAAATCCTGGTAGCATTGTTTCAGAAGACCCTTGATTATTAGGCTGGTGGACCACCGGGATATGGATGGAAAGTCTTTTTCATAATGAGTTGCGATGTGGGTTAGGCGACCTGGGAAAAGGTTAGAAACTAGGTCGAAGAAATGTTTGGGACATGAGGTAAAAATATTAGATGGAGAGGAGAGAAATCACTTTGAAGATGATATCAAAGCGGCTATCAAGGGACAAATTAGGGAATGACAAAGAAATATAATGAGGCTTAGGAGAAGAGATGAAATATAGCTGTATATATAACAGGATAATGACATACTGATCAACAAATGGAAAAGAAGATTGATCCACGAAGAAAACCGCCTGCACACCACGCAAGGACAGAGCGACAAATAACTCACCTTCCCAAGTAAATGAGCAACTCCCACAAAATCCACATCCCCAAGCCCACTTCCGCCTCCCGTTCTTACACCACGCCTCCCAACCGTCCTCTCCTCCACCAACCCCTTCCTCACTCAGCCCATGTACCTGCACTAAATGCTGTTTCAACTTATCCTTCCTCCCCCACATCCGACTATCCTCCTTCTTTCTCAAACACTGTTGGATATTATGCACCTTCATCAGATGCCGTACCATCTCCTCCCGCCCTCCCCTCACAATCACTTTAGTCCTACCACAAAACACACATTTCCAAGAAGAAGGCAAGGCAGAATGAGCAGAGGTGGCAAGAATAGCGGGTTCGCCGAGTAAGCATATCCACTGCGTTTGCGGGTCGTGCTTTTCTTCATGGCGTTTCCAGTCGCCTTTGCGAGTGAAAGGTCGATGGCAGATGGTACAGATATATTTCACTGGAGCAGCGTTGACAGTAGTAGACGATGTTGGCGTTGATTGGGATCGTTGATGAGGTTGTGCTTGGTGCTGATGGGGAGGGGGTGGGAGAGAAGAGGAGGAGTTGGATGGGACAACCGGTGATTTGAAGTTAGGTGGTGCCCTGCTAGCCCTGCTAGAAGAGCGAATTGGAAACCCATCTTGCCGGCGGGGGGTGGATTTAGGTTCTGCTGGCGCAAATGCTGGTTTTAGAGGAAGAGCCGTGGGCGGTTGGGGAAAAGCTGATATCGAAAGCTTATCCTGCGATACTGACTTCATCGGCTTGACAGCTGCCTCTTCCACGCCTTCAATCTCCTCTTTAATAGAATCCACATACATATTACAAAACGACACAAGGGTTGAAGCAGTATCCCAAGTTCTTGCTGACGAACTATACGAGTCCGTTTGAGCCCTTCTGTGGCCTGGAGGGGATAATAGCGGGCTTTCCAGGATTGTAGAACAACGATGAAGGTTTTGAGGATCCAAAGAGGTTCTATCCCAAAGCTGCGCGTGGATATCTAACATTGATGGTGCAGAATTCGACAACTCTTTATCATCTTGGTAATGTTGACGATCTGGGGTCCATTTATCCAGCTCCTGCAGCGATGTAGGTAGTGATGGAAGCGGTGGTAGCGGCGCTCCAGACCTATCAAAATCCTCGTCGGTTGGCCCAAAATAATAGCTATCCAGATAACTTAGTCGTCGGGCAGCATCAAGTTCCCGTCCCTCATGCTGTTGCGGTTGGACTCCCGTCGAGGACACACTCGGCGGATCCGATGGTGGTTGGGCTGAAGGTACAACCACACCTACATTACTTGGTCAGAAAGCCATCCAATAACAGCAGAAAAGTCTTTACCTTCGGGAGGGTTGGGGGCATCGCGATTTTTGAACCACGAATCAATCTGCTCCTCGCTGAGACCTTTCTCAGCTTGCAAGAATGCTTTATCCTCCTTCCTCGGCCGTTTCCCCACCGTGGACTCCCACCGTCGCAACGTCTGCGCCTGATCTGGTGTAATTGGGATCATTGTCGTGAGTCGATTGACCAGACAGCATCCGCTGAAGAAGGGCAATCAAATACAGATTCGCAAGTATAAAAACAAAGAAACAAACAATTAAACTCTCGCAATTCAGAACCAGCACACGGTAAAATCATCAAACCACTATTCATCACCTATTAATTCGTGACCAGTTCCACCGCACTTGCGGAGGAATCTTCTTCTAGGCATCGTAGTACCACATATTCCCTCCGCCATCTAGGGCAAACCAAGAGGGCGTGACGGTCCGTTTCATCTCAAGTCTGCCCTCTCTCCGCGCGAAGAAATGATCTGACATGCGGCCTCGGTGCAGCTCTGCACGCGAAATGAACACAATCAATCCAATGATGGCTCATCCCGAACATTCCATCCTCCCAGAATCAGGGATGCCTCAACGTGAAACCGACATTGATCCACAGATCTCCTCAACGCGGCTCCGTGTGGACACGCTGATATCAGGTGATTTGCTCTTGAAACAACTCGGGATGAACACAACATAAGATTGGCAGCTTGAAATCTTTGTGCAGAAAAGAAATACGTCCTGTGTGGTGGGTGTTGTTTCATAAAACAAGAGAGAGAATCATGTCCAAATCTCATTGAAGCACTATGCCAGGAAAACTCACTGGGTGCTCCGTCCTAAAGAGGCCTCACAATCAAACATCGAAGCTGCGGACTCGAGATGTTTAAAAACAGAAACGAAAGGTGGCACTTCAGAGGACCCAGGCAAGTGTAATGAGCGGTATAGACAAGGAATATCCGATTAGCGGGGTAGGTGGCTCATGGTTAAGTACGGGGTACCAATTAATCCCAAGGCCTTAAGGGGCTCTTGCTTCTCATATAGTGCTGGAAATTAGCAAGTAATATTAAGTTCACACGCCCATAATGCCTCGTAGCACTTAATGATCAAGCCGGTTTGAAGTCCCCAGAACCCGGAGTGGGCATGGCTATTTCCAGCGACGACCTCCGCAACTAACCAGGATGACTACCCGTAGATGAAATTGAGATGCTCGTATTTACCAAACGTCAAATGCCATTACCACCCATATCCATATTATGTGCTCGAGTAACTGCTTTCCCATGGCAAAGAGAATGTCCCAACCCACTCCTCAACCTCGCTTCTTAGCTGCACAATCTCTCTCTCGTTTTGTCCATCTCCTAGATATTCCAAAAACGCCTTAACACTCCCCGGATTCTTCCTCCCCTTTGCCTCTGCGGCTTCCCTAGCTGTCTTGTTCAGCCTCTGCGCAATTGTCACTGCTCTGTTGACTACATCTGCCACTCTCACAAAATCATCGGGTTGGAAGCCTCTCGTTGTCATTGCTGGCGTTCCCATTCTCAATCCGCCCGGCTTAAGAGCAGATTGGTCTCCTGGAACTGTGTTCTTGTTGCTCGCCACGCCCACTAACTCCAATACTCGTTCGACCCGAGCACCGTCAACACCTTGAGGCTTGAGATCAACGAGGACAAGGTGGTTATCTGTGCCGCCAGAAACGATTGTGTAGCCTAGACCTCCTTTGTCCTTGGAATCGCCAAGTCTTTTCGCGAATGCTTTAGCATTTTGCAGGACTGCTTCCTGGTATGCCCTGAATTCGGGACTTTGTGCCTGCTTGAGGGCAACCGCCAATGCAGTTATTGTGTGGTTATGAGGCCCTCCCTGGTGACCGGGAAAGACCGAGGCATTGATGGGGCCTTCCAAATCCCACATCTCTTCTACCTTGGTCTTGGGATTAACTCTCCTAACGCCTTTTCTGAAGAAGATCATGGCGCCTCTGGGCCCGCGGAGTGATTTATGCGTAGTTGTAGTAACAACATCTGCATACTGGAACGGAGAAGGAATGACACTTGCCGCGACCAGCCCAGATATATGTGCCATATCAGCTAACAGGTATGCCCCAACCTTGTCTGCGATTTGACGGAAACGCTCATAATCGATGAGCCTGCTATAAGCAGAAGTCCCAGCAACTATAAGTTTAGGTCGATACAATGTAGCTAGTTCTTCCAGCTTTGAGTAGTCAATTAGGCCTGTATTCTCGTCAAGTCGGTATGGCAAGGTTTCGAAGTACTTGGACACGGCAGAGATCTTCTTTGTAGGTGTTTGGTATCCATGTGAGAGATGGCCTCCATGGGGTAAATCTAACCCCATTAACCGGTCGTGTGTATTGAGGAGAGCCGAGTATGCATAAAGGTTTGCAGGAGATCCAGAGAGGGCTATATATGTGTTAGTCAATGGCGTGCTAGTAGAGGCATGATAACTTGCGTTGCACATTGACTCCCCACTCTGATTCCTTCAGCCCGAACGTCTGCAGTGCACGAGATTGACATAATCTCTCCGCTTCGTCGATAAACTGGTTTCCGCCATAATATCGCGCTCCTGGATACCCTTCGGAGTATTTATCTGTAGAGGTCAGTCTCTAGAAATGCTGTTCTCGGAATACCGCCCACTTTGCATAACACTCCCCAATGCATCGAGAACGGCTTGAGATGTGAAGTTTTCGGATGGTATGAGGTTGATAAAGTGTTTTTGTCTGTTTTTTTCCTAGCGGTGTGTAAGTCAAAGGCAAGCTTCGAGCTCCGACTCCGAGGGCAGATATACATTTTGCAATATTTTGTAGATGGCTGGATCGGCAGCCTCTAGATTTGCAGACAGGAGCTATACTTGTAATTAGAATTGCCATTGAGAGCTTGTGGAGAGAGAGATATCGTACCTTCTGCTGTGACTCTGCGGACGTCGAGGAAGATGCCCGTCTTGTGCCATACTTCGGATTCGGAGCTGCTCTAAAAGCCGCAACTCGCACCATAGACCTCGAAGCTCCTCTCAGGAGAGACATTCTGAACTTTCCGAGTTTAGTATGCTTCCCCGAAGGTTGAAATATCAATTGGACATACCTCTGTTACTGTACTGTACAAAATGCCTTCCAGTGCTGGTTCGGACTCTCACGCGATTCACCCCCGCCACGGTTTCCTGGAAAGGACTAGTGCGATGAGCACTCGGTGTATTTCCACAGCCTCATCGCAGAATAAACCGTTTCTCTCTTCAATACAACTAAAGCGGAAATGATGAATGCCTTTACGACGGGTACAGTACTGGCCTTCGGGCGGGCGATGTCGATATGTCTTGGGCTCACATCACCACTCAATGAGGGACAATGTGATAGAATCTGATCCGTCTTCTGTTGATATCACAATCTTCTGAATATCGTTTCCATTTCATCATTCCTTGCTTGACGTGTCGAGCTCTTGGTTATCACGGCTTTCCTTATGTCTGCCTCCTCTGTTTCTTCTGTTTCCGAGACTCCGAAGCATGGCCAAGGTGTACTAGGGATTGCGGGGTAGGAGGGAATATTGGGGTCATTTTCATATAAACTATTCCCGGACCTATGTCCGCTCTTTTAGGGGGTTAGGAGGAGACGGCCTGATTATAGTCTTAATGATTCTTTACATCGTGGCGTGGGCATGTAGAATATGGCTGTCGGTCGATTATGAATGATTCGTTCGGTGGATAAGACATGATCCAAAATACTTTTGATTTGTACTGCACTGGAAGCAGGAAAAGCTATCCCCAACTCCCAAGCCACCAAAAACCATAGCATACATTCTTCTAGTCACTTCGGAATGCAAAAGCTTCGCGGCCTGCCTCTAGCTATCGCTAGCACATCATATCACTCCGGAACATCACAAGTCGTCACCCTGACCAAGTCATTGCTCAAAGTTCATGATGCCATTGTCCGTGCAAAAATGCAAGAAAGACTAGTAAAAGCAACCGGCCTGTAAGTGAGCCCCTGCCCGATACACTCCGTAATGCTACCAACACAAATTCTTTCCCATTTACTTCGTCTCGGGCTCATCCTCTCCGAACTGTGCACGTTGCTTGGCAACAACTCTCTCCTGCTTTCTCTCACGGGCAGCCTTGGTCTTCGCACGCTTGGCATCCATCTCCTCCTTCAGGACTCTCTCGCGAGCCTTCTCAGCCTTGGCTCTGTGGATCTATTGTAATCCGTCAGTACGTGTACCCGCGGCTTCTTATATCCAGAGCCAACTTACATGCTCAACCAATGCTCGCTTGTGCTTGAAGGTGTTACCCTTGGAGAGATGGTAGAGTTCGTGGTAAAGGTGCTTGTCAATCTTGCCAGAGGCACGATACTTGACTAGGAGACGACGAAGGACACGGAGACGGCGCATCCAAATGACTTGGCTGTCAAAATATCAATATCCGCCCAATATATTCCCCAACCCCACGAGAGAACGTACCTGGGCATACGGGCATCTGCGGTACCCTTCCTCTTACCAAAACCACGATGTCTACCAATTCGGCGTGCGGCTGTGAGTTCCCGGGCGCGAGATCGAGAGTGCATGGTGACGGGCTTTTGGATGATGAGGCCATCCTTGACGAGCTTTCGGATGGTTTGACGGGAGTTGGCGTTGGAGATTTCAGAGGTCTCATTGGGATCAAGCCAGATCTTGCGCTTTCCGCAGCCGACGACGGAGGCCGCCAGGCGCTTTTGGGTGGTGAGATTGACCCTATCGCGAGAATTGAAGGTCAGTTTGTGTCGATAGATTAGGGAAGAGAGAAGATCTATGACGCCTGCAGAGTCTCAGGACGGCCATCATCTCTCGCCGTTCGAATTCGAGAAATTGATATGCTAATGAGGGAGGGATTAAGAAACTCACATCTTGACGGATTCCGATAGCGTCGTTGATGGTTGTCGTGGATTGTCGATGTTCAGGTATTTCTTAGGGTATCGCCAACTGCTGAGGAGTCTTCGATTAGCGCACGCAAGCTGACTAAGCGAATAATTTCAGAAAATGGTTAGTGGGCGCGAGGGTTTTCTCGCCTACAGCCCTTAGCGTGCCTCTCTTCAACGTCGAGCTCGAGATAAGAGCAATATGCATGGCAGAGATCCAGTTAACGAGTTGGCTGATTAAACGAGTTTCTATCAGTCGAGATCCCATATGTAACGAGAACCAGTTGTCTCCCTCCAGTATATAAGTAGATATCTATTGAGTCTCCACGCGTGTGCTTGATCCCGTGACCACAACTTCCTCCCTACTACTATGAAACCGGGAACCCAGGACTCTTCCAGTCTTACAAGTCCTGTTTATATGAGACCTCACTGGTTTGGGCGAGTACGAATCTCAGCTGGGGAAAATTCGGCGGGAATCATGATCAGGAAAGATACAGAAAGGGGGGATAAGAATTAGGAAAAAAACCATGGCATCCGGGTATTCAATTTCTACGCCAACACGAACGTACATAACAAAATCAACTAGTCCCCTTCTCTCATATCATCTCGACTTGCTTGCTCCTCCGCTCAGATTCGTCAAGAACGCCATTATGTGCAAATGCTATAAAGACCCGCGCAGTATAATAATCATACAGGAGGATTTTCCCTCCTACTACCTTTACGCTCCTTTCTGCATACCACAGACTTGAACCAGTATTACCCAGCGGTTCGTTGCCTGCTTCATTATCCTCTCCTCCCCATACAACCGAAACTTTTCTATACCATACCTAGCGTCTAGTAAAGCAGCACATGATGCCAGATCGTCCCAGGAACCACAAACACCCAAGGAAACGAACACAAGAGAGGACAGCTGTTGCATATAGCAAGACGGTGAAAAACTTGGCTGTGCGGGCAGACGCGTTGTTCTATAAAATACGTTAGCAAATGCACTTATGGGTGGGGGTATGATAAAACTAACCCCGAACCCGAATTGATCAACACTATCGCTGGTAATGAGGACAACAAGTATAGCATTCGAGAAGATCCAGCAGATCAAAAGCTTGGTTCTGAAAGATTTGTACGAATCTTCCAGAGTCTTTGTCTCGTCCTCGACTACTGGGATATAAGGCTTCAGCGCACGCTTAACGGTAGCTTCGAATTGGCTATCAATATCCTCTTGTGGCCTATCGATTTCTTCAATGACAGCTGCTTTACCATCGAGCTTTTGTGTAACAGCAGAGGGAAGCGCTTCGGCTTTGTCGGAACCTTTAGTACCCCATGAAACATCATGCCAATTGCTGAAGGCGTAGACCATGAGGATGTTGATGTAGGATGACATGAGGAGCAAGTATTGACCAAATGAGGTAAACATGTGCCATGGGTCGAGGTACAAGAATGATGCAACAAAGTACAATCCAAATGTTGCTAACAAGGCGATAATGATGATACCACCAGAAGCATCACTATTAGACCCAAAGAAACTCTTGAAGAAGTCATCAACATCATCTGTTTGGATTGTCGAAGACCGAATACCACGAATAGCAAGATACATAGACAAAACGAGGAGGTAGGCGTTGATTAAACCGAACACGATGAAAGAAATGATATAGGTGACTCGAGAACCTTTAGGCCTATTACCAAGTGCCAAGATGAATTGGACAAGGAGGAATCCGAGGTAGAGGTATTTCAACACGGTGTTGACAAT
Source organism: Ascocoryne sarcoides NRRL 50072 (assembly GCA_000328965.1). Lineage (NCBI taxonomy): Eukaryota > Fungi > Ascomycota > Leotiomycetes > Helotiales > Gelatinodiscaceae > Ascocoryne > Ascocoryne sarcoides. Next base: position 1,822,225 of record KB205939.1, read on the forward strand.
AGGACTTGCGGTGTCACCGAAAGGCCATCCATGATGCTCGGAAGTTGTAGCAGATGCAGCGACTGGAGACCCAACCAGATCCATGATAACGCTAGTGGTAAGCCAGAAGGAAGCCAGCATGAACCAGGACAAGAAGACCGTAAACATGTTGTATATTAGCTGGACATGGAAAAAGAACATTCGGACAAAGTTGTGACCACTCTGGTACCTATGGATCCTATTAGCCATTTGTGTTTGGGGTTCGGCGTAGCAAGACTTACATTCGACCAAAATGCATTATTGAGTACATGCTAGCTGCGAAAGATCCGTTCAGCCATCTTCGACGTTGACCAATAAATTCAGCAGCTCCCTCAGGCACATCGGTTTCACCCTTAGCAGCTTTTATATATGTCAGATGCCATTTTGATCCAGCCTTAGCCACCAGCTCGAAGCACAGAATTCTATCCTCAGCCAAGAACATATTCTTCTTGAAAATATTCATTCCTTCAATTCCCTTCTTTCCATACTTCTTAGAAAGTGTATGGTCTCCGTGGAAGTATTGCTCAAGAGGGCGTCCCATGATTGCTCGAAATCGGTATGCCGAGAAAGCACCAGGCAAGACACTGACATATCCGAAAGAGCTCTCCAGAGGCTTGTCCAGGATGTTACTGATCTTGTACTCGAAATTTTGACCGGCAACCAAAGGATTCAACAACTTGCGGCCACCCTTGCCCAACATGGCATGGATTTCGCCGCAAGCTCCGCCCAAGTCTTTGTCATTGTAAAAGCCTTCCCACAAGGCGAGAAGGGATTTGGCACCAGGCTTGGTTCCTGCGTCAAGAAGGATACACACTTCGGGGTTCAGGAGACGCCCAAAAGCATTAAACAACCATCGATGGGAGTTAATCTTCTTGCTGTTCTTCTGTTTTAGACAAAACATCATCTGAACAGGAGGTAAAGTGCTAGCATTATCTTCCGAGGGTCGAATAAGCTGTTGGTTTGCTGTAACAGACAATTGTGTTGTATATTCGAAGATGTGAGCAACGGTCTCTTTTCCATCAACGTCCTTCTTCATGACACCGTCTTGGTAGATTCCGATCGTAGCCAAAATGTCCAAGGTGTCCTTGTCGCAGGGATCGATTCCGTCGAACACCAAGCATACGACGATCTTTTGCCAAGCCGGTCCGCCAACGTTCCAGAAATCGGATTTCTTGAGGTTCACGATGTCACGGATGTTCTGCATGACACCGTGAAGGGTACGTGCCGTCAACACCTTGTCTTCGTTGTAATATGTGATAGCAATAAGCAATTCCGTGTGTCGATTATACATTGCAGGCCGAAGATTATAACCGTTCTTGAGTGTGAACTCGTCCGGATCGCAAGTAGCGGCTGTATAACGCATCGTGGTAAATTCCTCACTGCCCCCCTCTAGATCTCCCGCTCTGTATTTTTCTTGGATGGCATTCTTGATAGCGGAGGGAACTGGATGATCCACGCTCAGGACAGTACCTTGCACAAGCTTGATCTTTCTCGTTGCATAACGCTTCAGCCCGCCGCCTGGTCCGCCAGGTGCCTGTCGTTGTCGCCATGCTTCAGTGGAGTTCGTCTCGGAGCGGGCATATGGAGAGCCAGCTCGTGCGGGATAGGGGTTGTCCTCCAATTGATGGCCATATGTTGTCGAGCTTCCGCCATATTCACTACTGAAGGGTGCCGATGCAGCACTAGCATCTGGAGCATAGGACTCCGTGAGACTGTATGCCGACACGGGTCTAACAGGAGGTGTAGCAGTTCGGAGCGTGTTACCGTCAAAGGGGCTTTGGGTATAGGGGCCAGGCGCAGCTTGTTGGTGGAGGAGGGATTGATTAACTTCCTCGTCGTCCTGAGGTGGCAGATGGTACTGGAGACGGTCAAAGTCAGGGGCTGATGTTCAGATGATAGGATACTGGACCAGACTTACACTTCCTGTTGGAGGGAGGTCTTGGAGCTTATGCTCCTGATATGGGGGGCCAGACATGATGAATGGAGATGTGTATAAAGGGTTCTCGACAGAACGAGTGGTCGAGGATGGGGTTGTCGGTGCTAGGTTGACGTTGTTGGTATCGGTCGTGAATGATATTGAGAAAAGCTGGAAACTTGGATTACGAGGTGTTCAGGAGAGCTGGTGCGTCAACAAACGACGTCACAAACCGGCAGGGCCCTGCAAAAAGAGTGCCGTGCCTTTGGAAGAAGAAATAGGAAAGATGGTAAGATGGTAGGTTGTAGGAGCGAGGGGGTTTCGAGGAGAGGAAACAAAGGCAAAGGAGAATGGAATTTTGTTTCACCAGGAGAAGAGGTCGCTGTGGCTGATGCTGGAGGTTTAGCGCTTTTTTGGGTACAAAAGGACCTCGCTTTACGCAGTGCACAGGACTGCGCCTCAACACCGCAACTTTCTCGTCGGAGCTTCCTGTGGCACCAGCCAAGAACGATACGATTCAAGACTCTATCGAAGGAGCAGCAAATTCCCATCTACGGCTGGGATCGAGTTGTCGATGCAGCTGTTGACAGGTCCAAACTCTTTTTACTAGATCATGCTTTGAGTTTCAGGAGACAACAGCCGGGTCTTAGTGAAACATTCGATCGGCAGTCTCTCCAAGCAAGATGCCTCCAGGGACCAACCACCACTCAACATGAAGCATCACAATCACAAGCTGTCCCTTTCATTCACTTCTCAGCAGTTCGAATCCATCTGGACGGGAGTATAGAATCTCAAAATACCACTGCTTTGCAACCTTCTCTCGCCTCTCCACTTGTACCTTGAAGGCGGCTGAGTACGAGCGCGGAGGAGAGAGCGACCAAGCAGGGGCCGCAGCTAAAAATAGAACATATAATGGGGATCGCCCCAGATCCCAGCTCCATGCGTCACGCTTTGAACATGAGGGTGAATAGTAAACAGCTTGAAAACGAGGTCGAGGACAAGACAAAGACGTGGACATCTGATGAAGGGCATCTCAGTGGGAGAGAGGGAGCAAGGAGAAGGGGGGAGGAGATGATAAAGCCAACCTGAAAGGCTGAAAAGAGGCGACGGCTGCCCTGATATAAACCCCGAAGACTCCATATCTCAATCATGTGACTCTAGATACATGCTTTCGATCTTTGAATGCTTCGTACGGCCAAAAGCCGCGAGTCTCAAGCCACTTCGACTACGGGCAGAAGTTGAAATAGCCCTTCGATTCATGGTTTGCTTTTAAGTTCCAATTTTCCGTGGACCGATATAAGCATAAGCTGACATAACAGGCGAACGTGGCCAAGCCAAGGTCCACGCATGCTCGCTCCTCGGAATGAAGACCGGTCGTGTGCCTTTTCAGTTCTATTTTACCAAGCAACCTGTGGGCGTCTGTCACAGATCGATACTTCAAGCGTCGACAGTCAACGCATGTGGCATAGAGCTAGTCGCTTCAGCCTGAGAGAGAGTTTCCTAGCGACAGCGACACGAGCAAGTAGCCTTAGCGACCGACACTTGTTCTATCTTTCAGGTTAGACCGATCTCACTCCGCCTACTGCATCCTTTTAGCTTTTCAGCCTCTCTCCCTTCGCCTCTGGCGACATAAAGGGGCATCAAGAGTAGCTGCTGGTGAGATCGAGGGTCTGATGATGCCGATTGAATTACCGGTACGATACAGCCGAAGGATCGGACGGAATGAAGGATCGCAACGGAAAATACACCTCTTCACATCCCATATATCTCAGCAAGCCACACCGGGCGAGCCAATCTTGCATCTTGTGATGCCTTGTCGATAGAGAATCATGTTTAAGCTTCGATGGTAACGCCCAAACCCTCTTTCTCTTCGGCTTCGTGTGGCTCTCGCCGCTCCAGCTGACCCGAGCGAGACCGACCCTGATCGAAAGCGTCCAGACCGTGAGACTCTTACGGAGTAGCCTTCGAAGATGAAACTAGGCTGGGCATCGCATATTCCAATAAGAAAGGTGACTTTGTGATATATGAATCTCCGCATCTTCGTCGGCCATGGGCAACGGTTTTCATGTAAACTCGGAGACAGAGTGGGCACGCCTCCTGCTGATTTGCCTGCTCCTCAACCTTCGTAATTATTTTTTAAATTACAGCTAGGATGCGCTACGTGAATCGCCAATCATACCAGGTCAAACCAGGCATGCTATACGCCCCTTGCGGTTAGCCGTTTCTGTGCATGATTCCGCCCGGTGTGCCCTGGCCGGTCTGCCTTGTCTACCGTCTTTGCCCTCCCATTTACCCTTTGCCGTCTGCTACTCCAACCCTCTCCTCTGAAGATCTGATCTGGACTCAGGATTCCGTCGATCGTTCCTTTCTGCAAAATCCATCCGGCGATACTCGAGTAGAGGAAAACATCATCATCATCGACGACATCGACACCGACATCGACACCGACAACGACTCGTCTGTTGATAGCGCCCATTCGATCGATGTAGTCCACGCCTCCATCTTTTCCCATCCATTCACAGAGCTCGTTCTCTACTCACATTCGTTACCTCTTTTCCACGCCAGTTCATGCGACCGGCGCTGATCTTCTTTCACGAACCACGGGTCGTCACAGCATTTCACACAATTCCATTCTGAACAATTCCCTTGCTCCAACCGTCGAATCCTCCCTCGAAGGAACTGAGGGGTTCGTCGCAGACATCAACTCCGCAACTTAGGTTTGTCTGTCGATAACGCGCGTTTTCAGCCCGTCCTTTGTTTATCAGCCTCCGCCTTTGACCGTCATCTTTCCAAACACGACTACCTCTATAATTTCTTTCTAAGATCTTGCGGCGATCTCTTCGAGCCTCATCCATCATGGCGGCCAGCTACGGGTCAAGTTCGTACACTCTCCTTCCTCGTCTACCCGCTTCATTCTAATTACGTGCAGTGCCTCTCGATCGACTTTTCCGGCGATGTGTGGAAGGATGCTCTACAGCGACGCCAGCCTGCCCGGTGTGTTCGGATGGCCAGGTCTGCTCTCTTGTCCCGCCCACCTGCGACTCGTGCCAGAAAACCGTCTGCGTAGATAAACCAGCCACAACAACAACGATCAGCTCGTCTTCCTCGAAATCCTCAAGCTCGGGGCCCAATGTCGGAGCGATTGCGGGCGGAGTTGTCGGAGGGGTGGTGATCATCGCAGCAATCACATATTGTGTCTGGAGGTTCTGTATCAAGGCGAAGAGACAACAATACGAAGAAGAAGATTGGGCCGAGGACTCCAACGAGTCAGCAGCGGCGGAGAAGGACTTCACGATGAGGCGGGATGCCAGGGCTTCGACACACACAGTTGGATCCATTGCCTCTACTGTCTTGACCCGTGCCTCCAACATTATCCAAATCGCATATATTCCTGGTGTTACAAATCGATCCGCGCCTTCAACACCGGGCCTCCTAGTCCCTCCAGTTCCCCCGATTCCAATTGCGTTGTCAAACGCCAGCACACCACGATACGAGCAGGAACATTTCTTCATGCCTGGCGATCTTCGAGACTCAACCTACTCTGGCGTCAGCGATCGAACCTCATTTGCAAGGAACAGTGTTGCCTCCACAATATATGGCAAGAATGCAATCGTCTCGCCAGTTCCTGCCACTACCGTGATTAGAGGGAAGGCTGCAGTGGTTAGCGTGAAGTCTAATGGTACCAGTAATTCAGGAGAGACGACGCCTCCTGTTCCCAGTGTTGACTATGGTAAATTCGGCAAAAACCTGAATGCACCCCCAAGTCCAGCTTTCAGTGTTGGGTCTACATTCCTCAGCAGTGCAAATACTGCTACAGCCACACAACTTCGACCTCAGGTTGTCCGAGTCATAAGCACCCCGAAGAAGGAGTCTCTACCCAGTGCTACGGTTGAAGACGATAGTAAAGGGAGTCTCCTGCCTCGCGACTCGAACGCTATAACAATCATTGACGACACGCCTGCTGTTGAGCAAGGTCCTTTCAGTGACCCACCCGTTCGTTCTCCGAGTAGTTCCAGTCTTAGCGCCGTGATTGAAGAGGCGACTAGGAAACAATTAGCGAAGAAGAACAACACTCCATTCGGGGATGAGAATGAGGTAAAGGATCCATGAGGTCTCGCTGGATGATGATCTACATTGGGGGACCTCGCTTTATCATGGACGTACTAGGCGCGATCACGTTGAGAATTCTTTTGTCTATATTCAAATACCTATTTCAGCAATTACGACGGCGCAAGGGGGAAGATGGGAGGCCCAGTAAAGGACTCCACATCTGGATGAATTTCATATCTGGATGGCGGATTTCTGATCACTAGTTGAGTTCAATTAGAGGATAATCTAAGATTCCATGGCCAATATTTACAGTGCCATGTTCGCATGTGATCACATTTGCCTCCCTCGATTGAAGGTAAAGAGCAGTATGAGCAGGTAAATTATGGGAAGAGTTGGCACATAGTGAAACCTTTGACCTTTGAAGTTGAGAGCAGGTCAGTATAGAAGTATAATATGTCCAAATGTAGGAAAAAAACCTAAGCATATGCTTATTAAGAGGTTTATGCTTAAAACGTTGCTGAAACTGTTGCTAAGAAAGCTGTTCCACTCATTGCATGTATATATTCTAAGATATGCTTATGTCGACTATGCTTATATCGAAGTTTTCCAAGCCCTGTAGGTCTAAATAGTACTTGCAAATTCCAGTCTATTTTGCAGCTTCACATGTGACGAATGTCCCCACTTGGCAGGGCATAGGAGGTCTCATTGATCGAATATTGCATATAAAGTTCCGCCTATATCATAAATGGCTTCGAGCCGCTCGGTGATACCCAATCCCCCTAGTGTTTATGCATTCCGTTTTTTCCCTTCTGCTCTCTTTCTAAGTGCGACCCCACCGGAAATCGGTATCCAATGCCTCTCAAAGCTAGCTTCAACACGCCCGTCGTCATCGAAAGGGAAAGCTGAATGCTCTCCATGCTCTTTGGGGGGGCTTCTATCAGTTTCCATTTCTCAACACGTCGCTTTTGGCTCCAATGGATGTCCGCTTTAGCCGCTTTGGCGGTTTACTTGGAGGAATATCTCTTGTTGACAACCAAGTATAACAGCGTTGAAAATCCACCAACCATATCTGGTTGGCTTGTATCAAAGGAAGTTCCTGCATTCTCATCACCTCCTGTTTTGAGTCGTAGTGCCTGACCAGAGGGTGAATTGGATGCACAATTATCCGCCCATCAGCTATTGGAGGGTAGTATGTGTTGGGACAACGTCAGCAGCATGCCGAGGCATCTATAATTGCGAGCTATTGCAACATAGTAACATAGTAATCTTGCAGTTACTCTTCCCTCCTGCATTGTCAAGATGCAGCCGCGTCTACGGAGGTAGACTCCTCGTATGCCTTTGCTTCCGGTCTCGGCACGTGACATGCCAGCTCCAAGCAATGCCGTGAAGAGTTGATCAAAGATATCTCGCCCTGTTCCAGCGTCAAAACCTCATTGAGACCGGGCTCTTCCACCACCTTCTCTCCGGGCATTCTCTGCAGCTTTCCTGCGACTGATTGACGAATGGACGAATGGTGAATACAGACTGCCGCTTTAAACCAACCCCTAGTGAAAAAAGCTGCATCTGGTGCATTGGCGAAAGGCATGAGAACCGCCTTAGTCTGCAGGAGAAGCAGAAGGTTACTCGTTACAACGCAACATTTTACGCTTCGCATCTCGTTGTATTCCGACCTGCTCACAACCTCGCCGATACTCTCCCTTGGCAGCCCCTAGCAACGCTCCATTCGAGTGTGTCTTTTCAGCTTCACTGCGTCAAGATCGAAGCCCTGAAAGTCTCAACTACTTCGCCGCTAGGTAGCCTCCGCATCTAGGCCTTACGAGTTAACCTGGAAGCCTCCGAATATCCTCCCCCCCCCACCGTCCAAGTACCTCAGTGCCCAGCTCACAACTGCTATCGCCATCACCATTACGACTCACCAGCCCTGGACTTCGAAATCGAGAATTAAACCGCATTCAAGCCCCTTGGAGCGCATCTCACGTCGCAAAGGCTATCGTTCTCGTTGTCCACGAACGGCGGATATCTCTGTATCTATCAGGCGGCCACAACTTGCTATCGCCGGCCTTAACGATAGCAAGAAGTCTCTCCACACTGCGAAACGTCCGAGCTCTGGCAAAAGTCCAGAACCGCCGCGGCAGATCAATCAGACCAAGCTTCTCCACCAAATAGTGTTGGCAGTTTCTCCTGAAAGTCGACTCCATTTCTGACGAATCCTACCATTCTACGCACGCCTGCAACACGCTGCTCGCCGTCAATACGTCCGCAGACATCCCTGAATCATGGCGGGCAAGATGGTTCTGTACAAGTTGGTGGTGCTGGGAGATGGAGGTGTTGGAAAGACGGCGTTGACCATACAGTTGACACTACAACATTTCGTGGAGACTGTAAGCAAGCGCCTTCCGCTCGGAGCTCCCTCCCCTCTTGCCTTCTCTGCTGGATGCCTCCTCACAACCTTGATTTCCTATGCTAACTTTCAGTCTAGTATGATCCCACCATTGAGGACTCGTACAGGAAACAGGTGGTTATTGATGGACAATCATGCATGCTAGAGGTCCTTGATACGGCCGGACAGGAAGAATACACGGCCTTGAGAGACCAATGGATCCGCGACGGAGAAGGTTTTGTGTTGGTCTACAGTATATCCTCTAGATCGTCTTTCACTAGGATTCAAAGATTTCACAACCAAATCCAGCGGGTCAAGGAATCGTCAGCATCCTCCCCGACATATCCAGGCACCTTGGCTTCCATAAACCCGTCCGCGCCTGTTCCCATAATGCTCGTTGGAAACAAGAGCGATCGAGTCACGGAAAGAGAGGTTTCAACCCAAGAGGGTCACGCATTAGCTCGAGAGTTGGGTTGCGAGTTCGTCGAGGCATCAGCAAAGAACTGCATCAACGTGGAGAAGGCTTTCTACGACGTAGTACGACAACTGCGCCGCCAGCGAATGCAAAACAGCGTGCGAACTATGCAAGGCGGGGCTCGGATGGGCGACGGAATAGGAGGAGGAACCCGATTGAACGATCGAACGTATAGGACTAAGAGAGATAAGAAATGCACCATATTATGAATGGACCATTCCGGGGCTTCTTTGGGGACCCGAATCATCGTTGGTCTTGTACAACGTTATAATTTTCTTCTTCTTCTTTTTTGGCAGAAGCCTGTCAATTCCGCCCACTACACCACGCTACACTACCAGCCTTTTTGCGACCGTTCTTCTTCCTTCACCATCACCTTCAAAGCGTTGTTGGATTTTCTCGACCTGACTTGGCGAACGGAGTACCAAAAGATAGGCATATAGCGTATATTTCATGAAATCAAATCAATCAATCGACGGTCTGGGCATGTGGGAACATTATTTCTTGAACTGATTGGGAGAAAGAGGAAGGAAAGGCAGAGTGTTTACGATGGGAGGGGGAAAGTTAAGAGGAGGCAAGATTTGGTGTTGTCATGTCAGCATTGTTGCGCGTCTTGCGCAAAAAAAAAGCGGTTTGGAGTGCTGGTGTCCTTGGGCATATATTTCAAATGACGGATCTAAGCAAAGGGTCCGATTTGAGATGGCATGGAGGTGTGGGTTGGTTTGGTTGTTTGTTTATATGCCGGACGAGCAGCGCTCTCACACAGATGGACACGTTTTGACTGTCAATGCTCCTGCATATGCTGTCTTCATGTTCTCTTATTTTTCGTCGCATACCTGATGACTTTTTGATTTCTTTTTTCTACGACAAGATTACACCTTCTGGAGTCTATTTGAAGGACAGGGGGAGATTGGAAGAAATGGGGGGAACGGTGGACGAGGTGGAGAGGTGGAGAGGTGAGGTACGCAAGGATAGATAAGTAGCTAGCATGAATGAATGAGACATGGAATCGGCCTATCCTGGGCACATTGGTTTTGTACGTCTCTTTTTCGTATTCTCTGGTTTATGACCGATCCTCGCTCCGTTATCTTACTGCCAATTTCCCAGAATTTAGTAAACCCCAAGCTCAGATTTAAGATGGTAGACATAACATTAGTAACTCACGAGACCTAGTATGTCCCAACTGGAAAGAAAAATATTTTATTTTATATTCGTGGGGGCACGGTGGGGGTGTCCCATTGTTCCAGTCACCGTGGGCCAAACGGAGGCGTTGGTTATTATATCATACTGGAAGTATCTTGATCACATCTCAGGGCAGGGCGGGTTCACTAGTGAGGGCTTAGGGTTTTTCCACCTTCCCAACGGGGTGGGCGTGCGGCGGGGGCACGGTATGGAATGGGAATCGGGTCAAATTGGTGCACGTGCGGAAAACGTGGGTTTGGGGGTGTTGGGAGGGAGTGGAGTGGGTTGGATGTCCTCTTTTTTCTTCTTTTTTTTCTTTTTTAGGGGGGGGGGGAAAGGTGGGGAGTTGGGGGAGTGAGGGGAGTGATAAGTGCAAAGATGGGGGGGATCGAGAGGAAGAACTCTGATTTATAGATGATTATAAACAGAGCCAATGAATGATAAGGTAGGATTATTTGTGCAAATGAAAATTTTATGAATTCTCAGTATTGAAAATTTAAGAAAATTTGGGCCGGATAGCCTTGGCGCTTTGGATTTGGAGCTTTTGTGCGTTTGAGTAGTGGTTCTCGCTTTGTCGATATATTAACTAGCTGTGTGCACCCATGGACAGTAGTACCTTGGCGGCGAACGGCATAGTGGTGAGCAGAATCTAGAATCTGGCAGATTGGGACTTAGCTACTGCTAGCCTTTTTTTCCCCCGGCGGTTTAGACTTTGCAATGGGTACCTGCTATTTGAAAGCCAAAAAAACGCCTATAGGGTATTTTATATTACTTCATCCACTCATAATAGACCCTATCGGATGCGAGGTTTGTGTTCGCATAATGGGCCAAGTCCGAGTCCGAGTCCGAGTCTGAAGCTCCAACTAACATATTTTTGATAGGGGAGATTTGATAAACGAGATTGAAGCTAAGCGAGGGGGTTAGGTAATGGGTATGAAGAGGGTCTAATCTGATAAAGACGGGAGGCTTGATAAGAAGAAAAGGGAGGGAAGTTGATGGGAGAGATCAGGTCTGGCGTTAGAGATCTGTGTATGCGGGACGACGGGGGGGAGGCGGAAAGAGAGAGGCGAGCTGCTTAGCCGTGTTGGGTTGGGGAAACTGCGCCGTTGAGGCGCGGTACCATGTACAGGAGGTCTGGATGTGATATTCAGAAAAAAAATTGTGATAGAGGGTTGACTTGTCTCGAGAGATTGAGCTGCAAGTGACAGAATCCGGACACAAAGTGATTAATGTGAGAGATGTGAGTGGCTAAATACAGCAGAGAATCGCAATAAATATACGAAGGTAAATAGAGTAGAAATGATATTATTATTATAATAATAGCTAGAAATCCTTAAAAGAATAAGAACTAATTATTACTCTTTAACTTTTATATTATTTCCTTATTTTATACCTATTAAATCTAATAGTTCTAACATTAGTTAATAATATTATGTGAGAGGCCTTACGTCACGTGAAATGTGAAAGGCAAGGGTTCCAGGTTAACTGTTTTAGGATTAAATAAAGAGAGAAGTTTTTATCTGCGAGTAGACAGCTTACTTATATGTCTACTCGGCTAATAGGGGCTGCTGCGTGCTTTCTTGTCCAAATAGGCAATTCTCAAACTAGCCTGCGGTTGTGAGATATGTAATTAAACATGTAGCCGGGCCGAAGGCTAACTGTTAGCCGTAGCCCACGGCGAGGACTTGTTCCAAGCCCTATACAAGGGTTCTGACCCTCACACGCAGCTATTCGACTTACCTGGGCAGAGGAACATATTTATTAGACCTGGGAAGATTAGGCATATATCTTATAGAGTAACGAGACATAGATACAGCCTAGGAAGCACAAAAAAGTCAAAGTTACAAGACGGCCGGGAGAGGAGCTACACCGGGACTGTGTAAAGCCTAAAGTTCAACGTAAGATTAGATGAATGTTTTGGGGTTATATCTTAGGCTTATATAGCAAAAGACTAGAAATCTTTTGGGAGAAGGATTAAGACTTAGTTACCTCTGCTTTATACTTGCAAAAAATTACACCAGTGGTATAAGACTATATTTTACACCAGGGTCTTATATATATGTAAAATAATACTTTAGGGCACGCTACAAAGGCTACAATTGAAACGCTTACGAGAATGGGTATTAGGCCTATCTTTTGGCCTACTAAATCACCAGATTTGAACCCAACTGAGAGTTTATAAGATAAGATAAAGGACTAGATTCAAGAAAAATACCCTGAGATACACCGCTCTTATCCAAAGCTTAAGGCAGCAGTTATTGAAGCTTGGAATAGTATTACATATAAGCTTACTAAGAAGTTGATTCAGAGTATGCTAGCGTGTTATAAAGCAGTAATTGAGGTAGGAGGATGGTATACCAAATACTAGCTAGGTTAATAAAGCAGCGTTAAGACCTGGGTCATGGCGTTGTGTAGTGTTAGTATACAAGGGGTACATTTATTTATCCCTACCACCAAGTATGCCTCCTTATGCTACAGCCTGTTAAAGGCGGACAGTCGCCGGTATAGGCTACAGTCATCTTGATCATTTCAACCTCTTCAAGTCCTAGTCTATCACGATGACGAGAACTACATGTTCGCACTTGATCCGCATCACCTCTTCAGCTAGAGATATCCTGAGTTGAAGCTCGGATACTTAGCCTATTTGTATACAGCTTTTACTAGCGCTGCCTACTTAGCCTCATGGAAGTCTTAAGACTCTCATGGTGCTCAGCCTGAAATCCAAGCCGACGCACGTGATGTTTCCATTTTCGCCGACGCCATGACGGACCGAAATGAGTATAAAAATATCAATATAGACGCTAAGAACGTACACCTAGGCAACACGTATATTGCAGGCGAAGCCAAAGGTCTTCCCCACCTCTCTTGGACGCAGTTCTCCTTGCTAACAGCAACCCAGAGCCAACCGTTACCGACTTCCTTGGTGAACTCTTTCTGACAGATGCCTCGGACGATCTCGCCAAGACCCGTAGGCTTAAGGGGAGCAGGGTTGAGGGAACGTGTGAGTGGGTTTTGGGGAGAACGGAGTACAGCGCCTGGGCCGTTGGGGATGGCCTCCAGCTCCTCTGGCTGACTGGTGCCCCGGGTATTGGTAAGACCGTTATCTCGTGCTTCCTTATTGAGAAGCTGCATCAGTTGGTCCAAGAGTCACAAGGAATTATCTTTGCGTACTATTTCTGCGACAACAAGGATACTCAGAGACGTACAGTGACCGCTATCCTAAGGGGAATTCTGGTGCAGCTGCTGAAGACGCGGCCGGAGCTTTTCGATCTTGCAAAGGAGGATTACAAGATACAGAAGGAATCCCTAGCTGAAAATGTTGACTCGCTATGGAGAGTGCTCGTTCGTATCCTCGGCAACCATAGCACTCGGGTATACATACTCATCGATGCGCTAGACAAGTGCGAGAACTCGTCGCGTGTTGAGCTGCTCGACTTGCTTGCAGACCTCGACCCGTCGATTAATGCCCGGCTTCACATTACTAGTAGGCCGGAGTCCGACATTGAGGATACTATACAGGCCGTAGGGCAAGGCCTCCGCCTTGACTCGGCCAAGATCAATGACGACTTGGCAAGGTTTATCGACATCAAGGTTGACGAACTCAGGACGAAGAGACACTACCCAGCCATGAGGCTAGAAGATGCAAGGAAATACAACAAAAGAGAGGAGAGGAGGAGAAACCTGATTTTCAAGTATTTTGCATAAAGTCGTATCTAGCGAAACGGACTATCAACCGAAGATATGGGCTTGCTAAGCATCAAATACTATACATATCACAATCCATATATAGAAAGTGAGAGAGGGAGAGAGATCTCTAAATACCATTGACATGAACCTCCAAAACTCCCCACATATCATCTCCACACGAAAACTCAACATCAACGTACTCCTTTCATCCAACCACCCACTAACCTTAAAGCCGAGAATAGGCAAACTACCAACCGTCTATCTTACCATATCATGTCTCTACTTAACTATAACGTCGACTCCATATCATAACGTAGAAGTGTCCACCACCACAGCTGCTGACGAGAAAGTGCCCTTGGGCTTTATTTAGAAAAACCCACAAGGGAAGGGAAAGAAACGATAGTGAACCACTACGACCTAATGAGAGTCTAAGATTCATGATTTTAAAAAGCATAGGTGTTTGAGGTAAAACTCTTTGTTTGGGTGGGTTTGGAAAGTAAAATGTACACATTCTCTTGGGTTTCAGGCGTTAGTTATATTAAACTTCCCGCTTTATTCAAATAGCAAGAAAGGTTAACACTATCCTAAAAAGTTAAAGGCGAAGGGGGCCTAGGGGAGACCACACCTAGTTAACCCGTAGATATATCGATATGTTTCTGAAGACTTTCTTTTGGATCTTCACGTCTACTTATTGACCTAAGTCGGAGCGTTATAGTCTTTAGAAATATGATACCCATAAGTTGTATACTTATAACCGGCCGAGGAGCATCTGTACGCTTTAACCTTAGCAAGAGGCCGCAATAGCAATATACTCTTTTGGCTAAGATATAATAGATATAGTAATGTTCGTTATATCTTTAAATGCGAGAAGGTGTTGTACATATCTACAAACTTATTTATGTTTGATTTACTAGCCTAATAAAACCATGGATACTTATACAAAAGAATTCTACAAAGCAAATGACATTTGAACATATACACTCTCTATCAAAAAAGGCATACCGAGCAGATGGATGTACTATACAGTGATTCTCTTTGCCCTATAAATAATACTCGAGAGAGCTCTGTTTCTATTTATATAGCACACTTCTCTTATTTTTCAACTTAACTCTGTTATAATACATTTTTGTGTCAAAAAGCCATACAACAACGAGCCTATCCGGAGCCTAATCAGTGGTTCAAAATATGCTCATCCCCACACACTGCCACACCTTCGATTACTCTGAATACCAGGGGACCACTCCGCAACCAAAGGGCTACCCGCACCCTTCCATCCTACCCTTTAAATACATATAATGTCATCTTGACTCTCATCCAGTTTCCGTTCCCACCCTTCATAGCATTAAAAAAACCCAAACTCCATCCACGTCTAGAATCCGAAACCGGGGTAATCACGCAGCTTTCTGGCTCTCCTCAAGCGATCCCCCAATCTTCCCTCCTCCCTCCTGCACCTCCTGTATCCCAACCGGATGTTTATCTAAGCTCTCAAACCACTGAATGACGCTCCCGATCAGAAAACACCACGAGCCCCAGAACGTCGCCAGCGAGCCCTGGTACACACATCCGCTATTTGCAGCCGCAAACCCGAGGACTCCGCAGAGCGTGAAGCCAATTCCCTTCTCCCTGTCAGCTCACCCCCCTTGAAAAAAGGGAAGAAAATACTTACTCCTATCAAATTCCAAATTCCGATATGCCAACCCAAAACGCCAAAAGCTGGTAAATACCACTTTTTCTGTGTCTCCAACATGAAAAGCGTTCCTGAGATAATGAATCCGGAGCCTCCGATAACCTGAGGTGCCCAATATGCTCCGTTCTGGGCAGGGAGGGTGGTGAGGCGGTCATAGATTTGAGGTAATGCTGTGAAGCCTGAGATCCACTGTTGCTGGTTAGCCTCTTGAACTTTGAAAGTATACGTATGCTAGGCACAAATAATATATGGGGTGGGAAAGCACTTTTCTAATGCACAACTAGGCATTTTAAGATTTTTCCGGAAAGCAATAGGTGCAAAGTTGAGTCTGAGAACTTCGATAGACCGGTATATTGGCAAGGGCCAAGGCCAATTGTAACTGCTAGATGGAAATACCAAAAGAACTACACAAAGAAAATTTGAAAGAAGAGACTTGGGCAGTGCTAGGGAGCTGCTTGTTGCCCACATTTTACGAGACAGAGGGTTCAAGACTTACAAATATAGTCGCCCCAATCAACTGCGAAAAGCAGGCAAGGAACCCTACCTCCTTCAAGTAATGTGTCCGCAGCTCATACCACGTCGGAAACCAAGTCCATGATCTGGCAGATGACGAAGTAGGTTGGTCCTTCCCTTCCATAGTCGAATCTAGGGGGGGTTTGCCTGAAGTAAACGTATCAGCAACATATCTAGAATATAGCTCTCCCAGAGTCCGAGTTTACCTTGCAGAGCCTTCCCCTTCCCAACAAGATTCTTCTTATTCCCGTGATGATGTGTACACTCATCGGGCTTTAACCTCAGCATGCCTCTCTCCTCCAAAACCTCCTCGACCGCCCACCCAAAGCAATCGCTCCTATTTTCATTCACAGCCTCGATCATGAGCAAAAAACTCCCAATCTCAAAGATCGTCGCGCCGATAAAAGCCGTGATACCACCCCCATCTGCGATCTCCCCATTGAACTCGGTGCTGGGCGATTGGAGCGGTAGCCATACGAAGAAGGCGTTGATGACCCAGACAACAGAGCCCAAAGTGAAAATGACAGCAACGAGGTAGGAGACGTCCCAGTAGGGGTATTTGGTGAGCATACGAGATATGCCTCGAAGTGTTTCGCGCAGTGTGCTGGTGGGAGGGGGAGTGAGGTATTTCCCATTTGCCGCAGGAGTTACTTCGATTGCGTGCCGACCTGCATCGCCATTGAGTTAGCAACTGCCATCTCACTTATTTCCAACATAGCGCAACAAGTGAACAGTACCGACCTTTCCTATTATCTCTCGTGCGATATAGCCTCTGCACTTCTTCAGCGCTCACTTCTTCCTTCTGTGGAGTCGCAGATGCTCCATCTTGCTTCACCGCGCTGTTCTCCTCGACCTCTACACCCTTCTGGCTGAATTCCTTTTCCGGCCGCTGGAAGGTACATCTCCTCACAGTCGGATTGAGGAATCCACATGGACCGTAGCTTTCTCCATCTTGGTGGTGTCCAGCAATAAAATGTGGTGTGTTCATGACGTTTATTACGGGGATAATCTGGGGGCTCTTCGCGGTATCTTCTCGTTCTACCACCACTGGATATTTGACGCCGAGCTCTTTGTCTGGATGGAGAGAATAAACTAGGAAGTAATACAATAAAGGAATGTATGGGTTCTGGATGAATTTCGAAGGGGCTTTTTATGGCTATATATGGGGGTTTTGATGTTGACTGGAATGACGCAGTTTTCTGCAGGTTCAAGTGTGCCAAGGCAGGGGTTTGCGGGGAAGGAGGCGGAGGTGGAGAGGAGGGACGAGAATAAGGACAAGGGAGTGGTGATAGCGGAACGGAAGCTTTATATCTATACATGGAATTGTGGGTATAGAATTGAGTGCATTAATGATCAAATAGTCAACGCGCCTACTGCTGTATTGCATTTCACATTCTCTTATCGTCAGGGGAGGCAAGTGTCCCGCTGGAAATCCTTACCAATAATCGCGTACTACCGTATATATCTTCTACTTCGGAAGTATGTCTTTTACATTAGCAATAGCCGGTAATGAAGTTGATTGGATATCACAAGCATGGACGTTTTCTTATACTCTACAAGCGTATGATAGGGAACACCCCGTTGTTCGCGAGAAGATACTTTCCCGGCTATACACCAAAGCGGAGGGCGCACCGACGATTAAGGAGCCTCTAGGACCGAGGTTATAAATCATTCTGGATTCCCATTTTCTAATCTAAAATATATTGTCCACCAGTCGGGTCTATCACACCAGTTTCTGTCAAGTTGGGGCCAATCGACCTTACTTCTTAATTGTCCGACTAAGGTGGAGTCTGAACCACCATTGTGCAATTATCCTTATCAGGTTGAATTTGTAGCTATAATGTCTGAGGGAAATGATATATTTGTTACACCATTAAAGGGATTGACTTTTGATGTGTTTGGTACTGTGGTAAGTTCGATTTCAGGACATGTCCTCTTCTTCATCCCTCATTTATTAGATGAAGACTACAGCTTTCGAGCCTTGATTTCCTGCAGCTAACTAGCGTTAGGTTAACTGGCGCAAAACCGTCATATCAACCCTCACCATCAGCGCCTTGGGAAAAATCTCCTCTTCATCCCGATCCGCCTCCTTGGCCCCCTCCCTCCGCCTCCGCCTCTCCCGACTCACCTCTAAAGACTGGGCCATCTTCGCCCAGCAATGGCGTGACAGCTACAAGGAGTTCACTCACAGTTTTGTCCCCGGCAAGACCGAATGGCTCGACATCGATACCCACCACCACCTCAGCCTCATCGACCTTCTCCATCAATGGGAGCTAGATGGCCTGTATTCCGACGACGAAATAGAGGAGTTGAGCCGCGTATGGCACTTTCTGGAGCCGTGGCCAGATACGGTATCCGGCTTGAAGAAGCTGGGAACGAAGTTTTCGACGTCCACGTTGTCGAACGGGAATCGCAAGCTGTTGGTGGATCTGGACGATAGTGGAAAGTTGGGGTTTGGCAGGATCCAGAGCTCGGCGGATTTTGGGGCGTATAAGCCAAGCGAGAAGGTGTATCGAGGGGCGGTTAGGGAGATGGGGTTTAGGGAGGGGGAGGTGGCGATGGTGGCCGCACACCTGAATGATTTGCACGCGGCGAGGGAGTACGGGCTGAGGACGATCTACGTTGAGAGGAGTGGGGAGGAGGATTGGGAGGTTGGGGGGGAAGAGTGGACGAGGGCGAGAGAGTGGGTTGATATTTGGATTAGTGAGGGAGAGGGGGGGTTTGAGGAGGTGGCGAGGAGGTTAGGGATCGTGTAGAGGCGTGAGGAATGGCTTGCAGAGAAGTGAGATAGTCCGCGTACGGAGTAGTGATGCCTTTCTTCGGAAGATAAGAAAGGTACTTTCTCTCTGGATCGACCAAGAATAGCTGACATGTAGTAATGATAGGACCAAGGTTGGGTTTGGATGGAATAGGAAGGGAGTATATAGTTTAAATATATATATGTTTTGCATTGAATGACCTTGGACGGCTAATAACTATTCCAAGATTCGGACCTGCTAAGCGCTCGGAACTTGTCCTCCTCGATGAAATTGATAGGTGAAGTGACTCGTGGAAACTTCCTCGATATTCACATGTACCGTAGTGCTGCCGTAGCACGCTGCCGTGATCTTTAAACGCTGGATGCAAATGCATCTGCGATGTACCTGCGCTTGCAGGAGATGTCCTGCATGACACTCGACCTGGAAGCTCCACAGGCTGCTGGTCCGAGCAATCTCCAGTAGATTGTGGCTGGCTTCATTGTCCTCCTTTTACGACCTTCCGTGACCTGCATACGCTTGTGTCGGCACGAGAAGATACGGAGGTACCGCCCGGTACAGTCGAGCGATCATGACAAGCTGGGTATCGCCCATGGTATTTTCTGCCATCACTCATCAGGAGCTTGGCCTTGCCTTTCATGATAACCAGGCTCAGTTGTTGAATCGTCGGCTGATGGTCCCGAATAGGCGAGAAAGGAGACTCGGGCAGGTAATTTCGGAGTTGAAGCTGGATGCGGCTGGGCAGACATGAGATGAAGGCGACGCGATGACGGCGAGGGAGTCTGTGAAATGCATGCCGGCGCTCATGGAAATTCCCGCATCATTTCTCATATTTGTGGTTTGCAACACAAGACGTCAGCAGGATGCGATTGAATGGATTCGCTGGAGCTGGCGTGGTTTCGGTCGTCGCTCCGTACGAGCTGGATGGGATCCCGAAGTCTGTGGGTGGAGGGCGGGAGGAACCAAGGACCCGGGAGAATGTGTACTGGTGAGGCGTGTCCTGGATATCTAACTGGAACAGCCGTTCGAGGAACTGGTAAAGCGCTCCGCGTTACTGTATCTGTGCCAGGCTGTGGGTGGAACCACATGGCTGGAAGCAGAAGTGGAATCGGAAGCAGGAGGACTCCTTCGGAGGTCGGACTTTCTCTCGCATAGTACGAGAGAAGCTTCATCGTCGAGCTTGACTATCGAAATGAACTGCCGGAGTATATGAAAGCTCTTCAATGCCGTGTCCCCTGGGAAATTGGGCATACCTACCACATACTGCCGACCAGCCCAAGATAAGCCAGCGGGCGGCCTGATCAGAAGGAATTGGGCGCACGTGCATATCATATATCATATACCCCCTAATCATAGCATAAACTTCCGAAGATTTGGGTTATGCATTGCGGCGAGGGGAGGGGTGGATGTGGTGATGATGAATGGGTCGTGTTGTTTGTTCCTGGGGATCCGGCCCTCGAAGTAACGGCCATCAGACGTTTGGTTCTGCTAGTCCCACGCTGAAGATATTTCTTTATATCCGAGTTAAGGACAGTTTAAAACTAGCTGTACGGACTGTAGTCGTTATCCCCCAACTCTCTAACTCTCCAACTCTCTAACTCTCTTATCTCTCTTACTTGACTTATCTCCCCCCTCCCCCTCTCTCTTCTACCGACCCGGAAACTTGAGAATACTACGTACCGAGCAGAAATTGCCTAATCAGCCCACCGAGTTTCCATCCAATCTTTTTAAAGTTTCTATACCCGACCCTGTTATGCACATCACTGCAATTTCAGAGACCGACACGAGGTCCACGAGTACCGGGGGACCACGGTCGACAGATGCGGCCAATAGAGATATCCCAACCGTGGGAAAAACGTCAGCCTATTGTTTCTTAATTTGCCGTTTCGGGGTTTGCTGATGGTAATGAGTTGGTGAGGTTGGTGAGGATCGGGCGGTCGCAGAGGCAAGCCACTGTCACTTCGAGCAAGGGAGGGGGATGCCGGATGGCCCGTGGACTCGAGCTTCGAGGGCACTGCTGTAGCGATGAAGCTATTGCTATATCCTGACAGCTTTCCTATCTCGTCCGAGGTTCGCATTGACATATGCAGCCTAAATCACCGGGCTGGCCGTCCCCCACGACTCACAAGTGACAAATCGAAAAGAACTGCAGGCGACATGATCAGCAAGGAAGCCGCTCTTCTCCTCTTTGGATTCTTCGGCTTCATATACGTAGGGCGCGAGGAGCCGAATCACGGTGGTCACCAGAACTCTAGTATAAACAGCAAGTAGTAGTAAATAATAAATAGTAAATAGGACGGAGTCGATAGGCCAGAGTTCGACGCTTCGGATCGCGCCGTTAGCTTCCTTATTAGAGTTTCCCGCATGGATCTCGGATTCTTATTACAGCATTAACCAAACAAGCAAACAGAAGCAGCAAAAAGACAGAAGCATCCTGCCGAGCACGTTCTCACAAAGGCATCGTGTCGGGATGCGTGTTCAGTTGACTTCTCACCGAGCTCCGGTTTGTTTAGCGAGGCTCTCTAGTATCCCCCTATTAGAGTAAACAAATCTCGAATCCTTGCCTGTGGGGTAAAAGGCTGGAAAGGAATTGTTCTGAGTGGTAGAATTTGCTAATCCCTTAATCCCCCTGCCTTCCTCTAGCTCTCAAAGACAAAAGACAAAAGTCGTCTGTAAGGTAGTAGGCTCGAGCCGGTGGAGCTAGGAGCCTCAAGAAATCTATTTGTTCACCACCCCCGACTGATACCCAAAGAGATTCCCCTGTACGAAGCTTGATTGGGAATTGTTCGAGTAGGGGCAGAGTCCAAAGCTAAAAAGCCGTTAAATTAAAATACCACCACAATCCACTTAAAATCCCCGCTTGGCCCGACGACCCTTGGCTGGCATCCCAGCGCTCCCAGAGAACGCCTGCACCACTTGGACCCGTTGCAACGACATCGCCTTCTCTCAGGTCCTCCAGGCACAGGGGCCAGCAGTGGTCGGCCAGCTCGAGCAACTTAAGAAAAAGTCTGTGGGTTGGGGTTGATGAAAAAGTCCCCGAATCAATCTTCGAAGCTTCATTTTGCTTTCTTAGTTGTTTGCTGCCGTTGAACGTGTTTCTCCTTCTCTGTTGCTGCGTGCTTTTCTCTTCCTGCGGTTGTGCGACTAGAGATACTTTCTACCAATTGGTTCAACGCCCTCTTCCTGTTCCTGTTCCTGTACCTACCTGAGACCCCCGACGGCCAACGACATTGCGAGAAACGCTTGACGGCCCCGACGGTTTGCTTTTCTAGGCGCGCATTCTGCTTCGGGTGAGTACACATCGTGTCTCTCGAGGCGCTGTCAAGACCGCAATAGGCGGGGGAAGACGTCGAGGACAATCGGCCCATCCATCAGTTGTGTTATTGTGCGGTCGATTGGGAAATGGCACACTCTCACCTGGAAGCAATGGCTAATTACTCTCCAAGCAGTCAATCGAGAATCCGACCGATGCGATCCTCTCGAGCGTTTTGCTGCACCCGTTCCCCACATTATCTGTTATCCTCCTTGCGCCGTATCATATAAGTTCCAAGACAGCCCTGCAGGCAGCAAGGGACTTGAAGTCTCCTACGATACAAAAGACGAGAAACGATTGCGATTCGAAAATCTGTTGACGACATAAGCTAGAAGATACCTCGGAATATGAATGGTGGCATTATAAAATTACTCGAGACTTCCAGGTTACTTTTCGTGGTATAGCGGTTTTGGCTTTGAAAAGGTAAGAGCAGCCTCGAGGTCAATGCTTTAATGTCTTCAATAAGAGCGGGCCTTTCTACTTAGGGGGTTTACAGCTGATCTTATTATCAGTTTTAGTTTCTTGCGATTTATCTGGCATTTATCACAATAGAAAGGTTTGGGCATCACACGGTACATCCAGACCTGTCGTTATCTCCGTATGTCTTCCAAACCATCTTGAGCCCCGCAGGCCCAAGGTATCCCAGACCTCCCAAAACCTATAACTGATCTTAAGTCAGTGCGTTCCTTGATTATTCCCTTTTGCAACTCCATTTCGGGTCCATAGCGCCACGCAAAGTTACAGTTCTTCCAAAACAGGCCCACGAATCCTAGTACGAATATTCAGGGATCGCCGAAGTACCATCGGATTATACAAACTTCCCCTCTTATCCTGCGACGTTGTTCACACAATCCGTGCACTATCACTTCCAAATGTTAGCCGTCTAAGGAGTAGACGACGACGACGATACGGCCAAGTGGGTAATGGGCATTCTATCTGCTGCAAGAAATCGCCAAACCATCCAGCAAAATGAATGCTTGGGAGACAGAGGACGAGTACGCCATGGCTGCTCATGCTTCTCTCCCTACGCCCACCGATACTCCCTATAGAACTCCTTCACGCGGATCAAGACGATCGTCCCGGCATAAGTCCACCTCTCCAGGTCCATCATCATCACCTCCTCCGCTCCCCCATGGGGACAAGACTCATAGAGAGTCCAAGGATGTGTCGAACGATGAAAGGTACGGCCAATTCCCCTGCGTGAAAGGGGTACTTGGAACTAATTGATCATCAGTATCTCTATACTCGACCCTAGACGATTCACTCCAACTTTGCATGCTAATCTGGTTTCGGAAATTCTCGCTTTGCGGAGAGACCAAGAAGAAAAAGCAAACATAATTGACAGTTTGGAATCGGACTTGCATAATGCGAGAGGGGAAAGGGAGCAATTGGAAGATACACTGGTTCTTACCGAGAAGGAAGGTCGGTCACTGAAACGTCAATTGGCTCTGCTTGAAGGGGGAACGTCTTCCGCCCTCTCGGAATTTGCCAAGGAACGCGATGAAGCAGTTGATTCCGTCGCCAGCATCAAACGTCAGTTAGAAGTAGCGCAGAACAAGATCCGAAGCCAGGAAGAAGATTCCGACCGAGTCCATGATCTGTGGGGCAAGGATAAGGACAATTGGGAGGACGAAAAGAGAAAACTCGAGCGTAGGATCCATGTTGCCGAGGCAAGATTGAAGGTGGTCATAGATGAAGTAGCCGCGTATCAAGCCAGTCATCAAAATGGACCTGCACAAGAAGCTGAGTTGGATGAGGTTTCTGGAGATCCTACCCATGGCCCGGGTAGTGAGACTGCAAGTATACGAACAATGAGTATGACGAACAGTATTCGATTCTCAATGTTAAACGGTCCTAACGGTTATGGGGGTTCCAAACCAAATGGGATGAGCCTGGCTGACGAACTGGACCTCGATTGTGAATCGGAGGATCAGATGGACCAGGAAGGGCGGGAAAGTGTACTTTCTGTCTATCATAAACGAACTCAGAGCCGAGAGAGTGTTATGTCGAGGAACCACAGACGCAACCAAAGCATCGAAAGTCTTATGCGTCCAGGAAGCGTTGCACGAGGAAAATTGCTGTCACAACAAATGGTCTTGAAGGGGCTCGATGAAGATGGCATCTTAGAAGACGAAGAACCAGAAACCGTGATTGTAAAGCTTGAATATGTCGACACTGGCATTCAGTTTTCTCCTCCCCCCTCGCCAAAACTCATAGCGATCGAAATTGTATCCGAGATTGAGCCCATACAACCCACAGTCGTTGAAATTACTCCTACAAAGGTTGAGCGTCCGCTTGAGAATGGACAGCCTCGAGAATGGGAGGTCGAGGCAAATCAACGGAGAAAACGTGTACATGCAAGTCCACAGCTAGTCATCGAAGCGCCTGGGAGTGGAATGATTTCAGCGGCATCTCAGACTTTAGATGATCCGCTCAGTCCTCCAAGAACGCCTGTATCACCAACTAGGGCTCCTCCCCCTCCACCCGTCAGCGACAAGGTACGGCCATCGATGTCAGTTTCGACACAGACAGAGAGAGATGATCCCATATTGCAGTCACCCAGACGAGCCGCACCCCCTCCACCGATCCCAATACCGTCAATTCAGCTCCACCCTCCTAACTCTGCCCCGGCTACACCACATGAGCCCCTACTTCCCCAGCTGTTCAAGAATATTGGATGCCAGGTTAACATGCAGATACCCGTGCCTACGAGGTCGATCTCCGTGCAAACAGAAGAAATCAGGGTTGCTCAGCGCATTAATCTCCTTCCTCCCCACCTCCAACCGTCTTCGATATCCTCCTCGCCTCCTTCTCCAGAGCTAGATCAGGCATCTCAAGAGAACAAGAGATTCTCCCCTGTGCCTGGTAACGTACCGCCTCGAAACCCTCGGCGTATGAATTCTCCTCGTGCAAGTTTGGACGAAAATGTTCCATCTTCACCCCCGGAGCCCTACCAAACCCGAGATTCTTACCCCGGCAACAATGATGATGGTCCGCTGGCGAAAGATAGGGGGCCTCTGAGAAGGCCTCCTCGCATTAGCAGCCTGTTTGCTGGCTTCGATAACAACAGTTCCGACGATGGAGATGACTTTGCCGATGCTGACATGAGTGACAATGAATATCGGACGGCATTATCAGCCCCCAAGCCTCCGGGAGCTTCCCACCGGCCTAGCAAACGCATTGTTTCTGGTCCTACATCAGTACCTGAGCATGTTGAACTCTCGGAGGTATCCAAACCGTTACCCCCCTCGAGAATGTTGTTCAGACAAGTGAGCGGTCGTAATTCCCCGAGTGATTACACTCTGCCGGAAGTCCAGGAGCTCCCATCACGAGGTAATTCAAGAGCTGCAACTCTTCAACTTGACAAGCCTCTCACGTTGGTCACAAACCCCAAGCCAGCTGCGATGCGTCGGGCTGCACTCATCCAGAGTGGTGTGGCTGCACACCAAGGTCGCCCGAGCCCCAACATACCAGAGTCTGTCAAAGAGCCCCCATTCCCGATTCCCACAAGAGCAAGTTCGAGGAGACTTCCTCTCAGTACCAGTGCACCCAGCGATGGGACCAGAAGTCCTACGTGGGGTCGTGGGCCAGGAGGAAGACATCATTACCGCACCAACAGCATCCGGAAAGTCAGGTCCGCTGCTGCTCTTCCAAGAGCAGGCCGTGCTCGTCACCACGGCAGTCGATCACCTCCAATGTCTGCTTCGACAGAAGCACCTGATAGCCCCCAACTACCCCCAATGCCTGACAATGACATTACAACCCCACGCTATATGAAGGATACTGGTAGCAGTCGCCATAAGACTCATCGAAGGCAGCAACCTTCAGCTACGAATACTGCCAATACAACCAACACCGCCTACACCGACAAAACGGCTAATACGAGCTACACGGCTAATACATCTAATACTGCCAACACGGCCAGTGGATCGGTTTCAGGGTCAACTCAAGCTACAAGTGTTGTAGATGCTATTGCACAGACTATGGTTGGTGAATGGATGTTCAAATATGTCAGAAGGCGCAAGTCTTTTGGCGTTGCAGAGTCTAATGGAATGGATGGTGACAATGCGAATGGCTTGCGTCACAAGCGTTGGGTTTGGCTTGCCCCTTATGAGAGAGCTGTAATGTGGAGTAGTAAACAGCCTACCTCTGGCTCTGCCTTGATGGGGAAGTCGGGCAGAAAACGTAAGTCTTTACTAATTCCCATTAAACTTGACTTTCTGACAAGTTCAGTTACAATTCAATCGGTTCTTGATGTCAAGGATGACAGCTCTCCACCCAAAGGCTCACCGCCACTGTTCAATCGATCAATATTGATCTTGACCCCAGCACGAGCCCTCAAGTTTACTGCTGTTTCCCCTGAACGGCATTACATCTGGCTTACGGCTCTCTCCTTCCTCGCTCACTCTCAACAAGCTGTGCCAGAGATCCTTTCAGCTCCAGCTCCAACTCCAACTCTAGCTGCCCCGCCTCAGCCTCCTATCCCTCAATTTGAAATTCCACGACAAGGTAATCGTCTCCGCAAAGGTGGTATTCGTGACTCGATCAGGGTTGCTAAAGGCAAAACAACATCATCTCGCCCAGGGCCTGCCAGCGCTCAATCTTTCCCAAATGGTGACAACATTCGAGAAGCCGAGTCTGTATACCCTTCTCGTGCTAATCCTATACCAGACACCTCAGCAGATCCACCTTTTGTGCCACGCTTCCCAGATAGAGCGCTAAATTCCGGTCCAGCCCTCACTCATGGCCGCAAACGTAGCAACACAGGAGGCCGGATTCCACCCCCTCTGTCCTTCCGTGGGTTCTCGGGTCCACTGCCAGGTTCCTTAACTTCTGGCCACGCCACCCAGACCAGCACAGCGGGAATGAGCACCAGCACCACCGATTCCTCCAACATCTACCAATCCCAAACAACGGGCTCAACCACGGGATATACTGGCATGAGCGTGAGCGGGCGCTCGAGCATTCGGACCTCAGAGGCGAGCTCTCGGCCAGCGAACAACTTTTTCGAGGCTGTGGGCACGATGCGGATGGAAGCTTTCATCAGCCCCTTGGGGATGAGTGGCTTCGAAGAAAACCCGGATGAGCAGGACGAGATGGACTTCGTGGGTATGCAGAGAAGGCGGAGCCGCGAGCGGAGGAAGAGGAGCCGGAATCGGGATAGTTATTACTCTAATAAAGGAAGGCCCAGTGAAGACTCATATGGTGGGAATAAGACGGCCGGGGAGGAGGATTATGGGCATGTTGATACGAGTGGGTTTGGGCATGATCCGTTCAGGGGGTTTTGATTTCAAATGTTACACTTGGTATAGAGAAGGACTTGGCTATGGGTTTGGTTCGGTCCTGGTTTGACCTTACATGGTGTGGCTCACGCCTGTTTTTGTTCTTTTTCTGTTGGATTCCGGTGTACGGGGGGAGGAAGCTGGAGTAAGTAGCACGCACGCACGCACGCATATACGCTGTTGTCTACTTTGTTTATACTTTATTTTGCCTCTTTTATTTTGGATTTAGTCAGGTGAGAGGCATTTGGGTTGTCGGAGGGAAGTGGACAGAGGGTGTCATATAATTTTCTGGATGCGTACGAGGATACCCTGATTTGTATTTGAGCGTATATAGGAGGACAGAAAATTTCGCGGATTGGTGTATATTATCTTGGGGTGGTTGGGGGTGTATATGTATCTATAGCTTTGGTTCTTGTTACACCTCAAGAGATCTTTTAGGACATAGGAGAAAGGTTGAACTCGTTGTGAACAAGACGTTTCTTTTGGGGGAGTTGAGCGTGCATGCTTGTCTAAGGTGCTTCTGGGAGGTGTATGTTGATTCTAGTACATGACATGAAACAACTCCTAGAACGAGGAAGGAGTAAGTCATGAACAAACTTGCAGGGGATATAAAGCATAACTTGTAGGAAGCAGAAAGTATATAATGCGAGCAAGAACTTAGAAGATGTGATGCACAATAAAGGAAAGATATATAAGATGTTGTGAAAGTGGTTCGAATTGCGAATGGTTGATTGAAACTTGAATCACTTTTGCTGTTTTCGAAAGGGAGAAGTGTGCTCAAACTACCGGACTTTTAACTAAAAGCTTATCTCTTAATAGTTATCTTAGGAGGGTTATATTAGACACGTCAAAAGACAATAGAAGTTATTATGGTACCGAATCTGTGAATTTATACTCGAAATATAAATCTACACGCATAACCAAACAAACGAATACATAGATAATGAAAATGCAATACGAGCAAACAGCACAACACAGGGCTTGTTAAGAAAAATCTATACCTCATATTGTCATTGAAGTTGATGCTCTATTCCCCTAAAAATAGCTTATTTTTGATGCTTCAAGTTTGACGGTTAATAGATTGCCCAGAGGAATTAGCAACATAGTATAAGGAGAATATCTAGAGGTCATTCACGTGGGCCTTGGACGTGAGTAATAACGAAGTGAGGTTATGTCTGCCTGCCCAATCCAATGGATACATGTTGTCACTTGGTGCCAGATTGTTATGAAAACTCACCGAGCCCGACACGCGACCCCGCTACGCCCGCCTCATCCCGCCACTGTGTATCGCCATTCCCAACCTAGTCTTCCCTTCTACCGCAAAAGTTATTGGATTTGCTCTGACTCCCAACTGCCTTGTCTTTCTTCTTTGGTTCATCGGCAGGTGCTCTGCGACTTGCGAATAGCGACTGACGTGTTTCGGCGTGCGATTCTTTTATATTTTTTTCCCCATACAGTAATTCCAAATACAGACATTTCTGACTCGCATCGTCACAACCTCAGCCTCAGTCGGCGCAAATCAACAAAAAACAACTCAACTTCTCTTGACTGTCCATATTATACAAGCGTCAAGATGCTGAAGATCTGGAGTATGGTATGCGATCTCCAACCCTCTCGGTCGTATCGCTACGGGCGTGCTCCTGCAGAGTAAGCTGCTAAACGTTTTATAGAAGCAGAAGCAACAGCAGGCTGCTAATGCAGATACTGCTGCCGGCACAAGGCGGAAGAAGGTCACGGCGGCACAACTGCGAGTCCAGAAGGGTAGGTTCTCATTTGCTACACTAGATTTGCACGGGCGCTCTCTAACGTTTATGCCTAGATCTCTCAGAGCTGTCCCTACCAAACACCATGAAGATGGACTTCCCCGACCCCGACGATACCCTCAACTTCACGCTCACTATCGAACCCGACGAGGGCATGTATAAAGGTGGCAAATTCCATTTCACATTTGCCATCAGCCAAAACTTCCCCCACGAAGCCCCCAAGGTTAAATGCACGCAAAAGATCTACCACCCGAACATCGATCTGGAGGGCAACGTCTGCTTGAACATTCTACGTGAAGACTGGAAACCGGTGCTCAACCTACAGTCCGTTCTCGTTGGGTTGCAGGTATGTTGGAAATGGCCCATAGTCTAATATCAGGATTTGGGGCGGGGCTACCCAAGCGACGATACTAATTCGTGTATAGTTCCTCTTCCTCGAGCCGAATGCTTCGGATCCGCTAAACAAGGAGGCAGCAGAGGACTTGCGATCTAATAGAGAAGGGTTCAAGCGCAACGTCCGTTCATCTATGGGAGGAGGAACAGTCCGGGGCCAATCTTTCGAGAGGGTGCTGAGATGAAATGGGAGGGGAGCTGAAGCTTGATACACCGGGCATATACCATCTAGACTTTGACGACCTTACGACCAATATGGCATTCCTGTGGCGTTGTTCTTTCCGGAGGTTGAGGGGGGATGGGAGTCAATACACTTCTGCCGTGCGATTTGCGCAGGAGCATCGCGACTCATCATATCTGCGAGAACACGAGTGTGGGTGTGTGGTGAATATCCAAGGAAATATACATGAATCCCTCTACAAAGGAGTCCCTCTTCCGTGCCGCCATGTTTAGTGACTGTATTACGAAGTCCTGTAGGTGAATTGCATGGTGTATCGGCTTCTTGATAAGTATTTTCCGCCTGGCACTCCACTTCACCCTCCCCACCCCTCACTCTGGCACCACCGCCAGTCAGGCCCAGTCTCGGCTCCGCTGTCGGCCAGAAGCTCGAAATTTGCCAGACATCAAAAGAGTCACTCTCGACACAACAACACCTCTCCTCTCCAAACCACAATTCATTCCAACTTTGACAATGGCTTCCCGCACCTTCACCAGAGCTCTCCGCTCACCATTATTGAGGCAATTGAGCGTTCCAGCGCGCCGCACTTTTGTTTCTGCTCTCAATGCGTCAGCACGACCATCAGCTGCTCGCGCTGTTGCTGCATCAGCTCAACAAGTCCGAGGCGTGAAGACGATTGATTTCGCCGGCACCAAGGAGAAGGTTTTTGGTGAGTGGGATGTCTGTCTCCTATTGCACACAAGCTGACCATATATTCAGAGAGAGCCGACTGGCCTGTTGCGAAGCTCCAAGTATTTTCCTCTTCACCGCATATTCGACCAACATACTGATAATAGTTAGGAATACTTCAAGAATGACACGATGGCAATCATCGGGTACGGGTCGCAAGGCCATGCCCAGTCTTTGAACATGCGTGATCAGGGTCTGAATGTAGTCGTCGGTGTACGAAAGAACGGTCAATCGTGGAAGGACGCACAACAAGATGGCTGGGTCCCAGGCAAGAACCTCTTCGGGGTCGAAGAGGCGATCTCCAAGGGCACCATCATCATGAACTTGCTCAGTGATGCTGCTCAAAGCGAGACGTGGCCTGTGATCAAGCCCTTGATCACCAAGGGAAAGGTAAATAGCATCATGCCATACTATTATGTTGGGGCACCGGCTAATTTTATAGACTCTTTACTTCTCTCACGGTTTCTCTCCCGTCTTCAAGGACTTGACTAAAGTCGAGGCGCCAAAAGATGTTGATGTCATCCTCGTTGCCCCCAAAGGATCTGGCCGAACCGTCCGAACTCTCTTCCGCGAGGGTCGGGGTATCAACTCCTCCATCGCCGTCTACCAAGATGTGACTGGAAAGGCCCAGGAGAAGGCAGTTGCTCTCGGTGTCGGAATTGGAAGCGGATATCTGTATGAGACTACCTTCGAGAAGGAGGTCTACTCCGACTTATACGGTGAGCGTGGTTGCTTGATGGGAGGAATCCACGGCATGTTCCTCGCACAATACGAGGTTCTCCGTGAGCAAGGTCACAGCCCCAGCGAGGCCTTCAACGAGACTGTCGAGGAGGCCACTCAGAGTCTGTATCCCTTGATCGGCGCAAATGGCATGGACTGGATGTACGAGGCATGCTCTACTACCGCACGCCGTGGTGCCATTGACTGGAGTGGAAAGTTCAAGGATGCATTGAAGCCTGTCTTCAACGATCTTTATGACTCTGTCAAGACTGGAAAGGAGACCGCGAGATCGCTCAGCTTCAACTCGCAGCCCGATTACCGCGAGAAGTACGAGGCAGAGATGCAAGAGATCCGCGACTTGGAGATATGGAGGGCAGGAAAGGCTGTTCGGTAAGTTGTGCTTGATTATTTGGAGTTAGGCCGCTAATCTTTGATAGTTCTCTTCGTCCCGAAAACCAGAAGTAGGTTCGGCTAGGAAGTAGGTTACGATATTTCGGAGGGTGTTATTTCTCATTTGGGGGGACCTAGCGAATTGTACTGTACTACTTCTTCCGCCTGGATTTATGATATCTGGAGATTGCCAAAAGTTTATAGCATCATGCGTTCCAAACATTTGTTGACGTTCTTTTCCAACACGTGCTATGACTCCATGCTCCTCCGTGATCGGCTGAAGCTCCACCGCATTACCAAATAGTTGCATCAAGCTAAGGAGGGGTCCTTTCACACAAGTGTGCAGCCTCTCAAGTATATTCTTTTGGTCAGCGAGTCGATTGACTCTTATAGCAAAGCTAGCATGGCAGATCCATTGAAATCACCGCCTCTGACTCGCGATTCAGTCGTCGCTGCTCATGCCTTGGTCAAAGAGTACATTCATTATACCCCAGTCCTTACCAACACGACCCTTACCCAGCTAGCATCCACCCCGCAATCCCCCTCCGTCCTTGAAGGAACGTCATGGGAAGGCCGGACGCCCGCGAACCCGAAGATCAAACTATGGTTCAAATGCGAGAATCTGCAAAAGGTGGGTGCGTTCAAGGTGCGGGGTGCTTTTCACGCACTGAAGAGATTGATGGCTGAGGAGGGCTGGGAAGCAGGTGGAGGGAGGGAGAGAGGAGTCACGACACATAGTTCTGGTATTTCCCGCGCTCTGCTTAGCATTCCTTCTTTCGTGTTAGGAAAGGGTGAAACGAATGCTAATTGCTAATTGTACTTGCTCGACAGGTAATCATGCCCAAGCACTTGCGCTGGCAGCTAGGACGATGGGTATCCCAGCACATATTGTAATGCCAACCATCTCGACACCTTCGAAGATAGCGGCTACGAAGGGCTATGGCGCCCGTGTCATATTCAGTGGGAGCACGAGCACGGAACGCGAAGCTGTTGTAGCAGAGGTGGTCAAGGAGACGGGGGCGAGGCTGGTCCCCCCGTATGATCATCCAGATATTATGCTGGGGCAGGGGACACTGGGGATTGAGATGCAGGAGCAGGTCGAGAGAATGATTGCCAGTGGGAACGTAGATGGGGATACGCAGGTCAATTGTAGTTTTGCGACGAAAGTCGAGGGGGGGGAGAAGAGGAAGGGATTGGATGCTATCATTACGCCTTGTGGGGGAGGGGGTATGTTGTCGGGAACCGCGATCAGTTGTGAGGGGACGGGGATATATGTCTTTGGTGCGGAACCGGAGTTTGAGGGTGCGGATGATTGTAAGCGTGGGCTGGAGGCGGGGAAGAGGGTTGAGAGCGTGAAGACGTTGACCATAGCGGATGGGTTGAGGACGCCGGTGGGGGCATACCCGTGGTCGGTGATTCATGATCGGAAGTTGGTGAGGAAGATGTTCAGTGTGACGGAAGAGCAGATCAAGATGGCCTTGAAGTTGGTAATGGAGAGGATGAAGATGGTGGTTGAGCCGTCTGCTGTTGTGGGGTTGGCGACGGCCCTTTTCAATGAGGACTTCCGGAGGATTGTGGAGAAGGAAGGAGGGGTGGAGGGATGGAATGTTGGAATTGTGTTTAGTGGGGGCAATGTGAGTCTCGAGGCTATTGGGGAAATGTTTCGGGTTGAGGGGAAGTAGGTAGAGAGGGCGAAGGACAAGGTCGGCGATGATGGGGAAGAGCTGGCAGAGGATGGTACGGGGTGAGAGAGTTAAGGCTAAAGGAATCTTGGGGCATGGGAAATGCTGCTCCCACAATACAATCAGTATATGCAGGCCGAATCCCTATCATTCAAAGAAATTATACTATCTCAATCCGAAGGCAGGCTCTCTATGAATTTTGTTCTATTTATATTCTATATTTAATTGGAAAATTGGCATCCACCTTCTGACCGAACTGAACTTTGGTCTATCCCCAGGCATGCACCCAGTATATCAAAAATATATACTTATGTTATGTTACTCCCTCAGGCATTGGTCCCTGTCAAGTGGAATGGTGTTGTAGAATTATGAACTACTTTCTTTGTGAGAGCTACAAGTATGTTTGCGAACAAAGGGGGTTATTATCAGATGTGGTATAGAAAGAGGGAGCTGAGCAATATATTTGGATAAAAATAGGTGGCATAGACCTAACCGGGGAGATTAATAATTGATCTATTCTAATTATTTCGTTACATTCAATGAGGTGTGAAGTTTTGAAGTGAACATGATTACCTTTTTAGATATAAAAACTACAGTCGAGTTATATTTAGTTATTAGCCCTTCCAACAGACCAATATTCTTCAAATAACCAATCGATAGAGAAATTTTCTTCTTCTTTGATATAAATATAAGCCAAGTGAATAAAGAAATCAAATCTGCTAAAAGAACAAAGCCAGCCAGAGTGGAAGAGGACAACTAGCCCTATCTAGGGATAACGCACACTTTCGCTTTCAAGTATTAAGATATAATATTATTAGGAAAGTTGCTGCTACCAACAAACGGTTTGATATTTCTGCTCTTATTCGGCAATATAAAAACACTTGTTTCAAGAGTCAAGCATATAAAGTGAGGAAAAGGGTATGATAATAACAGGATATAGAAAAAGAGAGGTACGAAACAAGACACGAGATTTATACATCTGATAACTCTCTTCGCTGATCACACATAGGTCTTTATCACTGGGCTATTGTTAGGTAACTAATTATATTTATATAGCACTTGGTTATAGAAAGGAAAGAAAGCGGAAGTGAATAGCAATATTAATATAGAGAATTGAAATTTTATACTTGTGGCTGGATGGCCAATTTAGGTGTGGTTAGGAAGATTCACTGTTTTAAACGTGAATAGTGAAGGGTGAGGAAAAGGTATAGAAATTAACTTTGTGCTCGCCAACAGAAGTTAAGGCTTGATTATGAACGCTATGGATGAAGACAATACGCAAAGGTCAATTGAAGTTCTGCCTTTTTATAGTAGTTATAAAACCCGGAGCTTTGGTATTAATACAGCCGCCTTTTTCTTAATGTTGCTATTAGCTATTATACTTCCTTTTATTCTCATTTTTAGACTCAGCCTTTTTGAAATGTTTCACTGACTTTATTAGCATCATTGCAGCAGTAGACGTATGGAGTTAAAAACGCCTCCAGACCGGAAGCCTACTTTCTTAAACTTATTTCATCCGTTCAAATATTTGCTTCTATGATGTTTCACGAGATTAAACTAGCCACTATATTAAACTCTTGCGCTATTAAAAATCAGCAAGAGGACTCCAATTGGCTATCCTCAATAATCGCAGCTTTTTAAACTTGGACTTTGAAAACGTCTACGATGCTGAATTGCCCTAGAAGTGGCTGGATTACACGACAAAGTAAGCGAATTGAATATTGATTTGGGGGAAATATACATGAATAGAAGCCTTTTTAAGTCTAGAAACTCGTACGAAGTATTATTCAACGGGACTAGGAACAGACTACCTTCAAATCGAGATATAGAATATCACAGAAATATTAAAGCTCAAGGGGAAGTTAAGAACTAGTTTATAAAACTGTTGGAAATCCCATTTAAATGCTGTAGGTGTTAAACACTTGTTGTCACTTTTGGGTCTCTTTTGCCAAAAGACTTTAAAGTCGAGTATAAGTAAAAGTTACCACTTCAGCATACAAATTAAAATTTCCTTTACATTTCTCTGCTTTGAAATGCCGCCGTCATCGCCTTGTTTCTGTCGTTTATACATGCTCTATCAAGAACGCCTTTGACCGGTGTCCTGTTTTCATCACTAGACCCTTCACGCAATAGTAGGCTACAACATTTCCAATCAAGTAAAAGTATTTCAGTTTTAGTCTCGTCTTTTTAGGACCAAATCACATCTATCATGATGGCGTACTTTGTAGCCTCCGAAGTGAAAGGACTTAAGCCGGCTGAGCCGCGAGCTACGAAATGGACTCGATCCTCTACTCCTCTGACAATGGCCAAAAAACATCTTTGCAACTAGGAGGTTAATGGTTCCATAAAAGCTTAAGTACGCCTCGCCTCAAGGCCGTCAAATTATATCGAGCGCAAGTGAAGCCTGTACACCACCATAGCTATGCTATAGATAGGTACGACGTAAATTCAGAAAACACTTACGCAAATAAAAGAGGAGAAAAAAGTCAGATTCTACTAGTGCAAGAGAGAAGTGCCCAAGCGAGAAACAGAAAATTTCACATGCTCACTTCGTACTCACCACCGAACAAGATACTTGTATTCGCCCGCTATTGGCATTCCCTTTTAAAGATGATAACCGGTCACATTCGTCCCCATGACATACTGATTGTTCACGTCCTCTTCCTCCATTGACATACTAGTACGTACTGTCCCCTCATCACGATCACGATCACGATCACGATAACGATCATCAATCCAACTTTTCACGCCACCATCCTACAAAACCCTCTCATATAATTGGACTCATTTGACGCCTCTCCCACCTTCCCAAAACGGGCATCAATCCATCCATCCATGAATCCAGTCACTCCCCCGGTTAAAATATAATCACCCAATCTCGCTTCGCCCCCCTATCCCCTATCCCCTATCCTCTACACACCCATCCCCCTATGCTCCCCCTATCCCTGATCCATATCCATTATCCTTTCCATAACCCCCCTTCCTCTCCTTTCTCTCTCCTGCACCCCTGCATTAGTTCCCGTAATCACACACCTTCCCCGAAGTCCGTCCACATACGGAGGCACACACACACTGTCACACAGACAAGTCTCATTTCCGTGATTTCAGGGTGTGAGCTTCGCCCACTTCGCTTTTCCCAAGCTTTTTTCAAGGTGACTTTTCCAACTGCCAGAAGAAACCCACCGACCCACCCGAGGGATCCCAATTTGCCACTCTATACCCCTCCTACCTAGCTCTTACCTCCTGCTTGCTTGCTCTCAGAGATCCTTATACTTCTTCGTTCATGTGAGCAAGCACTTACGCAGGCAAGCAAGATTTCCCCTGCGCGTGAGACCCTTCGTAAAGAACCCGCCTAGAAGCAAAGAAGAAAAGTTTCTGTACATGAATTGCGTGGATATGTATGCATGTGTTGTTCCTGCATCGCCAGCAGGCAAGCTCTCGAGTCGATCGATGCAAGGGGAAAACGGAGTCTGTCGAGTCAATCAGCGAAGAGACGGTGAGGTCAGTCGGTGAAGCTTATTTCGACGTGCAGTTGTCTCTTGTTCGAGCAAGCCGCGAGAGGCGTTCGTCAATATCGCAAAATGTGAGACCACGTTCAACCCAACCATTTACCATCATTACCACCGACAACTGAAGCGGCTGCGGTGTGTGACACTGAGGACCGACTCATGTCGTGTAACACGACCCTTACTCATCATCAGGAACAGTGGTGCTCTTCATCATCTCCACACCTGCAAGTGAGATTCCGGTGTCTCAGCGCCTATTTTCTTTTGCGATACAAAGTTAGATTCAGTTACGACATCACACATCCACCGAGAAGAACAGTCAAACCAAGTTGATAAAGTTTGCTGGGCCAAAACTTGGTCTCCGAGCAATGCTGCTTTTCTAGACTCAATATTCCTACTATACATTGATTGAGAACCTGACAAGCGCGAGCATTGTGCTTCATTAAATAGCTTCCATTGTAGAGACCAATAAACGCTCCCAGCCATAAAGTCATTAGGGTGATAAATATCCGAATCTATAACATGAATCGAACAAAAAGAGGAAAGCAAGACAGGAGAGATTCAGGTGGAACAAGGTATTTGAGTTTATTGCCCCGACTCGTTCGATGCACCACGCTCCCTTTCGAAAGACATGAAAATCAAGCAAAGCCAGAGTAAATTATTGAACAAGAACCAAATGCCTTACGATGTCTCTAGACACCCGAAAGACCACACACTTTGGGGTATAGGATCCTCGTGCTGATGTACAACACTCTCGACCACAAGCAATTACAAGAAAAGTATGCGAGCCTGCATGCCGTGGCGTAATTATCGACGAACTCCATAGAGCAATGCAAGAACACCATGATTAAGCCTAAAGACCGCCCGCCT
The DNA here is from genome assembly GCA_000328965.1 of Ascocoryne sarcoides NRRL 50072. Taxonomy (NCBI): domain Eukaryota; kingdom Fungi; phylum Ascomycota; class Leotiomycetes; order Helotiales; family Gelatinodiscaceae; genus Ascocoryne; species Ascocoryne sarcoides. Next base: position 1,859,711 of record KB205939.1, read on the forward strand.
TCCCACTCCATCCACCTCCCAGCCGCGTTTCCTCCGTCATGAATTACCCGAGGACCGAAAAGAGGATTCGTGTGTTTCGTGACTATCGGATCTGCGAAAGGACGTGAACCGCTTACAAAAGGTAAGCGGCGAGACCGAGGAGACCAGCGAGGGAAGCTCCGGAGAGAGCGACGAGGCTGTTGGCTCCGTTGGCGGTGAGGGAAGATGGGACTGGGGTGGCAGAGACAGAGGCAGCTCCAGTTCCGACAGCGGTGGAGACACCAGCAGCGGTGGTAGCAACGCCAGCGGGGGTGGTGGCAGCGACGGTGGTGTTAGCGTACACTGGGGCAGAGGTGGCAACGGCACTATGAGAAACGTTAGCTAACTGCTGTTCACACTGTCTTTAGAAACAGTATTGGGTACCAGGTGTTGCAGTACACTACGCTGGAGGTGGTCACTGGCTTGACAATGGTGCAGGGGCAGTTGGTGATGGTGACGGTCTCGCTCTGACGAAGATGTTAGTCAAGATTCCATATTCAGGCTCGATTACAAAGTCAACTGAGAATTGCAGCTTGATTCGAAAGACCCAAAAGTCTCCTCTTCTTTCGTTGCCATTCCCAATTTCCCATGCTCTCAAGTGGTTGATGTCTTACCTCAGTAGCAGTGTAGGTCACGCTGTTGAAGGTCAAGGTGGTGGCATAGGGGCAGACAGTGGTGTATGCGGTGTGGACCTCGGTGGTGTAGACAACGGTATCGTTGGACCAGGCGGAGGCGGTGGCTGCGAGAGCGAGAACGGCGACGGTAGAGTATTGCATCTTGACGGTAGGTATTATTTACTTTAAAAGTAATTAAGAGTTGGTGAGGATATGTTGATTTGGGTTGTTTGGTTGCTTGAACGAATGTAAGTGACTAAAAGTCGGTGGGATGGTTGATTCGAGAATGAGAGTGTGGGTGAAGAAAGAAAGACGGACTGAGTGGGTGGACGAATGTTCTTTATACGGCGGGAGCGGCTGGGTTGCCCAATTCGGGAACAACTGGGCAGATAGCGGCGACAGGGAGCTTGAACGGGCGCCAAGGTCAGGGGGATTGGATGGTGGGCCGGAGAAGTCGAGAGGCAGAGGAGCAGGTCGTACACAATCCAAGCGAATACACTCCGAAAAGGGGCTTGCTCGTTTCGGGTAGCACTTCTTGCGGTTTGATTAAAAGTGGCCGTTAATACGAAGTAGGTCGAGCTTTACCGTTATTAGCATCCTCCTTAATCCCCTACCGCTAATTCCAACCTCCAAGATGCTCCCCTATCCGTAGCTTTTGCCCGTAGGCACTAGCTACTCGATCACCCCCTTTTGCTCCCGAGCACACTACTCCGTGTTCAATCATCTGGCTGCTGGCTCCTGGGATGGGGTTTCAAACCACTGAAGAGTCAAGCTCCAGGGGCTGTTTTGACTTTCTCGACAGTCTATTTTTATCTTTTTTTTCACTTAGACTTTTCGGTGGCGAATTGTGATCCTGTTGGATTCCGGAAGCTCATGACTCTGGTCTGTCTCCTCTCCCATTCGCCTTCTCCTTGGCTCTTACAACGTCCTGCAAGAAGAGCCAGCTTGAAATGCCTTCAGCATATACCAGTACATGCCGTAGCAGAATGCATGCACGAGCGGCCTCTTCCACGGCTGTTCCTCTCACCTCCACAGTGACCGCCTGCAGCCCTTCTTCCGACTTATCGGATCTTTTGTCGACACGCTTTGATGCATTGCAGCAGCGTTCGTTGGCCCTGTCAGGGTCGGAAGAAGTGGCAAACCCCGAAAGTCTAAATGAGCTGATTTAGGCGTGAACAATGGCCGAAGTCCCTCTTCGCTTCTACCGCAACATCACAGGCCGGCCCTTTGTAATGGTTGATTTTGAATCGACTGCCATTCGTTCGAGCTTCCCAACGTAGGCCAAGGTTTTCTGAATCCAATCCCATTATTCGCTGGCTAAAAGACGGAGTAAAAAAGCCATCCTAGGGTGCAAGAGATTGGCTTGTTCCTGTGGGTACCACAGCCCAACGAATCATACCTCATGATTGCACTGACACCAAGGAATATTTCCTAGGATGCCCAGAAGGTATTTCCCCAATAGCGGGTTGACCGGCCGAATGATCCACTCAGGTTGAGTCTCATCGTCATAAGCATTTGGTTCCTCCTGCTCTGTGACACCTGCTCCCAAGAGGGGGAACCCGTCACTGGATGGTTCTTACACAAATAGCATGTCGTCTTGTCGTTACTGTATAAGACCCGAGTCAAGATTCCAGCCACTGGGATAGGACAGCTCTCGTGTGATAGCTGCAAGATTGGTTGATACCCAGGAAAACTAGCCCTAATTGCGGCCTCGTTGTTCCAGATTCCACCACTCTGTTTTCCCCACGATTATTCCGATATGAGCATCTCGTGTTCCCCTTCCTCGAGGCCCAAGGGCCAAGGCTCAAACCATGGTGGAATCATAGTATGAGACTCTTCTCGAAGCCGGAAGCCCTGAGAATCGGCTTGCACACTGACATCCGGTCTCGTAAGTACGAAAGTACCAACAAGTTTCGTCCCCACTGATCGCCAGTTCGATAGCTCTTGACAACGGGGACAGCCAAAACCAGGAGCCGTAGCGCAGCCGCCAATGATTAATAGGGCTCGATTAAAGATTTCCAATCTGGGGATCGAGTTCAACAACCCAGGCGCCGGTCTTGGATTATTCCTCATTGGGCGCAAGTGGAGAGTATCAAATTTCCCAGCACTGGCCACGAAATTTGTTGGCAAAGCGGGCGAGGCCAATTCGGTCGTGTCCGCTGTCGGCCTTTTCCTTCACGTCTGGCTTATGGCTGATGATCCAATCTTGCTAATCTCAGCCTTTGTCATATTTTTAGAACTATCTAATCTTGCCATGTTCAAAGCTCGCTCTAGCACGAAAAAAAGGAATCAAGTTATCGACGAAAGAAATTGAACGGAAATTTCGAAAGAAAACAACACGGGGTTCCTTGAACTTCGTATGCAAGCAGATGGATGCGCTCTGCCGCACGATTGATATTGATTCGTCAACTCTCCGTCCTTTGCAAGTACAGGCCTTCAGGAGAGAGCCGCCTGGTGCATTGTTCCTGCGCAAGCGTGAGTAATCCTCTCCCAACCCGAGTACAGAACAAGTGTGGGATGGAAGAGCCGCATGTCAAGGCGCCCCAATTGGACGGCCCATTACGAGCTTCACGCGCTCCTTGCATGTGCCATGTGAAAGGTAATTTCCATCTCGATGTTGGCAGTTAAATGAATAGCGACACGCGACCGGCCGGCAATTGTTTGGATTGGAAGTCGTCCGGTGTCTTCCATTCGGCTGGTTCCCGAGGAGATCTCCTCCTTAACCGCCGCTGCATTTGGGATGAAATGCGACGTTGGCGCTCCTTTAGTCCTTTTGCGTTGCATTTGGATGCTTATTTTCAATATTACTTCGTACATCATCACGAACGCTTCTTTTTGTCGCCAGAACAGTCGGTGTTGGCAGAAATGCTCCTCGTGTTCTTACACCTCCGAGCGTGTTCGAGATTGATGGTTGTTTGCGGCCCGGATACCCCAACCGACTTCTCGACGCCGTCTCATTTCTCAGTCGTATTGCATAAAGGCGACACCTTACACAAAGAGGCCTCGAATACACAGAGCTCTTTATTTGAAAGAGACAAAGTACTTAGGCTATCGTCAACAAGAGAGCCTTTACCCCCCAGCTTTATAAATGCCTACTACCTAGCCAACACCAATTTGACTTGAACAAATCACACCAAATCCCAGAGCGAGTTTATTCATTACTTCCTGTTGGTTCTGTCGAACAGCTCTCGTTTGTGGCCCCACAATTGCGACGAACTGATGCCAACTTGAATCCACATCATACGGGACATTGAGTAGCGAGTCTCGAAGCAACTGGATGGGGAAATCTTGAGACGTTATTGTACTGTGCTAGAGATGGATCAGCACACTTGAAACTATCCTTCGCTCAGCTGTTGCCACTGCTTCTTTGTCTATGTCAAACGGAGGAATAGAGAATCCACCTTTCGCTTCATCCTTCAGGATTTGTCCCCACGTCTTTGAATTCGAATTTCGACGAAACAGCGACTCAGACGAAAACTCTTGTTTGAGAATGAAGACTTGGTTAAGAATTGTTTTTTGTCGATATCTTTGACTGTTGGTCAAGCTCCTCTAGTGAGTAGGTTTGTGCTGTTATTTTTTTTATCGCCAGCGGCGACAAGCTCATGGACAAATTGGCTTGAATGGGTAGTTTTCTCTTTGGCAGTCCTGTCTTGTCGTTCATATTTCCACCCAAATAAACCTACTTAATTTTTAGTATTTCCTCATACTTAAAACTCTTCGCCCTCACCATCCGCTTTTAAACCATTCCCACTCTAGAGGCCCAACTACAAAGTTCAACAATTACCCATACCACCCGTCCGGAGTGGGGAGTAGGCGTTCACTCTTCTCGAAACAATTCTAGGTCTCGATGACCATCTTGGAATATGGACACATCAGACTCAATTGTTCAATGTCTTCGGTTGATTAAATTACTGGTTCTAATTGAAGACCCTTCGTCGACAGCTCACCGATAGCACGTTACAATTTGGGCTGAGGGCTGCTTTATTGGATGCTGCTGGGCGAAGGGCGGCAAGAATTCAGATATCAAAAGTTACTTGGAGAAGCTTTTTCAGGTAAAGCGAAGGACCAAAGAGTCCTATGACCGAGCAGTTAACGTTGCTTTCAAATTGAGGATTCCTTTGCTCAAGTCAATGCCTGTGGAGTTTTGTTGCATCTCCTTCTGCTGTGGGTCCTGAGACACGGAAACCTGCACCGGCCTACAAGTCCGGTGGAAAGGGCTCTTAACAGACAATCCCTAAGTGGCTCAGCACGAGCTTCGAACGAATGATGTCAACAGATATGATTCTTATGTTTTAGGCAGTTGGCTAAGTGCGGGTTATGAATATTCAACGATCTGGTATCACTGTGTTCCAAGGAGTGGTGTCGACTTACCCCTCGTTCATAGGGTGGAAGGGTAGTTCGAGGAATGAGTTCATCGATGACTTTGATGCGGAGGGAATGGAAGTCTGGATTTCCCTCAAGTTTGACTGGGACTTGACGTCGTTAAAGTGTGATGAGTCCGGAATAGAAATTCAGCTACAAGCGTCGGACGCGATGCTCGAGAGATGTTGATTATTTTCACAAATACACCTGCTAACCACGGACGAAGAAGAAATATAGTTCTTCATTCTCATGGCCCCTTTATTTACCAATTCCCGCCCACCCCATCCTCGCTACTCAAATTCCACCCCTCATTGTCCCTCGCAAAATACCGGGCCCTAAAATCAATGCCCCAATCTCTAAAGTACTCATCACTGACATAGTTATATTTCCCTCAACGTCTTCACCAAACCCGAACTTCCTTCACCAACCTCCAATATTAACAAGCTAATTAGCCCCTGCGATATATCAACAAATCAAGATTTTCGTTCCGAAACCATCAACAATAGCATCTTGCAAATCTTCCTCCTTCTCAACACCCTTCTTCTCATCCGCACTCATTCCACCACTAAACTTCTCGCCCCAGCCACTACGATTCTGGAAGGATACAAGAGGAGAACCCGCACCGAATTCTTCCTCGTCGTCTACCTCTAATAAGGGCCGCCCGAAGGGCAAGCTAGACAGCGAGGAGAAACGGACGGGATTCTCAAACTTGTATCCCCCAATCTTTGCCGTCTTCTCCGTATCCAAGGTCCTTCTGTCGGCTTCTTGGAGTTCGACTCGCTGTTTTCTTATGGGGGAGAACTGGCCAGCTGTTTGGCCGAGCCCAATGATACCTAAGCCAGCATCAAAGGACCAGTTTCCTCTGGTCTGGTGATTAGGACCGGGGGATTGGCTGGCGACCGGCATGGGAGGAAGAAATTTGAATCCCGACTCACTTGGGGGAGCCGGGAAATAACGAGGTATTTCCACGGATTTATCACTGTGGACCCCCGCCGAGGTTATTAAAAGGATAGAGGTAATGCTGTCCAGCTCTTGAGGAGCCAAGGAACCAGCCGTTGTAGGCGAGAGCTCCATGGCTATGGGTGCCAAAGTCCGCTATCTTGCTACTTAAGAAGGTTAGACGGTGCTATTTTGGGGCTATAGTTGACGCTGGAATACGGACGGGCGACAAGATTTGTAGAGCGTACATTATTAGAAGTTTTAAAGGTGGGAAGATGTGAGTGAGGATTCGAAGAAAACACAATACATAAAGGTCTAAAATTAAGGAGGGTAGGAGGAGAAGGTAAAATCGGAGTACACCGAATACAGAGACACAGGCTTGAATAAGGCTGCAAAACAGTCGAAGCAGATACAGAGAATTATGATGTTCGCAAAGCAATGCGCTATTAAAAGCAAAGCCTGAGTATAAGAAAGGCGAAAGAGATAAATAAATTTAAGAACCTACACTTCCAAAAGTAAGACCTAAACTCCTCTTTCCTTCCGTCTTCCGGTCTTTCTCACCCCGTCCTTGCTGTTCATGTGGTTTGAATGCTCAACCCAACCGCTTGAAGAAAAATAATGCGCCTCTGACAGCAAAAAGGAATGGAAAGGTTGATGGAAGGAAACCTCTGCGTGTCGAGGCCCCCGATGATGAGTCGGAGCCAACACCAAAATCTGATGTCGTTACTGCCAACTGAAATATCGTTGATGGAATACGAGGAGATATCTACCTCTAGACAATACTTACAGACTACAATACCAAGGCTGCAACAGGGCTGAAAGCGACAATAGGTAGTAGGCGAAGCTCGTCATGTGATGACAGGGATATCGGGGGTAGTCATGTGAGGAGGGATGAATTGAGAGCAAGTCTTGCTAAATGATTGGAAGGAATTTCGAAGCTGACCTTGGAATGCACACGAATTTCTATAACTTCGCTCTAGCCTCCGTAGCTTTATGTAACTCTCCTCCCTTCTCCTGAAAATACTCCTTTATCTTCGCCCTCGCAACTTCAACAACACTAGCATCCTCCACCGTAGCCGGGACTTGAACCTCCTTGTCAAACTCCTCATGAACCGCATTCTCAACCAACTCCCTCAACACTCGTCGTAAAGTCTTGCCGGACCGTGTTTTAGGTATCATGCTCTTTCCTTGGATCATTCCACCAAGTGATGCAATAGCGCCGATTTGCGCCCGCACAAGTTTTTGGACTTCACCGAAGAGCTGATCGGAGGGAATGGCGGACGGAGGATGGTCTGCAGTAGAGAGGGTGACGAACGCAAATGGGAGATGGCCTTTGAGTGCGTCAGGGATGCCTACGACACAACACTCGGCCACACTAGGGTGGGAAGAAATGGCTTGTTCAATAGAGCCTATAAGATCATCAGAATTGATATATATTAGACATAGAAAGATCGACATACCAGTGCTGAACCGGTGAGCAGCAACATTGATAATATCGTCGGATCTAGACATGACATGAATATATCCATCATTGTCGATCATTCCTGCATCTCCAGTGTCAACCCACTGCCCTTCAAATCGCCTCAAATACCCTCTATAAAACCTCTCTTCATCTTGCCAAAGGGTCCTGAAACCAGTTGGGGCGAGTGGCATCGCAAGCACAATATTACCCATCTTGCCCTTCTCGACTTCTTTTCCGGAATCATCGACAATCCGAACATCGAAGCCAGGCATGGCTTTTCCTGCACTACCAGGCTTGACATCCAAAGGTTCGACGTCTCTGACCTCTGTCTTACGATCTTTCCCTGCGTGTGGGACTAAAGCAATTCCCGATATAGGGGATCCAGACTCCGAAGACCACCAATTATCAATAACATTGGCTCCTGGCGCAGCATATTTTTTCAGCAGTCCTTGATACATTGTAACAATACTTGGTTCGGATCTCTCGCCTGCTAGAAACAGGGCTTTGAGGCTCTTCAGCCCACCTCTTTTCCCAATTTCTAATAGCTTCTCGTTCTCGGGGTCGTCCCGGCGAATTGCTCGCAGGGCCGTGGGAGCTGTGGAAAGTGTATTGACCTTGTATTCTTCGATAATACGCCAAAAGGTGCTGGCATCTGGTGTACCTACTGGCTTCCCCTCAAAGAGAACAGTAGCGGCTCCGGTAAGGAGAGGTGCATAGAGAATGTACGAGTGGCCTACGACCCAGCCAATGTCCGAAGCACAAAACATAACATCACCAGGTCCATGAATGCCGAAGAGGTAACTGATGGATAAATGTAAACCTACAGCATGACCTCCAGCTTCTCTTAAGACACCTTTTGGGAGACCTGTTGTACCTAAAGATAGCCTTTAGTAAGAGCATAGAAAGGAGAGGGATATTAATAATATTGACCCGAAGTATAAATTATGTAAACACCGTCAGTCGATTTAACCGGTACACAGCCTGCCTTGATACCTCTGTTGAGTGTACTCTTGGTCAAACGTTGCCAGTTTCTTTGTCCATTTTCCTTTTCCATTGGGTGCCATCGGAGTTGATCTCGTTGCCATACAATGATCTTGTCTGGCTTGTGCAATGCGAGAGAAACAGCTTCGGTGATGAATGGCTTGTATGACGTTGGCGGTTTAGCTCCATCAATTCCACAGGAAGCTGTTAGAAGTACTATTGGCTTTGAAGCATCGATCCGCTGAGCTAAAGCGGTTGGCGCAAACCCACCAAATACAACTGCATGAATCGCCCCCAGTCGCGAGACAGCGAGTGTTCCAATGAGTGCGGCGGGAATCATGGGCACTAATTGAACCTTTTGTAAGCAAGATGGAACTTGTTTGCGGCAAGAGCAATACACCCTAAGTGCTCCTAGTAGCTTAGCACTTACTGTAAAGCAAGACTACATCTCCCTTTTTAACGCCTTCTTCTTTTAGAACACCTGCAAAGGTCTCTACTTCCTTCAGTAATTGCGCATATGTATATTTTTGCTTGGTCATCGTCACTGGGCTATCCCAAATAATAGCAGTATGGTCCCCATGTCCAGCTTCCACATGTCTATCCACACAGTTGTAACATGTTGAGATCTCGCCGCCTGTAAACCATTCCCAATGATCATGGTCAACCCCGGACTCGAGTGACTTTAAGGTTCTGGTGAGTGTCGAGGTGGGCTTTTTGTGCCAGTGAAGATGCGAAGCTTGCTCGGACCAGAATGACTCCGGGTTGGTGAGAGAATGATGCTGGACTTCATCTTGAGGATGTGAGGAGGACATTTTGGGTGCGCTTGAGTGAGAGTTAGTTTTGTTTCACGTTGTATGGGAGCAATATACGGACGATACGTGCTGTCTTAACAAATGGCCGATTCTCTTCTCTCTCACGCCCAAGTTCAATTATTCGCTCCCAAGCTCTGGGGTAACAGCTTGGGCCTCGCTCGGCCTATCTATCTAAATAGAAATATACGAAAGTGTTGAAGGACTAGAGGTCACAGAGAAACCGAGGAATCAAGGTTAAAAGAGGGAGAGATTGCGGTAAGTTTGCCCCGGGTATCCAACCGGACTGGAGGAGCTTTTCGATTCTCCATACTTGAATAGGATGTGTGTTTCCCATGGCCTTTCTCTCCGATGGATGGAGCTCGGCTCTGCTTCCCCGCATTTTGTGTTCCCGACTCCCGACAAACAACTGCGCTGGACTGGGCCGGTGCCGGGCTTGCTGGGCTAACGGAGAGCTCGCTTATGTCACGTGCGCCACATACTTCTTTGAGATATCTATCAGCATAACAGCGAAAGTGCCATCCAATCAAGAACAGGGAAGATGGCCGAGTGGTTATGGCGTGTGGCTCAAGATGATATTTATATCTTCTTCGGACGGAGCAATCTGTCTGAGCTTTCTCATAGGGTAACCTGCAGGGGTTCGAATCCCCTTCTTCTCAAAGATGTCTTTTTACTTTTTTACTTTTTCTTTCTTCAAAAAATCGAGCATCACACCTTTTACCAAAGTTGCAGCTTCTTACTTCTGTATAGCCGTTGTAATTTTTTTTTACAAGGTTATACGTCAACCGAGCCCCTGGCTAACTGAGGTATAACTCGCTTGGTGCACCTCCACACTTCTTTAGTTTAAAGTTGCATTCCTAGGGTTTTCACGGGCATTTCTTAGTCCTTGATTACTTGAAAAGGACCAGCATGCCGCTCTGACAGTTCAATATATTCTGTTTAAGTTTGCAGAAATTTCATGTAGTTGCAGTCCAACTCGAACAAGCAAGGAGAATGTATACCTTGAGTGTGCAGTCTCACTTTATACCTCTTACTTAATCCGGAGCCCAAAAAGTTAGAGTCACATCGATGTCCTTGTTAACTTGTTGGTGCGTCTTAGACATTCAGAGCGACATCTAGTCCTTCCACCAATCACGCAACCCATCTAATCACATAACATTTCTAGAGTTCTCAACTTGTCATTCAAATGATGTCTAGTATACCAGCGTATAAACCCCCCCCCATCTCTTCAATTCTCTGTCGTTCCCCACCCAACTTTCAACTTCTTCCAAAATGAGCTACGACCCCATTCATGACTTCCTTGACCGGCTTTTTACGGGCAAACTTGGCAAAAAGAGAAGTGAAGACAACATCAAAGGAGGGGTCCGTCGGCAACATCGTCCAGATGGCATGTGCTGTGGTAGGGAGGGGGCATTCAAAGGGCCTGCATACAAAAATATGAAAGGTGAAGACAACATCAGGGGAGGGACTCGTCATCCGCTTTCCCTAGGTGGTATGTTATATGGTAGAGAGGGGACGTTCAAAGGACCTGCCGACCAAATGAGAGGTTATCACCTTGGAAATGGTGATTATAGCAGAAGTGTAAGCCGTGAGAGCTTGAATACTCCCGAGCCTCAACAGACACCAATCTCCAATTCTTTGAGGGCCCCAGGAAACGGTGGGAGTTTCAATGCCCTCATGCCTCAACAGATATTAAGGTCTGGTCCCTTAGGGGGCTCAGGACGTCGTCGTACCCATGCTTCACAAACCCAACTAGCTTCACGGAGAAATTCTAGGCCAGGAGAACCCAAGTCAATATCAAGAAATCAACACACGCCACGAAATGCAGGCTCTAGCAGCACACCATCTCTTCCCTCCATACCAACCGCTTTGAATAGCAGAGGGCAAACACATTACCCAGGAACCTACAACCAGGGTGGGAATGTTATGGCATATTCAAGAGAGCTGAGTGAAGCGGCAAGTCACTATCCAGTAGGGCGTCGGACTGAAGTTGACCATAGAGGGTTTGGGGATAATCAGAGGACATATGTCGAGGGGATGGTTACAGATGATCCGACGAGAAGACGGACGGGTGTGTGAGAGGCAGTAGTGCTGGCTGGGTTCTTCTTGGTCAAATATGGGAGATTTTGAATGAAATATAGAAATGAAAGCGAGATGTTGAGCCACTCCTCAGAACTCTGCAAGTGAGATATGAATACTGAACAATTGAGGCATATTGGTAGTTCTTGAACGAGGAGGGAGAGCAAGCCAGAAACTCTCCTCTTACGACTCAACGAGATTGGTTAAGTCGACGCATCAAAGACCAATGAAACTTCCAAAGATGTCGGACATAGAAGGCTGTGTGACTGAAAGACCGCACGTACCTCATTTAAGTACTCGTACTTGAACTAAGAAATAGACGAGTCACTTAAAAGTCAATTAAACCAAGGAAGCTTTCTTTCACTTATATATTGAATTTCCCAAAAATTCTCACTTAAGGTTTGAGCTCTCTCCTCTCCCATCGTTAAGGATGCTTTGCTCTAACAGCTTGTGTATTGTCCACTTTTAGTGCGGAAATTTTCATAACAATAAAACATGGAATAAAGTTACTAAATTCGGGAATCGACACTTGGTTCGGGAGACACATAACGGCAAATCACAACTAAAATCCAACCAAAAGGATGATTCACAACACTCAACGCAAACCATAATAGAAGTTGCATGGGATTCTAACTACCCAAATGAGTCGATTAATAGCCTCATACTAAGCAAGAACTAGAGTTAAAAGGCCACGTCAAATACTTTTCCTCTTCTCTCGGTTTTCTCCACATGAGAAGACTCGGCTCTGCCATCGGCATAATAGCTCCTAAAGACAAACTCCTCAGATTCTGCAAAGATCCACCCGAGGAGCATTACGGTCTCAGCCAACAAGGACAAAGAAACATAAATACTAAGGCACCAGCTATGGGGAGAAGGAGGAAGGAAGAAGAAAAAGACGCACACGAAGACGATGTGACTCCTCACGGACTCCCAAGCCATAGGCGACGGCGTAAACCCCTCCAACGATCCTCTAATACGAGCGTCAACCAGATCGACCCTCCACCCGTTCCCGATTCCCCGCCAATCTGGACGCAACAAGCACGCAGTCCACCAAATGTAAGCAACGTTCCCAAGCCTCCTCCGAAAGCAAGTCCCCGCTCTCGCGGATATAATCTACCTGCTCTAGCCGTAGAAAGGGGATACAGGCCGCAAGGTTCGTCAGGAAGACAAGTAGACAGGGAAGTGAAAGAGCACGAAGACGAGGAGAATGAGGCAAAACGAAAGGCCCGCGAAGAAGCCGTTAAGAAAGCTCGCATTGAAAAGGAGAGGCAAGATGGGGCAAAGAAAGCTAAGGAGGAGGCACGACTACGAGTCTTCAACACCCCCCCTAAAGCTCACCCTCGACCTCTAAACATCTACAAACCACCCCGGCTTTCCCTAGCGGAACTTAAACTCCTCAATAGACCCAAGACGACGCCAAATGCATTCCTGCGAGCCAGGCTACCACCCAAACCCCAACCGTTACTTCTTAGCGAGGAAAATTTACGGGTTCATGAGCAGAACTTTGTCGCAAAGGGGCTTGTAAGCGAGTTAGGGAGAATGACGGGGGATAATACACGGACCTATGTGGAAGGGATGGAATCTGACGATGAAGAGGATCTGATTGTCATCAAAGCTAAAAAGATGGCGGCTAATACCACCCTCAACAGAGGATTTTTGGACTTCCAAAGAACTCACGTTGAAGGGATGGCAACTAAGACTGATTTCCCCAATAGGAGGCTCCCCAGGTCTTGGTAAGATGAGAAAGGAAAGGGAACCGCAGCAAAGCTAGTCGTGAAGGAGATGTGCTAGCATGTACCGAGTTTTATTGTGTTACAACTATTCGTTCTATGATCTATCCTCCCATTTTTGGGTAGAGATCATGGATAACTCAGCTTCGTAAATCGATATCTATAATCAAAACCACTGGTGCCCATGAGCGACATGAACGAAATTATGCCTTCCAGGTGGAATTTGGAGGCTGATCTGAAATGCTTTCTAAAGTTTTCTCTCGCTAAGTTGAATACCACAATGTCTGCTTTACGCCGAGGCATCGATGCTCTTAAATCACCAACGCCATATCCAGTACAAGTCCTTAGCATCTGATTTCGACCCCGCTGCTGCTCAAAGTCAAATACTTGACGCCTTTGTACGGTTTAAGGTCGCCAAGTCCGCGACTCTTCTTTTTATCGATCTCGAGACTATCAACCTTTATCCCAGAGGCCAGCCATCCTTTGACTGAAAAGCTGACCATCGCAGAGCTCGGCATGAGGATTTTGTTTTGTGCGATCCTTTTGATGTCCCTCTGATCGTCCACAACTTCAGATTTAGCCCTCTTAGCTGGCGTGCTTTGGTATGCGTCGTATTGATCATCATAACTACTCTCTAACCGAAATCCATTTCCTTCGAAGTCATCACTATCGTCGGATAGTGGACCAACAACAGTACATCGTAGAGTAGCCATTCCCAATACGGCATCTCTAGCGGGTATGTGCCACTCAAGGTTTTTTTCTCCAGGATTATAAGTTGTGTCGCCTCGGCTTGCTTTTATCTCGGGAAGATTTCTTACTTCCGAAGGCAGAAGTATCGTAACCACTAGGTCTTCAAGAATTGGAGTAGACGAAGTCCCGGCAGAAATTCCACTCCCAAAGCCAGTTCCAGCACGTCCACCAGATCGACCCCCTGATCTTAGTCCTGGTCCAGATCCGGACGGGATATGCCCGTGCCCAGATACTTTCACAAGAGATAGCCTCACCTCAAAGTCAGAGCCAGTATCTCCAAGACTAGTTTTTATCTCGAGGCTGACTGGCAACTTCAAACTGGACGAACTGATTGTGCCAGTTTTGCCACTTTGAAATGGTAGCAGATCAACTTCATAGCTGGCCAAGACAAAGTTTCCATCAGGTGGAATGAAGCTCAATTCGCCGGGATTTTGACTCCACTTCCCCAAGCGCACACAGGGATGAAAGACAGGTAGTTCCATAACACTGCCTATATTTTGCTTACCGGATGGCGTAGTTAGACTGAGGGTTAAATCAGGGACCCCCGAAATCCTAGAGTTTACAGCAATAGTCCCATTCGAAAATGCTGCTAAAGGCCTTCCAGATGGTGCTAGGGTGACTGAAAGTGTTTCAATGATATCTACATATAACTCGTTGTGGGTATGGCGTACATTTGCTCTTCGCCATGGCAAAGCAGGTGTATTGGCAGCCAAGGTCCCAGTGGAGGATATTGCCGACATATTAGTACTAGAGAACCCAGGTTTCCTTTACTTATATATCAGTATACCAACAGTATAGCCTGTGGAAGATACAGACCCAGGAATATTGATTCCACCCAATAACTTCCCAATCCATCCCTCCACTTCCACTACTTCTCTCAGAGCATTTGGCTCGGTTGTGCTTACTGCACCAGCATCACACATCTCATTCAGAAGTTGAGCTACCACATCGTAGCTACTTTCGATCTTCTGTGCTACCAAAGGCGACCCTAGAAAGTCCTCGAAAGCATCTGTGATCCGGTGGAGAAACTCGAGGGCAAGCAGAGGTTCCACTTCGGAGGAAGATGTGATGAGAAAAAGAAGATTCGAATGGATCAAACTAAAAACCAAGGTTGCTGGAGAGGTATTCGGAAGATAAATCAGGTTCGGACGAGGCAGTGGATGTGCGAGGTATAGAGGCAGAAGCTGAGGGGCAGTAAGAGGTCTCGACGTGTAGGTGTGGGAGAGGATAGGGTGGCTGAGGAATTGTTAGCAGTAAAAAGCAAGACGCAAAAATGCACATACTTCTGCTCATCATAGATGTACAAAGCCTCTATAGCTCCACTCATGTTTGAGAAGCTTTTTAGTTGCTACCGATACATTTCAAGTTATGATAGTGAAAGAATCAAGAGGAGTCTTGGTGGGATATATGATATGATGGCCGATGCGGCAGTTGGAGCGGCCGCTTGCCCGCCCTTCAAGCTTAGCCCAACCGGACCGGCCCTAGGAAACCTTTCCATCTTTCTCCATTTACGAACTACCACTACTACTCCTACTCACTTCTGGCAGAGCGCGCGCGGCACCAACCATCATTGATTACTCGTAAATTATTCTGCCATGTCGGGGAGAAATTCAACAGTGGATAGGCTCGCACAACCTGAACCATTGCGTCAAGCAATGAAGCAGGAACTCCAGCAGGACGATTGCCTGCCTTGCAGGATAATGGGTAGGATAGACACTAGTTCGAGACTGGATCTCTAGCTTACACCGAATAGGTGCCTCCGCCTTTATGGGTCTCGGCGCATACAGCTATTATTCTGGCCATCGCCAACTTCGATTGAACCAGGCAAAAATACTCCAAAGCAAGAGCTTCATCGGGCTCAAAGGTCGGCAAGCTGGCGTGACCGGAATCGCTCTGACACTTGCTGGTATGGGGTTCTGGAGATTGGTCAACTAGGCGTACCAGTCGTGCTTGTTTTTCGAAGACTTTCAAGCCAGGCGCAAACATAATATCATAATTCGTTTCTATGGTATCCCGCAAATACAAATCTCAACTCCCTTGTTACACGGTACTTGTACTGATTACCTCCTTATTCCTCCACCACGCCCGCTCCTCCTTGAGCGATCTCTTTACGAACCAAAATGTCAAAAATGACCACAGCAACCCCCATACCCAAGGAAGCCCCCAGCCCACCCCAAACCCGATCTCTTCCTCCAACTCCATTATCAGAACTGTGGCCACGATGGCAATACAGATGAGTCCCAGTCCCCAGCCCCAGGACAGCAACAAAATCATACGCCTAAAAAAGGGGCTGACTTCGTACCTCCTCATCACATTTGTTCGATATTGGACCCCTCCTTGGCCCTCAATCGCGCCCGCGTCTTCGATGAAAGCTAACAACGCTGGGCGCCAAATGGAACCTTTCTCCGTGGATGACATATTGAAAGGAAGCCTCTTATCCATCTGGGTCAGGATGGCTGAGCCGCAGAAGAGAAAGCCGATATAATAGCATATCGTGGGCGAAGGCATGGCACACAGCCGGACGATTGGTTTACTAGGCGCGGTCCCAGCTATTAGTTCGATTTCGACGAGTGTGATGACGATGAGGATATTAACTTCAAGGAACTCCAGCTAAGAAAATGTTATCATCAGGTCTTTCACGCGGTTTGCGGACTTGCCATTCCCCATCTTGTCCATCCTACAGGCCTCCACCTCGGCGAAGTCTTCCTCCTGAATAATTTGAGTGATCTGAAGAAATAATGGGTGAAGCTGATCAGTCCATAGACGCCGGTGATCACAGCAAACACTAGGTGCCTGTCAGCCATACTCTTCCTGTGCGGTGGTAGGTTTCTTCTTGCCATCTTGCAGACTCAAATTTGTCCCAAAGTACAGAGCATAGTAATACACTATTGGCAAACAAGCAAGGTCCAGCGTTACAAATATAACTCCAATCAGCAGCTTTAGCTTTCGTTTTCGATGAGGAGTATGGAGTACCGGTAGAGGCTCTGACATGCCAATTCCGATTGCCTCCGGAGCCTGTTCATTCCCATTTGCCGGCTCGTCGTTATCTAGCGTCCTGCCGCTGTCGGTCTCCTCGGTAATCTTTTCAACCATGATAGCTCTCTGGTGCCCGTGGAGTGTGAAGCATAAACGAAATCTTTGAGTATGAAGTATCGACTATATGAGCATGGAAGAAGAGCGACATTAGAAATACCGTAAATGCCTCCGATACGAGGTCTTTTAGTAGGGCTTGGACCTAGGGCAAGATGGTGGGCTCAAGCTGGACAAACGGTTACATCATCAGCATGCATTTGTTTCTTGGCTAATTCGCCGGCAATCGCTCCCCTTGTCAGATATGCTCGCTGTTGCGTGGCGTTTCGTGCATAAAGAAGATGGATGGATGGATTAGTAAATAGCCTTATGTAAGCCGGATCAACGCAACAAGGTTGTTCCGGAAGCCGAAGGAAGGGAAGTATTTTCCGCGCAAAGGCTGATTTCTAGCCTTGCTAGGCCTCCCGCAGAGCATGCTCAAGCTCGGTCAACAGCAATGGCGATCACAATACTTGCTCCGGCTCCGGCGATACCATATCTAAAAGACGAAGACTCGGACGAGGATAGTGACGATGGAGGTGTTGATGTGGAAGGAGACGCGGAGATGCGACCTGCGAAACGTGCTAAGCACGCCTCCGCTAAAGATATTGTGACGCCTGGCGAACTGTTGACAGATGACTCTCAATGGATGAGGTACGTTGCTCAACGACTTGTGGCTTCAATTTCAGTATGTTGACGCTTGTTTAGAGGCCACGGCACCTACGTCCCACCCGCAAGTACAGAGATTATAGCTACTGTCGCAGGCACGATCCAACGGACCAACAAGCTCGTCTCAGTTCGGCCCCTTCGTGCGAGATACACACCGGAAATCGGTGACCTTGTTGTAGGCCGTATTATTGAAGTACAATCTAAGAGATGGCGGGTCGATGTTGGCGCTCCTGTTCTAGCAGGTCTCCCACTCTCCGCAATCAATCTTCCGGGTGGAATTTTGCGAAAACGAACCGAGACAGATGAGCTCCAGATCAGGACCTTCTTCAGCGAAGGTGACTTACTAGTGGCTGAAGTGCAAGCTTTGCATGCAGACGGGAGCCCGTCGTTGCATACAAGAAGTTTGAAGTATGGAAAACTGCGAAATGGCGTCTTCATGAGCATTAGTGGGACAGGAGGCGGAGGTGGGGTGGTAAGGGCCAGGAGACAAGTGTTTACAATTGAGACTGCTCGTGCCGGTGGGAAGGTCGATGTGATTCTTGGTGTCAATGGATATATCTGGATCAGCAAACACGTAGAAGTTACAGGTGCCGATACGTCTATCACAAGAATAGAGGAAATTGTTACCAGCACAATCTATTCGAGCCAGAACGACGAAATTCCGCCGGAAACAAGGAGAGAGATATCAAGAATTCGAGGTGTCATAACATTATTAGTCGAGGAGGGGCTTCGAGTCGATGAAGATATGGTCATCAAAGGTTATGAGGCTGCCGTACAGGTCGACGACGAGGAGGAGACCGAGAGTAGCACATATCTAGGAGGAGAAGTGGGTAAGAGAATCTTGTCAACCCTAAGTGGGACATAAAAATGCCGACAAATACATGACCACATGGCCCATCCTGGGTGTGCGATTATCATAGTCCAGATTTTCCATTTCATATCATGCTTGAGTTTTGCTCTTTCCTTTCGGTGATAGAAACTCAAAATGATATTCCCGTTGTCAATTCCCAAGCTATTGAACTCAGGATGTGATTTTGTCTTTGTTCTAGTTACGAGTTGGCTACACCATAGAGCTTCAAGACAGCACTACGCTCTATAATTCACTAATCTGTTTTCATCCCAAACTCTCAACCATCACTGCTCTTTCTCGAACAGCAAAAAATAGCCAAGTAAGCTGTACCTCCTGGACATAAAGTGTAGTTCTATGCAACGTTTTCATCTCCCGAATTTTAACAACTACCAAACGAAGCAAAGCTACCATACAACAAAACCCACCAAATAGCTTTTCTATTGAAAACTTCTGGTGAGCCTAAGCTCCGATCTGACAAACGGTACAATCTGACAAACGTAGCAAAATGGACCATCAAACACCCCAACTTCCCCTACTAGCTATACAAAATGCCACGCTGGTCTGGGATCTGTCTAATGTGCAAAGAATCTTTACAGAAGTACCAGTACAAGTACTGGATTCTCTCACCGCCAACATGTTTGCTCAACTCGAACGTCTTTATGGTCTGGGCGAGTTATCACCACTTGTTTCCCTGGCATTTGAACTCGATCGACCAATCTTAATGTTCTTCGAACGCAATAGAGCATTGCCCTTTCCACCAGAACAATTATTACAACTGCAACCTATACTTTCTCGCTTGATAGATGAAGTCCGAATGAGAGAGGGAGCAGTATCCCTCCCCCTCCCCCTCGATGGACCCCTCCTCGAACCTTTCGACGCAATAGTCAGCCAGGGATTCTTCATAATCCGCATCATCAACCGCGAGGATGATGTCCAACGACTGCCTCCCTCGCCCGGGGTTGTCCCCCGATATGTTGCTGAGGAATTAGTGACCCTTGTTCCAATCGAGGAAGTAGGAGAGGACCCAGCGGATCGACGTTGCGCGATCTGCTATGTTGTGTATGGAGAGGGAGATGACCATGATGTGGAGGCTCCCGAACGTCTCCCTTGCGGGCATGTTTTCGGCAGTCGTTGCGTGCTAGATTGGTTGGTGGAGCATAGTAATTGTCCTGTTTGTCGGGCAAAATTCAATGGACACCTCGAGATGTAGTGCATGAGAATCATTATAGATTGCTCCTGCACTCTGAAGTGAAGACGGGGAGCCCCTTCCGTAGCATGTTTAGTTCTGGGGATTCAAGACCAATTACCTTCTTATGTAGAATATACAATACTATTCTTAGTACCAGTCTTTGGTATCAGTTACTAGTAACGTTATGCTGTCTGTATTACATTAAATACCATCTCTCGTAAGCGAGATAACAAGAACCTCGAGTCCTATTAAAGTGAGTACTAACTATCGATAGCTCTATTACTCCTTTACAAACCACTTATAGTTTTCTCTTATTAATTCAAGATTTAAGGATTACGGATTGTGGGCCAAGAAAACAATGGCTTGTTCTTGTTTGTATTTTCTTTTTTTCATTGCCTGTGCATTTGCCCCTATGTCCTGCAAGAGTTTCGAATCCGAACGTCAACGGATTTTCTAAATGACGATAATAGCGACGATAGTTTTACCAACAAAGATGATCTGAATGTCAGGAAGTTTTGAAGACAGTTTTAAATGTAAAGATGATATCACCGTCAGAGGTGGATGGTTTATACAACTCCTCGCATAATGTAGGTCATTAGGATCGAGTATTTGGCATCCCGCAATTATTACCAGATAATACCAACCAAATTGTTCTAAGCTTCATAAGACTAACTGTCAGCTCTATCGTATAAAAATCACATTTAGCTTACGAAAATTTCTTAGTCCTCGACTCTTTCACGCTTAATTTCTTTAGGCCTGTTATTCATCCATCCACTACGCTACAAATCTGCAAAGTCGTCAAGCACATCCCGGGATACAGATAAGAAACATAACCCGTATATCGTAAACATACGCTTGCTGACGTGCATTAAAAGAGCCAGGGAACTTTATGCTGAAAAGGAGGGTTGACTCAGCACTCTAATCCAAATCCCTCTGCGGAATGCCGCGGCACGGATACGATGTGCAACAAAGGAAAAGAAGATAAATTCCAAGATAGGAGGATTATATAATCGCCCGGGGGTTGATAGGTGATAAACAGGAGATGAGGATACTGAGAGATGATTCACTGCTAACCTCTCGTGGTTCAGGTGGCTCTTTGAAGCTAGAAAGTAGAGGGCATAAATTTTGGTGCTATTCATTACCCAGCTAAGAGAGTTTCGAGGTAACATATTCTGTGGACGAAATATGAAAATCCGACCCATAGTACAGTAACAGGCATGCTACATATTCCAAAACTAGATTCATAACAGAAGAAGAAAATAAGACTGTCTCGATCTCAAACCTATTACAATTGGGCCCAGATGAAACGAACGAAATGCCCATAAGCCCATTATACATGTAATATCAATTTCCCCCCATTTCCTCCAATTCCCTCGAGCCCGACCCACCATAAAGCTGTTTTATATCCGTTCCTAGTCAGGCTTTATCGCCACCCGCAACTTCAACTACCAAGTACATACCCACCCCATCATCTCAACCAAGCTGGCAACCGATTCCGATACAAATTACCTTGCTGCCACCTCTTAGCCCCCATTACAGCCAACGCTACCAATAGCCATCGGAATAGCAGCCCCTTGAAGGACTCACCTCCCAACCTCAACAAGAAACCAACCCAATATCCCAAGCCTTTGATCTCCTTCCCATTCCTATCAAAGTTCGGCTTCAACTCGCTCATCAGGCGATACCTAGGCAGTTTCCCATCGTAAGGCGGGTAGCGTACATCGAGAAGTTTCTCCACCCACCCAGGTGTTGTGGTTATAGAGCGGCGGTGGGTAAAGGTGTCAAATGAGGCTCTGCCTCTGTAAGCTCCTTGACCAGAATTTCCTACACCGCCAAAGGGGAGTGTAGGAATCGAGCCGTGGAAGAAGGCATCATTAATAGAAGCGCCACCGGATGTGACTTCGTTGAGAACTAAGATGCGTTAGCTCCTGTATTCTTTCTGTATAAAAAGAAGAAAGACAACATGATTTGGTTTTTTGACTGGAAAACGAATTGATATGTGGTGTATGTGCATACTTTTATCGGTTTCGGATTTAGAACCGAAGGCATAGAGTGCCAAGGGAGTTGAATGAACAGAGTTGGCTATACGTATAGCCTCCTCGACACTGTCAACAGCAAGCAGAGGCATAAGCGGGCCGAACGATTCGTCAACTATCATAGAGTCGTTCTCATCCTCGACCTGAACAACAGTCAACTCAATGAAGTTGTCTGTTTCATCCGTCTCCCCTCCAATCAGGATCTTGCCTCGAGATTCGTCAACCATCTTCTTAATTCTATGGAAATGTTTCTTGTTAACAATCCTAGCATAGTCTTGGCTTGCTTTCTGGCCTTTGGGGTAGAACTCCTTGATCGCAATCTTCAACTGCTCTACGAAGGCTGGCAGTTTTTCCTTATCCACTAGAACGTAGTTATGGCTAAGACAAATTTGACCTGCGTTTAGGACCTTTCCCCATAGTAGCCGACGAGCCGCAAGTCGCGGATCAGCGTTCTTGGTCAGTATGGCTGGATTACGACCCCCCAGTTCCAGACATACAGGAGTCAAGGTCTCAGCAGCTTTCTTGGCAATGATGGTCCCGACGCTCGTATTTCCAGTGTAGAAGATTTTGTCCCATTTTAGGTCCAGCAAAGCGTCTGTCTCGGGAATAGCTCCATTTACTACATCATAGGCGCTTGTGTCCAAATATCCTCCTACAATATTCTTAAGCACCATAGCAGTAGCAGGGGAGACTTCCGATGGCTTGAGGATGCCCGTACAGCCAGCTGCAATCACTCCAATGAATGGTCCCAGGGCCAGCTGCACGGGAAGATTGTATGTTCCAATTACGAGTACCGTCCCTAACGGCTCCTTTCTGATTTTGGGGCTTAATGGGCCGTTGGCAAGTGGAATATCCGGAGCCTTCTCATCTTTCATCCATTTTTCCAGATTCCGAATTACGAAAATTATATCGTTCTTGACCCAATCAATCTCTAAAAGATAGGTTTCGTATGCTGGCTTCCCTAGGTCCTTCATACAAGCTTCAAGAAGGGCATCTGTATTATCAACCACCCCCCAATAGAGCTGGCGCAGCTGGGCCAATCGGTAGGCTATTGGCTTGGTTCGTTGGGTTTTGTACGAAGCTTTGCAGAGGTTGTAGATGCTTGGGATGGCTTCGATAGGGGTGGCCTCGAAAGGGCTTATTTTGGTTGATGCCATTATGGCTTTCTGGAGCTGTTGTCGCCATTTAGTCAAGTTTTACTTTATCTGGTGGGGTTTGCTCTCTGTGGAACACTCTCCCCGCAGGAAATATAACCTGGACAAGATCTGGCACTTGTATACAGCAAGGGATAGAGATCTCACCGTCAGCTTCGCCTTGCTCCCACTCCGATGTCAGATCAGGAGAACCTTGCCGCTTGCGATTCTGTTGTGGAAGCGTCTCGTTGTCGCTCTTGCAAACTCCTCACCAAAACAAAGAGGTGAAACCTGCTACTGCTTCGCATTGGAGATATAGTAATGCTGATCACGTATGGCACAGCAATCGCAACTATGGGCTTGTGCAACACCGAATTTTCGACTTTGCGATGCTATTCGCCCGAGCCGGTTTCCGAAATCCGGGGAAGACCGAGGTTAAGTAAAATGATACACGATCCAGGGCGCGTTGCAGGGTCCTGTTTGGATTATGGGTAAAGAGGAGTTTGCGGGGCAGACGCCACGACCGATTGCGATTGATTGAGTCGTCGTCCTCGTCATCCGCGCGAGACGCATGTGTGAGAGGGTGAGAGGGTGAGAGGGGGAGGATAGGAGGGGGAGAGAGGGGGAAGCGTAGGGGATTACAAAGTAAGCCTAGATATTATTAATTGCACATAATTGACTGGTCGAGTTCTTTTCTCCAGTGGGCGATCATCAGTTTCAAGTGCGTCTACTAAGGAGTATAGTTATTGCTATACGCTTTCACATGTCTAGTCTGCTCTACGATCTAATTCAATAGCCGAAACCATCTCAGCTGTATAGCTAACCTAGTCTGCTGGTCTGCTTCTTTCCTCCCTTGGATTAGTCGAGAGAAGAAAAGCCGGACGGCAGATGTGTGCTTAACCTTGGACCCTCCTTGTACATAATTCTGCATTTTTTCCAATGCGCCGTATTTGTACACTGATATAAAGTCTAGAGTGCTTACAATATCATACATCTTCAATTCTACTGTGCTACCTTCTCACTGTAACCCTCTTTCCCTTGGGCTTGCTAGCCGTTACCATCTCTGGCAAAGCTTTTCTCTGTGCAGCAATTTTCACAAATCCCTGCTCGATCTGCTCGATGCCGTCGACAAGCTGTCCTTGCACTGCTAATTTCTCGTCTTTCAGCCTGAGCTCTTGACGGTGACGTTCCAACTCCGCACGACGCTCCTCCGTAATATACCATTCCTTCGGGTACTCGGGCTTCATAATGTTCTTGGGTTTCATATGTCGTATATCTAATGGGATGTCTTCAAACATGTCACCCGTCTATGTCTATTAGTGATGCTTCTCGTCATGAGAAAAATGAGGCTTACTCTTGATTCCTTGAGCAACGAGTCGATGGTGTCGCCAAGGTACCGCTTGTTCTGAACCTGCGTATCGAACATATCGCAGCTCATCTTCACAATATCCGTCTCGGGATTATATCTTGGTCCGCACAATTTCTTCAGCTTCTCTCTCTGGATCTCTTCGAGATTTGGCATATCTGCCGGAGAGAATTCTACTATCACTTTCCTTTCTGCTGGATGCTTCTCGCCCATGTACGTTGTGTATCTGAATCTCAATGGCATATCCCTCGTCGGTGGAACAAATGGTTTGGCCAGCTCTACGTCAATTGGTTAGCAACGAAGAGATACAGCACCATGCGATTCTTATAACATACTGGATAATAGCGGCATTTCCCAAGTGGCTAATCTGGCATAGTGCCTTATCTCCCGGTGCTGTTCTAATTCCGCATGCGCAAGAGATGGCAGGTCGTCATCGTCGTCCGGCAATGTATCGTCTTCTTCCCAAGGAAATTTCTCCCCCATGTTCATGAAAGTATTCTTGTATCTAGGCCTCCTCACCTTCAACCCGTCTTCAGGATCAGGATGGCTTAGTGCATCTTCCTCGTCAAACATCTTCTCCAGGTCCCGCTTCATTTTCTCTGGTTCAGCATCTCGGAAAGCTTTATCAATTTGGTCCTCAATGGTCGCAAAGTCTTGGGCTATGTTATCTTCTTCCGCTTCCTCGTTCCAGCTACTCTGTTGAAGCTTCTTCAAAACCTTCGCCTTGATTTCCGAGACTCTGGGATCGGGTGTATGCCATCTTGCGGGTACTACAGAAAAAGCTCGCTGTCGTGCAATTGAGCTTGTTGGGTATCGAAAAGTCGCTGGGTTTTGTGTAAACCTCCTCGCCGTCAGCTGCAGGCCTCGGAGAGTGGTAGCCATAAGTGCTGTTGGCAGATAGAGCTCCGGTCGTCGCTGTGTGCTCTTCTAAAATTCGAGGTTGGGCTAACATGCCCGGACCCAAATTAGGTTCAATCCCGAAGGTTATTCCGATCCGAAGATCTTATCGATAAGCTTTGATCTAACAACATCAAGCCCTCATGTTAACTTTAGATTCTATCAATATTCTATTTCTACAGACGTAAACCTCTTCAAATTAATATATTACATCAAAGGTAGTTCTCCTTTATAGTATTTCACAACTATACATCCAGCAATCCAATCCTCACAACATCAGGGTCCCTCATCTCCTCCCAGACCAGACTTGATCACACTCTCTCGATACTAGGTAATGTGAAGATGAGGAAAGAGTGTCTCATCACCACTGGTGCAACAGCAAAGTTCCTAGAGCTCATCAAGGCAGCTCTATCTCCCGAGTGTCTCCGAGCTTTTGTTGATCATGGCTTCACTCACATCACCTTCCAGTGTGGGGACTGCATGAGCTCTTTCGAGGAACTAAAACCTCAGCCCAGCAAAGGTCTTTATATCAGAGGCTTCGATTTCAACAGAGAGGGCCTTCACGAGGAAATGATTGCTTGTCAGGCAAAGTCCAATTGGTCCGAGAAGGGACTGGTGATATGTCATGCTGGTAGTAGTCCCGCTACCTGAAGAAAAATAAGAGCACTTGCTGAGAAATGACAGGAGCAGGAACAATCTTAGATGCTATGAGGCTCGGTTTATCGTTGATTGTGGTTCCAAACGAGTCATTGCTAGACAACCATCAAGAAGAGTTGGCGGAGGAATTAGAGAAGCAGGGATATGTGACGAAGTCAACAACGAGGTAAGAAGGAAGAGGACAAGATATAGAACTCTACCTCGAGAGACCCTTCTTTTGAATCACTTTCTTATGGAATAACAGAGATCTTGCCAAAGCCATCACCATTGCGTGTAAGAAAGATGAAAAAGCCTGGGGTGGTCAGAGCACAAGTTTCGCAAAGATTGTCGACAATGTTGTTGGTTATGAAGATGATGTCCAAGCTAGACTGGATTAAACTCGGGACTGGCGTTGAGGGAGTTTGGGTCTGTCAGATTTTAAAAAAATAAAGATACCCAGCGGTCTGTATTTCTAAGATAGGCCGAGAAAACCAGTCGGATTGATCAAGTTGGCGATATGAGTTTGGGTCTCCATCCAAAACAAACGCTCACCTCCGGATATCCCGAAATGAATTTTTTGGCTTCCCAGAGGTGTGGTACGCACTCTGTTAGCTTCTAGTTGACTTTAGATTAGTTACTACTGCAGAACGCACAAGTGCTGCCATTCAAATAATGAATGTTCCCAACAGTTCCTTTGCCCCAAAACTATCATGTTTCCCCGCAGTTAAGCGTTCGTTATTAAAAACCATGGCATAGACTTCTCTCAGGGTAGTTACTCTATCCCCTAAATATTCGGATTTCAGTGGTCTTACACCGCCGCTCCAAATGCCCAGCGGCAGTTTTGCCTTACCATACTCACCACGCGGAACGTCCTCATAATTTGTTCTTGATTCAGCTAGTCAATTCACAGTCTCGCCTTTCTCTACTTTATTGGTCATTGGATTAGGACACAAGACTCTCTGCTTTGTATACAGCAGGTCCATGCTCGTTTATCGCTGAGAGTTACATGCATCTTGGATTGCAAGTTGAAATCTGCGTAAGCTAGTGCAAGAGACAAAGACGAACTTATGCTTAGTTATCTCGTATATGGTGCATATATTTTCATGCTCAACGCTATAATCCAATTCATCACACTCTCAAGAAGTAAAAGACTCCCAATGGTGCTGCTCAGGCCAGGACATGCCCGTTTTGCGGTACGTATCAGGGAATAGCTCCGAATTTGGAAAATTCCAAATCATACTCCCATCCTCGGGCTCTTGGGCCCCCCTTGGGCCCCCCACCCTATACAAGTTCTCCTCTACATCTCCCTCTCCCTCACTTTCAGGTTCCTCCGCATCCAACCCTTCCTCACTCTTACAAATTCCTAAGTGTAAAATAGCACCGTCGTACACGTTGCTCGCCAGCATGGTGTGACCCTCATCAAACAACTTCCTGTCATTGAGCCTCAATATCTGCATATTGTAGTTACACAGTCCTCTCCTGTGAATCATCATCTTCACCTCGTGAACTGTCGTGCTGGGGTTGACGTTTAATCCGAGTCGGTAGAGCTTGGATCGGGAGTAGAATTGAATGAAGAGGGTGCGGAGGAAGCGGGGGTCGCGGAATATGTCGCGGGAGACGTAGCGTATGAAGTTGAGGGTTAGTGTGGCTGTGGTGGTGAGTGAGGATAGAGTCGTGGTATCGGAAGTTTCATGATCTTCGAGCGAGAAGAGGCGTTGTTGACAACGAGGGATAAAGAAGTGGCCCCGAATATTATTCTTTATGGAGTAAAGTGTGGTAGAAGGGGGGAGGTCGTAGATTGTATAGGGACCAGCGTCAAGACGGGAGATTGTCAGGGCGATATTATTAGTATTGATGGAAGGTTTGTAGGAGTTCAGGTTACCCGATAGGTTGGTTGTTGAAGCAAGGTTTGGGTTTGGGCCTGTAGGTGGGCGTATGGCACGCGAAATCGTTGGCCTTATGGTTTCTTTGTCGTGGAGTTCTGACTCAGAGGTCGACTTGTACTTTTCCTTTATGGTCGTCTTTGCGCTTGGTTTCCCTAGTGGTGGCTCTGACATCGGTGCTAAAGTTGGGCTCTTGGGTTTTGTAGGCTTCTCAAGAGTTAGATTCAAGTTTGAAAGTAGTGTAGGAGATATTTCCATAGTTGGATCTAGAGCCAAGTCAGAGATCGAGGTGGTTAGACTGCTGATTGCCTCGGTCGCTATTTTTGGATAGGAGCCTGGAATCGAAACAGATTTCGAATGTTTGGGAGAGCGTTGGAATATTAAGAAAGACCTCCTCCCAGTGGATTTAGGTTGTGATTCTTTCATACTTATGTGTGCTTTGAAAGACCTTGTTAAGCCAACACCCAACTTTCTTGATTATGATACTTGCAGAAAATAATCACAAATCACAAATTAGTGGTCTCTTCGTAGAAGAAAGTCTTATGTAAAAGAGTGCAAAGTTAATTTTATATGAGTTTAGAGGGCTTTGGAAATTTTCAGCAATAACGAAGATTTACTTAGTCTATCTCTCGTTCTAGAGTTTAGTGAAGCTTGTGAATCAAGCCAGGATCAAGTCACGAAGAGCTTCATGATTGACTGTTATCAGCTTCAACGCTCCCTCTCAGCCATTCACACCTCCCGTGAATTTCTTCAAGCACAAGGCGAATCTCGCATATATTCACAATATCATTTACTGACTTCTCCCTCGTAGCATCGCTTAATTGAACAACACAATAAAATCTCAACACTTGGATTCACCACCACTTTTCTTTTGATTTTCTCTCGAGGCACTTCGCTAAAATAGCAAGACTAGCCTCGTATTGCTTCTTCATGTTATCGAAGCCCCCAATGTAACGCTGCTCATAAGCGTACATTCTCGTCCCGTGCAACTCAATGATCATCATAATGTAGGACTAGTTATGATAGAGGCTTTAATTTCACTGGTAGATATGGAACCCTGAAGCGACTATTGTGGAATGCCTTGTTCAAGTTGGGTTTGTAAGTCTTTCTTTTGAAGCATTTTAGAAATATTGAGTTTTTCTATTCCTTTCCCTGTTACCAGGTTCTCTACATCTAGAAAGGTCCAAAGGATATTTCACTCTCAACCCGGAGTAGTTAAGTTTGTAGCCACACCCTCATAAAGTTCTTAGCCTTCAAGCAGATTTCTGCATGAGATAGTTTGGGCTCTCCCTCGCACGGATGCTACCATGGAAACTTCGCGTGTTTTTACAAAGCTCGGTCCGACATTATGGGTGCATTTCATGTTTGCTTTGAACCGATCGAGGAGAGAGGGCGTTGAGATTAATGTGTGGTGTGAATCCGTGAATGACTCGAACGCTTTCACTTTCGAAGCTGATGTTTCTGTAGTCTTTGGAAGGTGACTTGAATCATGGTCTAGGAGAAGAGTACATTGAGCCATGGGACAGTATTTCTCGATTGTGTTGCTAATAAGTGATAGCAGAATGTGCAAACAACCTTTCCAGGAGACAACCCAAGCCAGCACTGTCTAGGATAAATCTAGGCAACAGAAATAAAAAAGCAGCATGATATAAAGAGTTTCGAGAGAAAGTTTGGATGCTCTCCTTTCAGAGGCTCATGGCGTTGGCTGTAGAATCAAAGTGAGTGTGGAAGAATGGCTGACGCAGAAATTACACAATCGAGTGTCGGGAGGTAGAATTACCATTTGAAGTCCAATTACCACCAAAAGATAAACGGTTAAATGTGCTAGTCATCACTTGTAACCAACCTTAGCTATAAAGTGTTGTAATTGCTGCACTCCGTCATTAATAAGTTTCACATATTTTATCCACGCTTCAAGTTGCTATCAGCCCTCTCGTTGATCGGCTTATATCTCTCCGTTAAGGTTTCTTCTACCGACTTTTCTGGCGTCTCGGCAGTCTCAAATCTCTCATGTAGTGCCCTCTCCACAGCTGAGGAATGGCTTAACACCTTTGACTGGTTCTTTGACTCCCATCTTTCTTCAGCTAACCCAACTGCTGCTTTCGCTTGCCCAACTGCTTTCTTCCCCCTCTCAATACCTTTCTGAACGACACCTCTAACAGCACCCCGAGCTGCATCGACTGTCCCCCCACTATGCCTGATTGATTCTGCACCATCATTAGCACCAGTCTTGATATCAGCAACTGCCCTATCCGACGCTGACTTTGCCGCATCCTTGAACCCACCGGCCTTCACTCTCGCCTGATCCACTTCCTCCTTCGCTTTAGCAAATGCTTTCTCAGACTTCTCTCTCACAGCCCCAGAAATCCTCTGTACGCCCTCCTTTGTGTCATCGCGTGCACGCTCTACTCTCGCAATCGCAGTAGCTGCAGTCTTGTCAATCGCTTCTTGCACCATAGGCTTTGCCTTGTCCTCAAACGTCTCAATACCTTCCCTTCCCTTTTCTAAGCCCCTCCCTAACAACCTCGCAACTGCCCCCTCCATCCCCTCTCTCACCTCCGCCCAGTCCATAGACTGCAATCTCCTCACCCCATTTTCGATCTCTTCATTCCATCTATCCTTCGCCGTTTCTATCAAGGAGCTTCTCTCCTCCCGCGCTAGCTCAGAGCGGCTACGAGGTGGAGGCAGAGGTGTCGGATCGAGTATGCTATTCAAGATATGGGATTGGGACTTGAGGTTTGCGGCTTGGGCCCGGCGATTTCGTTCGTGTGCAAGGACAGTAAGATATGCGATTCCGAGGGTGAGGGTAGCGCCCCCAGTCTGTAGATGGCTATTAGTTTGAACACCTTTGGGCAAGCCTTCGATAGTTATGAAGATCCAATACGGTAGTGATACAATAGAAGCTTGAAAGCGAAGGCAAGGAAGTAGAATGTGTACTCACAAAGCCGGAAGTAAACCCCATTTTCTCTCTTTCCCTTATGAGTTTGCGCCCTCAGCGCGGGAAAAGACCAAATGCCCGTCAACTCAGTAAATGATACGTCAAGAATCCAATTGATATATTTTCATTTCTCTACTGTGAGAGTTGAAAGAGCAAGCCACTTTCGACGTTGGATGATGGTGGTTCCACTCAAGTTTGCGGCTCGCGAAAAAGCGCGGAAGGGGCAGCCTCGAATTTCGAGATCTGCATGTGAGGGCCGAAAACGACGGCAACATCGACAAATTGCCCAATCCAAACCTCTTCCTCTCATCTACCCGCAACAAAGGCAGAGAACTGTTGCGGATTCTGAACTCTAGATTTATTTACGGACTCTAGAGGAGGAGAGACAATAAAAGAAAAGCAATGGCTGGCGCCCGCTTCAAATACCGTCATCTAGGACGTTCGTCCGCCCACCGACAAGCCCTCCTTCGCAACCTCGTTACCTCCCTCTTCACACACGAATCTATATCTACAACATACCCCAAAGCGAAGGAAGCACAGCGGTTAGCAGAGAAGCTTATTACGCTGGGGAAGAAGAACACAGAGGCCAGCAAACGGAGAGCATTGAGCATATTCTTCGTACGTATATTTCTCTTTCTTATCTATTCTAACTTTTGGCAAATTGGGGAGGTGGAGAGAATGCGAAGTTTGAAGGAGGCCTTGAGAATTTAGTTTTTGGATTTCGATATACTGGATTTGTGTTAACCCCCGCAGACACCCCACGCACTCCTCCCCAAGCTCTTTGGTCCCCTCCGTGAACGCTACGCCGACCGTCCAGGAGGTTACACCCGCGTCCTCCGCATCGAGCCCACGAAGCCAGACCAAGCCCCCTCGGCCATTTTGGAGCTCGTTGATGGTCCCAAAGACATGCGGTTCGCCATGACGGCCCGAACTGTGGCACATTTTAGAGGCGAGGGCATAGAGCTCAATGAGATGACGACGAAGAATATCCAAAAAGTGACCAGGTATCGAAAGGGTGGGGAGAAGGACTTTGAAGAGATGGTGGAAAAGATCAATAAGTTAAAGGTGGGGGAGAGGAGTAATGCGACGGATGATGAGAGGAGGTGGGGTGGGGATGTTTAGACGCGATGGGTGGGATTGAAGGAGATAGAGGCAATTGTAAAGCACGATGAATGGATGTATGAGTGGAGCAAGCATTGGCAGGCGTTTAGAAGATATTAGTACTCTCCGAGCAGGCATATCAGTTCGAGCTCAAAGTATTAGCCCACAAAGCCCGTTTCTCCAGGGCATTTGAACAGTTAGAATGTCAGAATTTAAACTAAGAAAACCTCTAACATTCTACGGATAAGTCCCTTTGATACGGGCTGCTAATCTACCGAAGAGGTGTGCCGCTTGTCAAACTACGTTTTAGATAAAGTACATTTATTGCCTTCCTACTATGCAGATGGAACTCTGCCTTCAAACCTA
The DNA here is from genome assembly GCA_000328965.1 of Ascocoryne sarcoides NRRL 50072. NCBI lineage: Eukaryota > Fungi > Ascomycota > Leotiomycetes > Helotiales > Gelatinodiscaceae > Ascocoryne > Ascocoryne sarcoides. The sequence continues at coordinate 1,891,588 of KB205939.1, forward strand.
GTTATCTGCAGTTGCACTGCATCTGCTACGAAAGATTCGACAGTCATCTCTCCTTGACTCTGCAACTGCCAATATCGTTCATACACAATGGATTACAAACTAGACTGAGGATATCACTGCATACATTTCCTACAACCGCGTTTCTGAATCACTCCTTAGGCGAAATACCTCATAGCTTGAAAAGAAAAGCCCCGATTTTAGTAGCACATATTCTAATCGTCTATAACCAGTGAGTGATTATTCATTTCTCAAGAGCATTACAAGAAGTCAAAGGTATCGCCTCTCTCCCTAATCATTTTCCCCACCCGCTCAGTCCCAACTACTCTCTCCAATTTCAAAACATCCCATTTCGAAAACACAGCACGTACGCTTCCTTCCCCAGGCTCCAATCTCCCTTCTTGGATGCTCCTGCCAAGATACCCTCCGACTATCTCCTTGTAGAATGTCGGATTATCTGGTAAACCATACATGATGAGCTTTTTCACCCCTCTAAGTTGATATCGTCTAAAGTGATGTGCACGCTCCGTGTATAGTAGAACGCTATGTCTCCCACTGAAAAAATGTGAGCGTGCTCTGGCAACGTCGCTAACGGAAGTGTATTCAGAAATGCAGCCGAATGATAACCTGCTCGTAGTCGACGAGGAAGCAAAGTAATTCCTAACTCGAACAAAGTCGAGATACGAGGGGATGAAGATGACAGTACCTGCGGTATCCTTTGCATGGCGAATTAAAATAGGCACAATAGCTGTCGTAAAGTATGTGAATCGAGTATCTGGGTCTGTAGCAAAGGAGGGCGACTCGAGTCGAGAGAAGGTTTGCTTAATTTTAAGCCCTAGTTCTTGAATTGCTCCAGCATAGTTGGCGTTGAGTTTAACCTTGCCTGCCCAGTTTTTAGATTGGTTGAAAAACTGAGTGTTGATTTCGGGAGTATTAAAGGCGGCTAGGACTATGGTTTGGCGAAAGTATTTGGCATTGTTATCCAAGTACCAATTTCGAACTCGACTGAAATCGCAACCATGGGCTTCTTTTGGTTGAAGATTTAGGTGCTCGAGGATAGATTCCACATGCTCCCAATTTTGCATAAGTAGAGCATCCGCTTGATCAACAATAACTATCTCGATGGAGCTCAAAAAATCATAGTCTCCTGTTTGGTCTTCCTTGCCTTCCAAGGCAAGTCGCAAGCCCAATGGACTGGAGAAAATGATATCCGAATTATAGAATTGGGAAAAGAATTTCACAGTTTTTCGGGTAAATTTAAGACCAAGTCGGAACATATCGTCATCGTTCCTGCCGAATAGTTCTCGAAAATCTTCTGGTCTGTCACTAGAAAACTTCTCCTCCTTCTCCACGTAGGAATCGTCAAATCGGTTCCGGTTTTCTTGCTGTTCTGGTCCACACAGAGAGATAATCATGTTGACCATCCTCACGCACGATTCCCGAGTAGGGAGAATCATGAGAACTTTGGGCCTTGTGAACCCTTGATCACGTAACTCGAGGTCATCACTATGCTCTCCCTCTTTAGATAGACGAGCATTATTTTTGATGACATGATCCCGAGTTCTGTGAAAGTATTAGCAAGCAATTAAAGTCATGCTGACGTAGACACTAACTTGAAAACATGGTTCACAGCATGCAAACATGCTAACCGGCGCAGACTCTCCCCATTAGCTGGACTCCGCTCGCAAAACAAAACGTCTTGGTAGTTGAAAATGAAAGGTGCTATGGATTTCTCCAAGGCATTAAACACCGGCCGTTGCTTTGTTAGCACGGACACTAACTTCTGCTTCAAGTTTATATCCTGCGGGCCAGAAATTGAACTTGGAACAAAGCTAGCCAGTTCCTGCCTTTGGGGTATGCTGATTACTGCCTTGCCGATTGTAGGAAGTATGACTTTTTGTGTAGTCCATTGGTTTTCTTGAAGAGATTTAAGTCTTCTCGTTAAGACATTATTGTCTGGGTTCGCAAAGTGTATTTCGAATGGATCTGATGCATCCTCAACCTCGTCTTCCTCTAATATGTCGTCTGTTGCGGTTTCTGGTCCCTCTTCTGGTTCCTCCACCACATCTGCATCATGGTTAATATCGTCATTATCGAGTTCAGGTCCTTTTTCTTGCTCTTGGGGCCTTTCGGGTTCAGCATGATGGTCCAATTTCCTTCTTTTTGTCTGGGGACCGGCTTCTGCAGTCAAGCTTTGCATCAGAGCAGCATATGATCGAATGGGCACCAAGGGTTCATCATCTTCCTCCTCACTCGATTCTTCCTCGCTGGCAGATTCCTCCTCTTCTTGGGAGATTTCCGAGTCGGAACCTTCTTCTTCCTCACTAAATCCGTTAGTGAAAAATCATAACTCTGGAATTGGCCGGCAAAACCCACGCTTCCTTCTGCTGAGCTACTCTGGCACTGTCAAATACTGGCTTGCCTCGGCCACCTCTGAAGCCCCCTCGTCCTCTCGGGCCCCCTCTACCTCGACTAGTACCACCTCTGCCTCTAGAACTTCCAAACCCAGATCCCCGACCTCGCGGACCACCTCTAGAGCCGTGAAATGCCATGATGCTGTGAATCGATCCAATGCGACAAAGAGTTGGGAATATTTTCAGATCTCGAAAATAAAGGTGGATCCCAGCTCGTTATCTTAGCGTCTTGGCAAGGCCTTCTACGTTGTATATACAACCAGACAATTTGAGGAAGTCAATACGCGCAACTACTTTGAAAAAGACTTTGCCTCTCTTGTCTGAAAAAGCAGATTGTTAACATCACTTTCCGAAGCCAAATCAATCTCCTGTGTATCTTGTTTCTCATCCGTCCCAGTATAAGACTCGAAAAATCTCGGCACGTGAACCTTATCTTAGCGATCTATCCCACACAAAATCCCATCAACACCCGAGCGACGGCGAGGGGGAAATTTTGAGGCCCCCAAAGACAACCATTTCCTCCTCCGCACATCCTCACGACCTAATCATCCATACATTCAATATGGCGGTCGCAGCTGACTCCTTTCTACACCTTGCGCGACCACTTGCACCTGCAGTCATTGGTGTCCAACCCACCACTGCACCTCTAAATGTCATATTACAACCACAAGTACATTCACCCCTCTACAAATCTCTCTTCGGCCCAGAGACTGACTCTAAATTTCTAGGCTGTGTTCTCGATACTCGATCATGCGATCCGACGAGACATCCGCGACACCCAAGCCACCCGGGTTATTGGCGCCCTATTAGGAGTCCGCTCAGAAGATGGCATGGAAGTCGAAGTCCGCAACTGCTTCGCCATCCCCCACACCGAGAACGAAGACCAAGTCGAAGTGGATGTCGAATACCAAAAAACCATGCTCGCGCTTCAACTCAAAGCTAACCCGCGAGAGGTCTTGTTAGGATGGTATACCACCTCCCTTGAGCTCAACAGCTTCTCTGCCCTGATTCAGAACTTCTTCGCCAGTCCAGAAACAGGCACATTCCCTCATCCGGCTGTCCATCTGACCGTCTCAACAGACCCGGGCAAGGAAATCGAAGCCAAGGCCTACATCAGTGCTCCCGTGGGAGTCAATGCCGAGCGTGCAGCAGAAAGCTGTCTCTTCATCCCAGTCCCCTACGAGATCCGCTACGGCGAGTCAGAAAAGAGTGGCTTGGAACTTATCTCCGGGGCAAAAGACAGCGACAATCGTGCGGCTCCCGTAGTCTCAGATATTGAAGGTCTAGAGCGAGCCGTTGACCAAACTCTCGATCTGTTGGAGCGGGTGTCGGAGTACGTCAGTTCAGTTCTGGATGAAGAGAGAGAGCCTTCAAATGCATTGGGTCAGTTCTTGACGAATGCCTTGTCACTGGCACCGAAAGTCGATCCCCAAGATATTGAGCGTGATTTCAACAACCATATTCAAGATGTGCTCGTTGTTTCTTACCTTGCAAACACTATCCGTACCCAAATCGATCTCTCTCAGAGACTAGCTACTGCTACTTTAACTATGGGTGGCTCCGATGCATTGGCTGCAACCGGTGGAGAAGGTGGCGGCGATAATAAAGGTCAACGCGGTGGCCAGAGAGGTGGAAGAGGGGGGCGTGGGGGACGAGGCGGTGGTCAACAAAGAGAACCCAGAGAGCCAACTGATTAATTGATGATGATTATGAAAACCTTTTCCAGACGATTCAATCATGCATTCAGTTGCATTGTATAGGAATGGAAAAGTCAGGCGTTACGGTGGGCTATCTGTAAAGCCCTTCACATAGAAATACCAGTCTTCACGCAATTCGGTCCCGTGTGGAAAGCAACAATGTAGTCAATGTATTATGGTCTATCAACTTCACGTTAAACCAGTTTCTTAAAGTGACATTGTATGCTTCCCAAATACCACCAACTCCACACCAATGCTACCTACCATACGCCACTCCCAATTAACCCATAACCAAGCACCCTTAGACTCCTGTTGGTGGCTTCGGAGGAAGCGTTGATGGATTGCCGTAGTTAGGAAGGTGATTTCCGATCTGCCCGTTTTGTGGCATACTCTGCATCCCTTGCGGCAGGTTCTGAGGAATACCTTGGGACATCCCGTGTAACAAGCCTTGAGATAATCCTTGATGCATCATAGGCCGGTGAGCCATGTGAGGGGATGCATGGTACGATGGCAGAGAGCTATTTGAGCCCTGTCGAGCCATGTTGTAACCTAACCCATTGCCAAATTGTTGCTGAGAAGGAGGGTAGGCATTATAATTAAGATGGGGAGATCCATGAGACATGGGCTGAGGAACTGGAAGACCAGAGTTGTTTGGGACAAAGGACTGGGTCTTAGGGTTAAACGCGTGTCGATTGAAGCTACCAGGAATCGGATGTTGACTCTTTGGATCTGCAGGGTTCACAGTGGTTGGCAATTGACCGAAGGCATATGGGATCGAGGCTTGTTGCGGTCTGGGGACAGATATCTGTTGATACTGATTCTGATACATAGGTTGTTGTGTCCACTGCTGTTGAGGAGGGGCATTTGGGGGTGTTTGCACAGGAGACCCATAGGAAGATATTGGGGCACTATGAGGTTGAAATCTTTGTTGGGTTTGTGCAGGATATTGCTGGATCAGGTTAACATAGCTCATGGGGGTGGGATATATTTCAGTTACCTGTGGTATACTATTATTGTACACCTGCAGGTTGCCGTTGCTCATCATTCCCGGGTTAAACTGCTGAACAGGAGGGCCGTACTGGGAGGACATCTGATTTGGTATTTGCTGTGGGTAATTGTTCTGTATTTGACCATTGAAAGATTGAGGACCCATGGGTGCATACTGTGGGGCTGGCGCCCATGTTGGAACTTGCTGCTGAGGAAAGAATGGTGTATATTGAGATCTGACATCAAAGCCATCGTCATCCCGTCGTTTTGGAGCTTTAGATCTCTTGGTCTGAGCCTTGTCTCTAGTCGACACCGAGCTCGAACGTGACATCTCATTCCCATCTTCTGTATCTGAGAAGCATGTTAGAAGATAGTACAACATTGGCCTGGGACGTAATGCCTACCAGGAGTAGCGTCACCAGTCTTTTCTTCCTTGCCGAATATACGTTCCCGAGCTTTGTTATACGCAGCTTCTCGTTCTTCCCTTGACAACCTATCAAAATATGAGCATGCTACCGGCGTAAAGGGAAACAGAAACTTACTTCTCCTTAGCCGATAGATTTTTATCTTTGCCATCACTGCCTGTCTCGGAAGTACCTTTAGAAGGGCTTGGGCCAGTATCTCCATCTCCGCCCCTACGCATGATCTTCATCGCTGGCATAGTGGGCGGAGGAGTATTTCCCGTGGTGGGGGGATTGGAAATACTAGTTAATGGCGGGGGTAGCCGGCAAAAAGGTGTTCGAAATATACGGACAGCACCAGCTACAGCGTCGACTTGGTGAGTCATGTGATAGTAGTCAGCCAGTTTGTGTGTAAGCATTCTACAAAACGAGTTGCACGGTGGTAGGTCAATGAAAGGTTCCCTATTGATGGTTAGCCACCACACTTGGTAACCAAATCACTAAATATGAGAAATTTGATAGGGGGAAATTCTTACTTTGAAGATTTCACAAACTCGATGACATCCTGTTCTAATCTTAACAGAAATATACGATCTTTGGGCGACTCTAATGCCTCCAGCAACTTTTCGTCAGGGGTTTGACGATAGAAGAGACTGAATCCATCAGCAGCACCAGGTGGGCCTACAAGCGGCTTGTTCTTCCCGTCATCCGTTGTCTGCTGCCCAGAAGAGCCACTTTGAGGTGTAATAATCCCTGGGCCCTGACGCTCGTGCATAGTTTGCATGCTCCGTCTATCTACAGGCTCATAGGTTTGTTGGCGATATGCTCGAGCGGCTGCTTCTGAACCAATCCTCGATCCAGCCACAATGGAGCCTCGCCCAGAGAATGTATCATCGTCCTCGGCGGCTTTCACGCTCGCACTGTCGTCAGGTCTTAATGACTCTTTCTCGTCTAAGGCGAAGGTGGTCCCCGACGTGATGCTCTTTCCATCCAGACTTGGGGGCTTAGTACCCAATTCAGATCCTGAATCAGTCCTGTGGAACAGATCGTCTGAAAACCCTTCTGCTGCTTCAGGCTTCCCTCTAGGAGCCACAATACCTGATCCGTTGACGACCAGGCTTGGCATTGGCGAACTGACTTTCAAGGCTTTGACTGCGTCGATGAGTTTCGCCTCACTGCTGGAGCTAGCTACCACAGGAGGGGTTACTCCCAGCTCGGTTTCCGAGCTTCCATCTGGGGATTTGGAGGACCTGGCCGTTCTCTGTCTCGAGGACCGAGTATCTGATTCACCGTTGTTGTCTCCAGAAACGATTGTATTTTCCTTTTCATTATGTTCTGGTATATTTTCTTTTCGCATGTCTCGTGTGGGCGTCGGGCCTGTCACTTTAGAAAACGAGGTGAAAGCAATATTGTCTTTGCCAGCAGATGCTGCTACCTAAGAGAGTTTTATTAGCTCGGTCATGTCAAGTGTTTGGAGCATTGGCGTGCGAGGTGGAGAGGGGGTGGGTAAAAGGGGTGTCCCGAAGGAGCTTACCTTTGCGAAGGACAGTCTCTTAGTCTCTGCCGACATCGAGGCTGTGGCCATTTGCAAAGGATATCGACTGGTGCTCGTCCCAGTGCCTGAAATGAGTGTAGAGCCCGAATAGGACCAAAAGTGAATTCGCAGCTGGGCTACAGGGTCGTCGAGGAAAAGGCGAGAGAGAAACGTAAAACTAGGGGAGAAGGTTAAAGGCGCCCGATGAAGAGAAGAGGCATCTGGTCATTGTCGTGGCTGACAAGCTAGGAGGTGTGTTGGGTATTGGATATGGGGTATGGACAATGGGGTGGAGAAGAAGTGGTGATGATTGGAGACCCTGTTTGAATTTTGAATTTGGCCGGGAGCACGACAGACGGGCGAGACGACGATGAATTGGACTTTGACGTGTGGTGATCCTTTTTAGGGATGGCCGGACTGGTTGTATAACCACTGTGCGCTCGCAATCGACGAAACCTCTCCAGACGGGGTCGGTTCGATCTGGAATGCGGTGTCGAGGTGATGCAAAAGGCTGCTTGAGGAGAGGGAGGTAGGGTATGGGATCAGAGCATCGTCAGGGCTCCCCTCGATGTGTGGAAGTACTTACATACGTCGGGCTTGGGGCGTGGAACAAATCTTGTGGGTGATTGTTGGAAGGCTAGGCTGGCTAGCGCGAGCGATCCTTGCCAGGCTGCCCGGGCAGAAGCAGGATATAGGGAAGGGTTCTCTCGGGGGTGAGGACGTCGACAAGAACGAGAATGGCAGAGGAGCGAGAAGGCATGAAGACGATCTGATTATTTTTTTATGTTTACTGCGATTCCGAGGTCATAGCACGCGATCCATTCCCACGACAGAAGACGGGGCCCGCAGGCAGCTCGCAGGTCTGCACCGTAGCATCCTTGAATTATCTACATATCCGCATCACCTATCAATCGACGCAACCCCATCCGCTGACACGACCCTATACGCTCGTCGCCATGAATCGTTACGGGCGAGGAACCATTGGGAATCCCTCCAAGGCGAGCGCTTCGACACAGTGCCAGAAATGCCTCAAACGAGATATGTGCTCCCGTCCCCAGGCTCTTCCATAAGCTAACCATCCTTACGCCACTATACCTACGAATGCAAAGCTCCGGCGCAAGAGCGGCCTTACGTCTCGCGGCCGTCAAGGACCCAACAGCTATACAACCCTAAGCTCTTGTCGAAGCTGACGACCGATGTCCCAAATGATCTGCTGCGAAAGTGAGTAATTGCAGGCTCGGGCTCCTGAATGCGCGTGCCCCGTGGTGGTTTCCACCATCACCTCTTCTTGACCCCTTCCTCCGATGTCACATACTTACTAACCTTGTGCCCTCCTAGGAAAGGCGTTGCCGATGAACAACTCGCAAGAGCGGAGGCTGAACGGGGTCGAAAGCGAGAGAGGCAAAGCGAGGATCGAGATGTTCAGGAACATGCTGGGAAGAGAGTGAAATCCAGGTCAGGCTCCGTGTCTTCTGTCTCTGTTTCGACTATATCTACAAGTCGGTCACAATCACCATCTCCAGTACACCCTATCAGAGGGTCGAAGAGCAGGATACTGTCTAGGAGCCTCTCAAAATCACCGCTACGCCGCAGACTCAAGTCTCTTAGCATGTCTAGATCGCCAGCACCAAAAAGGAGACGAAACTCTCCCTCTCCTTCTCGGTCTCCACCACCAAGATCAAATGCTTTAGACGCACAGAGAAAACGAAGACGATCGTCAGATGCTTCTACGGATTCAGACTCTTCCACAAACAGAAAAGGCTCGAGAGAGCGACCAGACAGCAGAAGTACGAGGAGGAGATTTAGGCAACTTAGCCCTCTTGAAAGAGGCCGGAGAACCGAAAGTAGAAGCAGAGAAAGGGGACGTCCAAGGTTATCGAGTGACCACCAACAACAGAAGGATGGATTTGCGGGACATGTTACTCTACCCAAACCCGAAAATAGACCACGGGAAAAAGCACCAGCCAGAGAGGCGGCTCCACCCAAAGAGAGAGTTCCGGCCAAGGAAAGAAGTTTGAGTCCATTCAGTAAACGGTTGGCGTTGACACAAGCAATGAACAGGGGTCGTTGAAGGGTCTGGAAATAGGTGGGCGAACCTATTGGAACTGTACTTGATAACTGTAATGGATAGCCTCCCCCGGAAAGGCATCCCATCCTTTTGTATGATCAATAAACGCCATGCGCCTGTATGCCGACCCTCCATGGATGTGAGGCCTAAATCTTTACAATTGCTCAACACCAAATCAGTGCATCTCATTGTCTTCTTTCTCCCTCCGCCCCTCCTCCTCCTCTTCCCGTTCCCTCTGTTTTACACTCTCCACTAGAGCAACCCCCTCCATCCCCATCTCCTCTCCACCCTCACCCGCCGCGATAGAATCCTTTCCGGCTTTGGACTTGGCCGCCTTCTGTGCCCCCTCTATCCTCTCCCTCACCATCCTTGCAATCGCATTCTCCGTCCTTACATTCAGCACTTCCAACTTCTTCTCTAGATCCCTCTTCAGGTCCCAATTCTGCTTCTTCGGCTGTAACTTGAACAAATCCACCCCCTTATCATCCTGCTCCTCCTCCGCGGCCTTTCTCCTGATCTCATCCTCAACTTCCTTCGCCTGCCGCTCCAACGTCTTCTCGGCGACCTCGGCAGGATTAACTTCGAAGCCTAGCTTCGGCCCCTTAGCCTCTGGGTCATAATTCCTTCCCGACAAGTGCAATTTCGCGACATCGAGTTCTGCGGGGGGTGAGGGAGAACGTGTGGATTCTGGGGGGACAATCTCATCGCTGGGCTGTTTGCGCTTTAGGGATTTGAGCTTAGCAAGGCGAGCTTTGCGTTCGTCTGTTGCGGCGGAGAGGGTCGCGTGTGTAGCTGACATGGTGCAGAAAGGTGTATTCAAATTGGTGAGCGCAGATGGAGAAGCTATGCGTATTTCAAAGAAGTGTGAACTTGCTAGTTGGTGTCTTATTTGAGGTTGGAATTTCCTCTCAGCCTTATCCCCTGCCCCTGGTCATGCGGCCGCGTGTTAACTCCCGACATCACCCAAATGCTTACCTAAGCTCGTTTTTCTCCGGAAGTCGACTTGGTTGACGGACAGTGACTCTGTTTTTTTCTACTTGTGCTGGGCATTCTCGTTTACAGGTTCAAATTATTCAATGTTATGGATTGGAGAGCCATTCTAGTTTGTAGCTAATGCCTCCACGTCTACACCTACCAAGGGAGCCCTTTTCGCCAGCGGACCTACCTATCCTCCCATTCCTTTGCCCGAGGGTCTTTCAGCCATGGCCGTGGCCCAGTCGAGATCGCAGAACCATCTCCAGTGTGCACAAAGGAGACCAAGTGTTCGAAAAGACTCCACAGCTTTCATGGATACATTCTGCTCATGAGAATGCAAGGGGGACCTCTGCTTCTTCATCGGTACCTGTTGTAAACCGACGCGCACCACCCGATCCCGCACTCCTGGGACTTGCTTCCCGGTTTTTAGGGATGAGTGTCAACACGCTCTATAAGAGCCTCCCGAGAGAAACTAAGTCGGCTAGCTACCGACAAACAAATGGGCAAGATGGAGTGGTCCCCACTCTTCGCCCCTCCCACCCTTCGGCTTTTGAGAAGAATGGCTTCAACGAGAGTTTCGAGCGAAGTTGGGGGCAGGCCCCTGGAGGTCTCCCGGTGGATTCTTTGGATGGATCCAGCTTCGAACCAAGCAATATAGGCATAGACAACGGAGACCCTAAGAACTGGTGGGAGGAAGATACTACTAAACCTAGCTCATCGTTAGCTGGATCTCCTACTGAGGATGTTTTCCGGGGAAAAGAGGAAGCATTGTGGAGAGAATCGCCAGAGCATGATAGTCCCGAGCCCGATTTAGATGCGCGCTTATCCAAGGAGAGTTTGGAAGGAACTAGAGACTACCATCTCAATCCACTCCCGGTCACTATAGAAGCAAAAAATACGGAAAGGAAGCACGCTTCTGGAAACGTGGTGTATGATGATCAACCTTCATCGCCCCTAGAAACTAGTTTACTTGAAGGCAGAGCACTCGAAGTCGAAGAGGATAAAACTCTTGGGAAATCTGAAGCAGGTGACGGGCTCTTTAAGATCCAGGTTACTGTAGAAGCAGAGACAGTGGAAGGCGGTCAGAAAGGAGGGATTGAAAAAAATGCACTTTCCGAGAGAGACGATGAATCAGGGAGTGGACTCGACATAGCACGATATACAGCACCGGTAGACTTAGCAGAACTCAGTCAAGGGGGCGGGAGAAACGCTGCTGCTGTAGCCAGTACTTCTGTTACTAAGTCTCTCCCTCTAGAACCCCCTGCATCTACCGCCGGAAGAATTGTCGACGGAGATGAGTTTCTTGAGAAACATAGTGGTGGCCACTCCACTGAACAAAATTCGGCGCAAGTAGACTCAATTAGATATAGTGAATCAAGAGAGAGCCAGATCGTGACCCAGCGAAAAACTACACCGATCGAAAGCGAGCTTGTTGTTGAGGAATCTTCTTTTGGAGAGTTTTTTGCCTCCGAAAACAAGCCAATCCCGACAAGATATCTCACATCGAATAAGCTTTCTCTAAAGGCACGAATGAAACAATTGAGACATACATTTTCTAGGAGGAAAGGCTTGTCATATTTTCGACTAGAACTTCCTTTGAAAATTTCTGACATCCGAGCTCGCCGGAAGGGTTTTTGGACACCTGCACTTCGCACTCAACGTTGGAAAGCTTCCTCCATATATCTTACTTTACAAAACCACGGGTTAAAGACGCGCGAAAGCATACCAAAAATCTTAAAAAATGTCTTCGCTCACGAGGAACCACTCGCAATGTTTCACAAGATCTGGCTCGAGATATCTCAAGTCGAAAAAGAAAGGTCATGGCCTGTTTTCATGTTTTTTACTTCCCGGAACTATCCCAAAAGGCTGTTAGATATTCTTGAAGCAACCTACATATACCCTTACCCTCCGCGTTATGCAGTTAAGGGATTTCTGCAAACCATCATCAGGCGATATGGGAAAGACCAGAACTATTATGGGGAAGGCGCCGCATTTCATGATAGAGTTCTAGGTTTACTTCTTTCAGGACCTAGATATAATAAGCTATCGAATCTTTCAACGCGTTGGTTGTTATCCACTTTCTCTGTGGATAATCCCCATGATCAGGATATGGTGTTGAGGTTGTATAAAGCGTTGGAGATATATTATCCATTTATGACCCTCCGAACATTGATTTCCTTTTCTTCAAGCCTTGCCTTATCTGGCCATCGAGATGAGGCCTTTCTACTTTTACAGGAGATAGCTTCTCGCAAATCTACCGATTTCGAAAGCACAAAGATTTCAAAACTCTGTAGCAACATTATCAGGCACACTCGACAAGACAAGAAGGCTTCTACTCCCGACTCGGAGATGTTTCAGTTTATGTTAGATTGCGGGTTACGGCCAAACATGGTTCACTACAACATACTCTTGCAAAATGCTCTTCTGGCTGGAGACACTCTTACCGGTTGGCGTATTTATGAAATGATGACCGAAAACGATATCAAGGCAGACGCATTCACATACTCGATTCTGCTGAATGATGCTAAAAAGAGAACGGATTGGGACGATGTCCGTCGAATTATAGGCATCATTGGCGACAAGGAGATCAAGTCTCCTCAGATATGTCTTGATATGGTTCACGCTTTATTTCTCTTCTGCAGAAACAGTTCTTCTTCTTCTTTTAGAAAATCTACTTTTGCTGAGATGGTTTCTGTGTACCGGGATATCTTCGACGACGAACCTCTTGCTCACATCATCCCTAGATTTCTGGAACAATATCCAAGAATAGGGAGCCGCACGGGACTCTTATCTCTCCGTACGATACTTCTAGACGGATTTGATCCCGCCCCCCTCTTATATGTCATGCTCGCAGGATATATTGCTAGTCTAGATTCTTCTCTATTGGTGAAAGAGTTCTATGATAAATTTCGAGATCTAGTGTTTGCAAAAGATCCAATTGTCGCCAACTTATCAAAAACGACGCATATCTGGGTTACTTTTCTACGAGCATTCGGTACATTTCCCGATAGAATTGCTGACTGTCCAATTCTCGTTGGAGACATGATTCAGATTGGGGAAATTGCTTGTACCGAAATGCCAACTGCAACCCTAAGGAATGGGCATACTTATCCAAACTTAGCGTTTCGCCCGGCAATGCCTGATGTCTACATTTGGACCATCCTTGTGGAAATTTTCATGAAGAACGGGCAAGCTCGAGCTGCCGAAAGAGCCCTCACCATGATGAGAGACCGAGGGGTAGAGCCTAATCTTGTAACTTGGACCGTTTTAGCCTATGGGTATTCTCGCATGCACGATGCTGACAACACGATTGACGTGCTTCGTCGAATGATGGAGGCTGGAGTAAAGCCCGACGAACATTGCATGGCAGCGCTTACAACGCTTCCTCAACGAAAGAAAGTGCTAAATGCTGTCAGAATGTTTGGTTCAGTTATGCAGGCCAGTGATTTGAGCGAGAGCTTAGCCTCAGATGTAATAGACGAAGAATCATTTGATAGCATCGAGAGAAGCCATGCTAGTAGGGGGGTTGGCAGGTTAGCTCAGAGCTCTGTCAGACAAGGAGCAGGTCAAAGTCAAGAGCAGCTATTGGTGGAGGATCTGAAGCATAAATTGTATGCTGAAGCGTTTAAGACTGGATTGGCCCAGGCTGTGACAGACAAGGAGCCTGATTTTGATGTCATCCAAGATATAACTTGTAGACAGGAAGTCAGATTGCTCCAAACCCCTATTTCGCAAAGAGCAAGTCAAAACCGGCAGCTCACTGAGAATTGACAATATACACTGTCAACCGAAGTGTACGAGGTAGAAATTCATCGAGATGGACCAAGGCCACCGGTATCTAGGGGACAAAAGCTGATAGTTACCCCCAGTATAAAGAAGCATACCAAGTTAGGAATTTGCCGTGTCAAATTAGGGGCGAGCCTCCAACAATGGCGATAGAGGGTTACTTCTAGGTTCTAAGACTAGATGTCAAAAAGGTTACGCTAATCAATGAGTACGAATTCAGCAGAGCCAATTGGATCGAGTCTCATGAGGAGGGTCAAGCCAGGGTCCAGATCTCGCGAAGGAGAGGTGGAAGTGGTGGTTGCTAGCACTCTAAGGAATAGAGAAAATTATTCCCAGTTCCGGTTCTAGGAATCGGGAGTTGACTTTAAATTCGGAAGCAAGGAAGGCTAACCCTGAGACTGAGCAGTTGGATGCTAGTACAAGGGGACGATGTATGAAGGGTGATGAAGAGGAGCGCAGTGAAGAGCTGGTATAACTAAGTGTGATTTACATGTAAGTGTAAGCTAGAGGTTAAATCCACTTAGTGGTGCAGGGGTTGCTGCTCGGCTGAAAGGAAAGGGTGTAAGAACAAAGTGCTTTTTGCGATGGCGCCTTGCAAGATACGTTTCCGGGTTTTTCATGGTCATGCATGGCGGTCATACAGGACTATTGTTGGGAATAACTACTGTTTTAGTGACAGTTAAATGAGAAATGACAGCATGTAATCTAGAAGTATTGTATAAATGTAAGCTAGGTCACGTTTGAAAATGAGGAATATAATGTACAAATTAAGTCCTGTTCTTCAGTTCTCATACATGATCAAATTAGCTGTTTAGCCCAGCAAGAGCTTAAGGGTGGATAGAGAGGGGGCTAGTAAATATCATATGTATGCAAAGCAAGAAAGAATTTGAGAAATTTTCGTTTAGAGTTTCCAAGAAAGGCCTCTAACATACTTAAATAACATAAACTGTATAGTACACCAAAAACCAAATTTCTAAGGCGAAAAATGTGGATTTCGGCTGTTGCAACTGAAAGTGGCAGAAAATCTTCCCAATTGGGGTCTTGAATTAGATTGCTAGCATTATTGTGTTGACATATATAAATTCGTATATACCATACACCTCATAGATGGTTCAAAGTGTTCTGAGCTGCAAATACATTACCTATTCTCTCTATTAGCATTAATCTCTTCAAGCACGGTCCAGGAATCAACTCACCATTATCAAAGTAATCGACCAAGATGCCGTTAGGTAGCCGTCCCCAAGTCTGATAACATAAAGTTGCTTGGGCCCCAATGCTGCCTTCTCCTGTCGCAGCATTAGTCCTCCAATCCAGAATATCATCGGGGATATCAATGCCGAAAATATCGAGATCCAGGAAATGGTTGACAATCATCATCAATCCATTACCATTGGATCCCGAGGGACGGTCCAAAGCGCAAGTTGGAAAATTCTCAGTGGTAACATCGTAGGCAGTCTCAAAGAAGTAGTTAAACTCGGGGAGGATGTAAGGAACGCTGTTAGTGTTTGCGTCATAGTCTGGAGCTTGTTAGATAGGGCCGGGGAGTGGAATGGATTGATGTTTACCTAAGAACATGATGAGACGAGTATCCGCGTTGATTAGTTCTCGGAGAGTAGGCCATTGGTCTATGGATAGTTGACTGGATGGGGTATAGGCGTAGGAATCGAGACCAGCTGCGGCCATGGCAGTGCCGAAATAGCTGACATCCACATAGTCGCCGTTCGTCAGAAGTAGGGTAACAACATCGTCAGGGTGGGCATCTAGCCACGTCTTGATAGAAGAAAGGTAATTACTGGTAAGCCCAGCATCTAATTCCAAGCAAGACGTATGGCACATATGGAGAACGCCATTTTTTAAGTGAGTCTGTCCTTGCAGGAAACGTATGCCAGCGTTCAGTTGGTTGGTAACTGATTCGTCTTGATTATCTGTGGGTAGATATCCCACAAATGCTGAATCGTGAGTGCCTATCAGGGTGACATTTGACCACTTTCTATCACAGAGGGCCGCATTGCCGTTGCAAACAGTTTGAGAGAGGGCGGTGCCCAAGAAGAGAACCGAGGAGACAAGCGACAGAAGCATTTTGATGATAGCGTACACGTAAGAAAACCTCGACAGGAGCCTGGGAAGGAGAGTAGAAGAAGAAAGCTTTAAAAGAGATGACCCACCTACCCTTTTGTATACAGAAGCGCCCACCTAATATCTTGCGATTGAGCTGAACCCTGGAGTTCATGCCAACGGGTTTGCAAGGGAAGTAGTAACTCCTATTGGATCACCGGACCGAGACCATTAATGAAGACCCTATCATGCGGAATAGCTACCCTGGCAATAGTTGACTATAAGATGGATATTTGATAGTGGATTATCGATGCTTGTAATGGGTGAGGGGTACTTTTAGCTTTGCATCCTTCCGGTGTGCGTAACTACCATGTGGTGTGGGCTAATAAGTAAGTAGAGGAGCCCGGCAATTGGGTCACGCTACGATGGCGATGCAAAGAAACAACAACCCGCAGAGAGATCTAGGCGCTGCGCATCGTCCCTGCGTCTACGCAGCTATATTTGAGGTTATTCCCGAGAGACGTTCGAGGGGCATAATCTTCCTTGCGTTAGTCAAGTTACAGTAAAAAGATTCCGCTGCGGGCTGAGGAGTAGGACGGTCTCTTTGCCGGTGTGTCTCTGGAAAATTAGAACACGACACCGCACATGGAGCGTTTCTCGAACCAGCTTGTTAAGCCATATCCATCTTCGCAAAAATGGGGAAATGTCCGATTGCACGATGAAGGATTTTTTGCTTTTCATTGGGAGGAGCGAAGGATGGATGCATGTCACGTTGGAAAGGGCACAGGACATCTGAGTTTTGATTAATCTGCTGTGATTTAGTGCCGCATCGAACGACTTATTTTGCATCTTCAGCTTTCGCTGTAAAACATATCCCCGTATCCCGAGGGTTTATGTAAGAAGTCTGCAACTAAAAGATGCTGAATTGTTCGTCCCTTCAAAAGCTAAGCTATGTCTTCGATTTTTAAAAAATCGCCAGCGCATTTCCAAGGCTCGAAACCCCTCCCTCACAGTGATTAGGTGCACTCGAGACAAAGAATGTCCATCTGCCCTTGTCTCTGCATACCTTGGATAGCTTTTCGAGATCGAACATCTCACCGAGTGGCATTCCCCAGAGAGCTAAGATGTACTCATGCAACATGTAGTCTTCCTGACTAGGCCAAGCTTCGAAGGAGGGGGCATCTCCAGCTACTGCAGAGAAGTAACAGTCATGAAGCCAGTCGATTATGGCTTCTTCCTGTGAGATACCAGCCCATCTTTGGCCATCATCTTTGCCAATGGTATGTGGTCGCAGGGCTGCTGCGGCCCGGGCATCTGGAGTCTTGCTGTAGTACGTTGAGACGAAGCCGGACCGGACGAAGAGGATATCGCCAATTTGGATGTCCCCGCCTTGAGAAGCTGGACGGATATCAATTCCTTGGGCTTTTCCGCATGCATATAGCTCGGAGTATGGGATGACATAATACTCATAAGGGTCTGGTGCCAGTCAGCATTTGATATCCTCTAACCGTGTTGGTAACAGTACCATATTGCTTCCCATTTGCGATAGCATAAGTCCAATAATCGATCAAAACCCCTCTGCCAACTATTCCATGCTCCGCCCAGTAGTGGATCGAGCACTTTTTGTTCCTTTTTGGTCCTTTAATGTCTTTCGCTTTGGTTCCATTGTAAAATGTCTGAGATGGTATATGGGCGATGTGTCGGAATCCATCCCACTGCGTTCCAGATTGCGTGTTGAGTTGATACTTGTCATCATATGCAAACCCTTCAGCCAAGGTCTTGATCTCATGCTTGAACTGCTCGCGGTTGAATGCTGGGATAGCTGGTACGTTCAATGGCAGATTCAGAGGGACAATATCGCCAGTCTTGATTTCTTTCGAGGCAGCGGCAACGCGAGTAGGCGTGAGAAGGTTGAGCCGTCCTATCTTTTGCCTGATGTGAATTCCTAAAAATCATGTATATCTGTTTAGATTACTTACCCAGTCGTCTTTACCCCAGACCCAGGCACTTCAAGAAATCGATTAGCTTTGAATCATAAGGATTTGAGGCCCTTACGCTCCCTCAGGTTCATCTTGGTTCCGCGGCAGGTCCTTTCTGGCTGGAAATCTAGTGAAATCGGGGTCCCAAGGAATAGCCATTACTGTCTTGTTACCACTAACAAAATTTCCAATCTGGGCAAGCCGGCTCTTTGCTTTAGAGAGTTGGTCTGCCATCCTGAATGATGTTTTCCCATAAGGATCCAAGACAGAAAAGTAAAGGAGCAGCATAGAAATACTAGAGAAATAGCTAGAAGGACTGCAACCTCTATGAAATTGTCTATCGAAGCCATTCAAGGCTTGGCCGGAGCTTCCCCGCATTGAATGAGGGGTATAGACCGAGGCTTCTTGAACATTGCTTTGTGCCACTACTCTCTTTTCCCTACTAAATACGGAAGGATAACGCTGGACACGCTTAAGCAGTTTTCTTCAAATGAGATCGTTGCTATATTTGTATTTGTAGCAGCTGAGTATGCTGTAGTAAAGAAGACATAGTAATAAAAGCAATTACTTAAAACGATTACAAAAGCTCATGACCTTATATAGCCGTACCATATAAGTAGAAGAACTCTGGCAGTCTAATTCGACATCACCCTCTCACCGGGATTGAATCTAGGGACCAAACTAATGGATCCTCATATTGCATACTTCTGAAAGTAAAAGTGAGCAGAAGTTGAAAAATGCGGCGCCTACTCGCTACCCGCGTATACGATGAATAATGTCGGAGAAAACCCGACTACGGCGGCCTGCAGGGACACATTACCCCTCAACTTCAACGTCCACCCCCAACTCTCAGCCATAGCAACCATCAGGCCAAATATCACCCACTCGCCATCGCCACCATGTCTGCCAGCGACGCAGAGGCCGAACCCGACAACGAAGTCGAAGATGGAAATACTTCTCCACCAGCCAAGCGCAAGCGCGGCCGTCCTCAAACCACTCCCCTCGAGCCTTACAAAGACCTCATAGTTGAACTCTTCGCTCAAAACACGCCCATTATCGATATCGCCCGCCGGTTGAACCTCGAACATGGCCTTGATATCAGCGAACGAACGATTTCCAGACGATTGACATCATGGGATATTCCTCGGAAGAAGACTCGCATTTCTGTTACGCAAGATCTGCAAGAACGCATTGAATTTCACTACAACAAGAACCTCAATGATGAGCAAATTACTGCTGCGTTGGTGGAGGAGGGCTTCCAGATCAAGGTCCGCAACCTTGCTCGGATGCGCCAAAAGCTGGGCATGCGAAGACGATCCAAATACCCCGAGTTCAGAGAATATTCAGACGAGGAAGCAGAGCCTGGTCCATCTGCGACTGAAAATGGAGGTGTACGACCATTGCTGACTCCAAAGCCCAAGAAGAAGAAGAAGAAGGTGAAGAAGAATTACAATGCCGCTTTGATACCCAAGGTTACAGCGTTCGTGGAGAAATATATGAGCAACTATGATGGCTCTCATGATTTCAACCATATCCGCCGTGTTGTTGGCTTGGCGCATTTGATCTATACCGAAATCAACAAGCAGAGGGAAGAATCGCCGTTGTTCGATGAGGACGAAACGGATTTGGACCTGCATGTTATCACTTTGGCTGCATTATTGCATGATGTAGGTGACCGGAAGTACTTGCAAGAGGGTCAAAACCCAGAGACGGTTGTGCTCGCTGAATTGTTGAAAATGGGTGCTCCTGAAGAGCTAGCTATCAAGGTCCAACGAATTGTGCTTGGTGTGTCATACTCTTCCGAAATCAAGGATCCAGAGAAGGTCAGAAAGGCAATCGAGACATACCCTGAGCTTGCAGTTGTACAAGATGCAGATCGACTTGACGCCATAGGCGCAATTGGTATCGGTAGGACATTCACTTTCGGTGGCGCCCATGGATCCAACGGCATGGCAGATACGATCAAGCATTTCGATGAGAAGCTCGAGAAACTCGAAAGTATAATGAAAACCAACCCTGGCAGGCGTATGGCTCAGGAGCGTACTCAGAGGTTGAAGACGTTCAAGGGCTGGTGGGAGGAAGAGCAAAAAGATGCCGAGGGGTTGTTGCGTCGGAAGTGAAGTGAGAACGAGAATCGAAAGTTACCCTTTATGGATGGCGTTTGCGATATCTTAGTTATGGTTAGTTCTGCTTTGCTTTGCTTATGGTACGCAAATTTTACTCTGGGGGCACGCCGTATTTCGTGGTCCACTTTCCGTATTGCTTACTGTATCTCAGCATAAGCTTCAGCATGCTTTAGACTTATGTAGTCAAACACAGCGAAAAGAGCTTGGCACTAATTTTTTCTTCTCTTATAGCGGTCGTTGACTGGCATGTAGCTCCTAGGACAGCTCATTTTCAACCTCAAAATCAGGATTCACAACATTCCTTATCGTTTATACATTACAGCCGCTACTTTGCAACTTAACATCATAGCCTAGAGCTGATATTAGCCCTAGCCCTGAGGTCCATGCCTGGCGCCCATCACCTAAAATCTCCTTACTACACATTTGCGTTGCCATTTTATTTGCCACCAAGGAGCCTCTCCCTCTTCTTGCCAGCACCAATATGGATACACTCCCTACAGAAATCCTTCTCTCTGTTATCAACCACCTCCCACGTTCCTCGCTCTCCAGAATACGCCTTATATCCCGTCGTTTTAACAATCTTACCTTTCCCATCTACTTTTCTCATATCCCAAGCTGGCTCGATTACAAGAGATCCCACTTAGGCGTCATAGTCCTCGGTGATGACGTTTGCGACGAACCAACCGTGATATGGAGTCCCTGGGCCCAAAAGCCAGACCTGGAAGTCGATAATGTGTGGTTAGGAATTGTTTGGAAGATAACGTGTGGTTCGGAGCCGCCTTCTGTGAAAGTATCGAGGAGTGGAAGCGAGGATTGGGAGGAAAACGAGAGAGAAGTGCTGAGCGCAGCAAATTTTGCAACGTTGAGTGGTAGGAGCGACATGAATGAGAGTCGAATCCTGATGGGCCAGAATCGGTTTTTGTTGCATAGGGCATATAGAGAGAAATCAATTGTGGAGAAGCAGGCGTTAGAGAGTTGGTGGCAGGTGGTGAGGTTGTGTTCTAATCTCTAATGAGCTGGTAGGTGATTTGGGGGCTATCAAATTTACCGCAACCGCTCAACATTATAAGAGCAGGTGCTAGCGAAGCACATATGAGTTAGAGAGGAATCGATCTGGTCCTGGTTTGAGGAAGAGGAGGTTTGATGGATTAAGATATGAGCAATTGTCAAGACAAGCTGGGGTATGAAGCTGGATTGATCGAGAATATATATGGGAACCTCCGAACCGCTCGGCCCAAATTCATGAACAGTATGGCAAAGTCTTATGTTCAATAATCTTAGAGATGATCTTGTAGAAACCATAGAGAACATCAATTGAATGGGGAACACAGATAACCGCATATGATAGGCAGTATTCCTGAAGCAATTGTCATATCTCCACTCCTGGGGGCTCGTAGTGCTCACAACTTCTCGCCCTTTCTATACTTATAAAATTGGCGGTCGTTACAGCACGTCTTGAGGTTTATGATCCATCAGAAGAGTTTGATCCAAGGCTTGTTTTCTAGAAGCACGATCCTCTGTCAGGTGAAGTTATGGCCTCGGCATCTATGTGCACGCATCACTACCCATGAATATATATTGTATTGTCACCACTCGCTCCACCAGGCTTTGTATTGAAGCTCTCACTGGCTGGCATGGAGAGAGCCATAAAACTTTAACCAGCCGGCTTCGTGCCGGCTTTGACCAACAGCCCCTTTTTTGGAGCAATATAGCAATCTCGACATGGGCTTGTTCCAAGGCATCAAAAAGAAGTCCCGCGATCGACACGATTATTGGATGGAATCCGAAATAATGGGTAAGGTTAGTCACAAAGCCCGAGGCTGTTCTTCAGTGGGCTGCGCCAGCGGGGAGGACCGAGAAAGTCGCAAGCCCTTCCACAGCATTCAGCCACTTGAGACGATCTATCTGGAAATGGAGTTTCTTTTTCCAAGCCATCGATCTGGTCGTCTTTCATATCTAGACCGGGAGCTCCAAGGTCTTTAAAGGCAGGGAGCTCCATCCATGCCCTCATGGCAATTCTCCAAGTTTTGCGTGAAACCTCAGACGGATCTATCTCCCCGCGAACTGCGGAGTCAATAACGATCGCCAGCACCACACTTTATTTGGCGTTGGATTTGCTTTTGCAGTATGCTACTGGTCAGCATTAGCACGAGGCATTCTTGAAGATTCTCCGAAAGCAATGCGCATTGACGTTGTGTAAAGTATTACTGTACTCTCTCTCACTCCACGATCCAGCTGTTGCGTACGAGTGCCTGTTCTATCGATACTCTGTCCCGTACGTAAAGCTATGTGGCTTCCTAAGCCTCTCTCATTTATGAATACTATACGTCTAACTCGAGGCTTAGCAAAATGAAAATTTCAACTGCGGCCATTGCCTCCCTATTGGTATCAGCCGCTTTTGCGCAGAGCCTTCAATCCCTGATGGCCACGATTCCGTCCTGTGGTCTCTCTTGCTTGACAAACGCCTTCGAATTGGTTGGATGCAGCGTGACTGACTACATTTGTCAATGTAGCAGTCAAAGAAGTGCAATTATTAAGGCTGCTAAGAATTGTATACTTGGCGGTTGCTCAACTGCCGATGCTTTAAGTATGTTCTTTTTTCATACCAGTTTCATTGCCGGCATATAGACTCATACAACCACATAGCCACTCAAAGGATCGCGAGGCAGATATGTGCCTTTGCACTCGGTTCCTCGTCCACAGGAGCCTCGATTTTTACTTCTATCCCTACACCCTCCATCTCAACCATATCTTCCACCACGTCCTCCACCGCGATAATATCCTCTTCAGTGTCCAGCTCTTTCAGTTCCATCAGCTCTTCAGGAAGCTCTATAGCTGTCCCCACCTCATCGTCATCTACTTCCTCCACCTCAATCACACCCTCAAGTACATTTAGTACTTCTCCTCAGGTCTCTGGAGCCGGCTCTCGGCTTAGAGATGCTGGTTCAATGGTCGGTGCCGCTGTTATTGCAGCTTTTGCTTTGTAAGGAATTTTATATTTGAAGGGGAAGAGAGGAGGGTTTGTATATTGCCGAGTAGTTATTGTACATAGAGGCTGGATCGGATCGTGTCCGCATGAAGAACGCGTTGCCATCACTTTTAGCGGAGGAAAGTTTAAGGCAGAGCAAGGGAATTATAGTAGATGCAACTTGGAGTTCAGCTTCTAAGGTAGATCATAAAGCATAATTTCAAGTTGAATTCGATCATTCCTGAATTTGGATTTTCACTTCATGCTGTCTGGTCGATTACGTTTTCATCCCAACTGCATTTCCGCTCTGAAGCACTCGGTGCCTATGTCCGCCTCGGCCGCTACGTGTTTAGCGGAACCGGCGTTTTTGCTATAGCTTTAATTAAGAATCGTCCGCCCAATCCCAGAAATGTTACCTTGGCTCAGTGGTAAGAGTAGCCGTCCCCAACGACGTTAAACTTGATCGCCAATCGCGAGCGCAGCCGGAGAAAACACTATAATAGATACTCTATGTACTGATCGCTACCCGGAACAACCCTACGGGGTTTGCAATTGGGCACCTACAGTCGACTGTGGTTGCTCAAGGAGTTTTGCTTCTTTTTCCAATGGCAAAGAGGTTGGCTTTCTTTTTTTTACCCTTGCTCTTTAAGCGTATCTGTATATCGAGTGCAGTGTAATATAAGTCTTGTTTCTGACTATCTTTCTTGTCATTTTTGGAGATGGGTCTCTTTTGAACCTTTTTAAGAATTATTGGGAACTCGGCTCGCTTACCTGAACTTCATGATTAACACCTTACCGGTAGCATGGAACTTGCTCATTAGCTACTGGGAACATAATTATCCGCTATTCATCTTCTGCACACTAAGTTTTTCTTAAAAGAAGATGAAGATGATGATCATAATTACACGCATAGCCAATAGGATTATGGTAGTTCAATGTATAGCAACGCGACTCTTTAATACCCTACGAAACAGATTGTCAGTCTGGGTGTAAAAGACTGGCCCTGACACAATGGCAGCCACTATGACAAAGAGAAAGCTATTTTCTCGATTTTAGATCTACCGATCTCTTTATTATTATTATCGAAAAGGATTTTCCCCGTCTCAATAGGAGGTGCCGAAACCTCCTTTTCTCACCTTTTCTTTTGCAGGGCTCGGCTAGTTGCTGGACGGAACTGACCACTTGCCCTTTCCGTCTTTATATCAACCCTCGATTGGGGTAAGGACAATTGAATTTCCTAAACTGCGTTGCAAGTCTAGTTTAGTCATTGGTGGTTAAGTCTATCAAAGGGGAGTTGGATTTGGAGGTAGCAGATTGCACGTTCCATTTACTCGTCTCCTGCTAGAATCGAAGTGAAACCCACCTCATGAGCTCGGGTTTGTTCTAAGGGCAGTGATATTACTCAAGTAGCTAGCTAGCAAGTTTATGATCTAACCGTTGCATGTTCACATTTCTCTGCAGAGAGTGCCTTCATCGGCTTCAACAGCAACCACTTGATTGCCAAGTAGCACCACACTCTATAGTAAATTAGCAAGGAAGATCATGTCGTGGTTAACAACGGTGAAGTGAGATTGCTGGCTCGTACAGCATCGTGCCGACTCCACTTGGGGACAAAGACTTGTGCTCAAGATAATGATGAAGCTTTATTTACGAGATCGGGCCCGACGGTTGGTTGGTTACTCGAAAGAAGAGTGTAGACGATGCAGCCAACGCCAGGGCAAGATATGAGTATAGCACTTGTCCACATGTCCACACTTTACGTTAGGTTTTCTTTTGTTGCCATCTCTTTTCAAAAACACTCTGCTATCCAAACCCCTCCTCAGAAAAGCCATCAATAAAGGCTGGGCCGTCTAGACCCCTTTAATATCGCCCAAAGGAACCGACGGGAGAGAAAGAGGGCGCTCTCATGATATTTCGCGGAACCTCGGCATGAAGATTCCCCGTGCGAATTCCCCTACTTAACAACCCAAATAATGGCATTTCCATCGCACCCCATTCTTCGTCGTTTCTTTCCGTCTTTTCTTTCCTTCAAGTCATTCCTTGTAGAGGTGATCTAGCTATGGCATCCTCAACTCGTCTCCCTATGAAAACCATCCTCCTTACCACAACCCTCGTCGCGGGCGCATCCATTTCCCGATTAAACCTCAAGTCCCTCCTTCTATCCACCTTCACAGGACCCGGCTCATACTCTCGTATTTTGGTTACCGCGATTGTCCTTGCGAATCTCAAAAATGTGCCTTTTGCATGGCATGTAAGTCTTGCGTTCTCCGTAACCTTTGTCCACAAGCACCGCCAGAACGTTAACTAATCACCAACCCCTCCAGTTCCGCGTTTTCAACGCCATGATCAAGCATTGCTTGACCACAAAGCCAGATATCCCAGCAGAACTCCGTCCTTCGTGCCTCTTCCTCCCAGTCATAACTACGTCCTACACACCCCTCACCGAATCCGACTACAACCTTCACAAATCCAACTCAACATACTTCTCCGACCTCGACGTTTCCCGATCCCACCTTGTTTGCTGCTTATTGCAGCCGGGTATACATGCCTTAACCAACAATAAAACCAATAAACTGGTGCTGGATAAGAATGGAGATGCGGTCGAGACGAGATTTCTTATCATGTTGGGGGGAGTGATGTGCAATTTTAAGAGAGAGATTGGAATTGGCGAGTCGTATGAAATGTGGAGTCGATTGCTGTGTTGGGATCGGAAATGGGTTTACATAATAACTCACTTTGTGAAGAAGGGAGCCGTGAAACCGAAGTCTTACATCTTGGCCGATGGTTCGTGGTTTGGTCAGAACGGGTACACTAAGGTTGAGGGGAAGGAGAACGGTGCTGCGAATGGGCAAGCAAATGGACATCTGGGAGCCGAAGATGAGAAGTATATCTTTGCAACTGCAATTTCAAAATATGTCATCAAACTCGGGAGACTAACGGTCCATCCCGAAGTCCTCCTCGGCGCAGCCGGCATGTTGCCCTCAAGACCGGGCGGGTGGGCAACGATGAATGGGGTTTCCGGCGATTCAACACCGATGGAAGGAAGTGAGGTGGTGGTTGAGGGAGAGACCACCGGTGAATGGGACTGGAGGAGGATCGAAGAGATGAATCAGAAGGGCTTAGCTCTTACGGAGCATTTTACGGCGTTAGAGCGTATACACGGGGAGTTTAGCGGAAGCCGGGAAGCGGCGCTAGGGACATATCGAGATTTTTTGTTTTGATACATGCGGAATAGATGTGATAGATATGTTCTCGGTATTATTACCCATGTTAGATAGATTTCCTGCCTTAATGCTGCAACAAAAAGACAATAGAGAACAGAATCCTAAACTTGACCCATTGGTGAGTATTCTTAATGGCCTTTGTTTGATGTTGCCGCAGTATATGTAAGTATGCAATCCAAACGTCGGTCCGTATGTCGGTAGACCGCCCACTTGAGGGATTAGAGAAGAAGTGGGAAAAGACTATAGGGGAAGTAAAAAAGACATGAAAAAAAAGACTATGAAAATGGCAAAAAAATTGTGTTGCTGTTGCGGCCGGTGCAAGGGAAGGTAGGGTAGGGGATTGAACTTACTCGCATGATGTCTTTTGATATATAAATTTTTTTTTAAATAATCAAATTGGGGATCTGGGCTCTGGTCAACTTTTTTTATCATCTTGGGACGGGGATCTGGAAATTCAATCATAAGTCAGTCAAGTCAGTCACTTGGAACGGGCTGCACTGTATGGGTTGCACTGTAGACACGTTAGCATAGAGAATTTGAATTTGAGAGTTGCGGTATTCCATTCGGCCACAACAGCATTTATTGAAAGCGGTGCTATCCAAATATATAAGGCAGTAGGGCATTGCCGTGGCAGTGCCTTCTTTAGAGGATTTGAGATCAGATGAAAGTGAATTTCAAGCGACAGCCGATAAGCGACAGTGACCTATAATTGACTAACACCACAAAAGTATCTAGAAATATCCTGTCTAGCTTAATATATAAAGGTATTTGTATTGATTTCCCAGCATCAGCCCTGTGTTTTGCACTCTGTAATCTTCCTAAAGTACTCGCTATGTTCAGGGGATTTACGCAGCTTCGACCAGAAGCTTGCCGGACTCCCCTCATTCCCGGCCTTCTCAAAGAGGCTCCCCTCCACCTTTTTGATATCACCCGTGTCCGGATATCCGTGATTTTTAGTAATCCAGTACTCAGGATAGTAGTGATCCCAGTTCAGAGAATGGCTGGGGAGCTGTGGCACGTAGTCTGACGTGTGCGTAATGCGGTAGTTTTCGCCGTGTGAGGGAGCTTGGCTTTGAATATAGTTGTTGATATCGGCGGCCCCTAAATGAGGTTGGCCAAATGTATACTGAGGATTTGAGTCAGTAGTGCCTTCAGATAGCTAGAGTTTTGAATTAGGGTCTTACGATATCGGCGATGTATCCTTCGTTTCGGAACATAGTTCCCAAGAGCGCTGCTATTGCTCCCCCTAAGCTGTGACCCGTGAATGCGAGCCTGTAGTCTGGGTTTGCAGCAATAGCGTCAAGCACCGCCTGATTAACCGCATTTTTTACTTTGATTGAGGCCTTTAAGAATCCCTTGTGAACCCTACAGTCATCATCCGTGATTTTATCTCCGCATAATGTGGACGATTTTTTGCGAAAGTTCAAGTCGGTCATCAATGATGCAAGATTTGACATTGAAGTGCCTTGTATGGCTACGACGATAAGCTTGTTAATACTGTCTGTTGCAACATACCCTCGGTCACCATTTCCCTTACTAGAATAACGTTAATAATTCTGTAGGTGGTAGGTGGTATGAATTTACTTGCCCAACCTCAAACCCTAAGGCGTTGAATGCGTTGCCCTCGATGCTGGTGCAACTTCCCCCACCTGGTGTGCAAGCGAGTGTGAGTGTTTTCTTGTGTACATTATGATAGCAATATGCTGCAGTGGCATACTCTGAAAGTAGACTTAATCGTTCCAACAGGGCGGAAGAGATATCTATGTACCATTAGAATCGATATCACAAGCACTTCTGAAAAGCCGACTCACCTCTTTTTTGTATCGGAGCAGTGCTTACTATCGGAGAAGCACGTGCCATAGTTGAAAAAGACGAAAGAGATAGAAGATGTAGCAAATAGTGCCGAAGGGATTGTGGAGGAGAACGCATAGCTCCGACTTTCTAACCAAGAGTTGACCACTGTGTAACTGAAGGGGACTGCTAACTTGTGGAATTTTCACTGCAAAAATTATTCTGAAGAGCAACGAGAGAGTATTCCTGCAGAGTTTATATATGCAAATGCTATTAGGGAGTTCCTAACTGAACCAAACTAAAAATGTGTAGAGCAGGTTGCATTTCCTAGTGAGGCAAGCTAGTTAATTTTAGTGGACGCAAACTCTTAAAAACTAAAGCAGGGTTAGCAATGCCTATCTTAATGCACTTCATTTTCAGTAAAATTCTAAGTACCTAAGTACCTAATTGCCGAAAATTCCTAGAAGGGGTACTGCTAGGAGATACTAACCGCTACCGCCCTTATGAGTTTGTATTTAGCCCGAGCCCCGTTATAACCGAGCTTGCTATAGTGTATTTTACGTGGGGTGGCTGGAAATTTTGTCAACTAGTGCATTTGGTTTGGCATAGTAAATGTGGTTGTTAATGGCCCCTTCTCGTGTTATTGAAAAAAGAAAGCTTTCATTTCTACAGGACTTCATACCATTTAGCCTCGAACGCCATGCTATACTCCAAGTGCCCCCGCCGCCCCAACCAAGCCATTATTATCATCACCCCCTCGAAGAGTTCTTCCCGGTTTCCCTTCCGGTGGGTGCCCTTGCAGCCTTCTTTCTAACCGGTTGATACACATCATTAAAATTCATCACGACACCTAAAAACCTCATATCCACATCCGGCTGGTACGCTAAATCACCCAACAACAAACATACCCTCGTCTTGAAATGAGATCCAAGAGCTTGCAACCTCTCTTGTATGACTGGAAATTCATCTGCTATAGAGTCATCTCTGAGGATAGGGGCTGGAGTAGAATCGACATGGGCTCGAGGACCACGACGAGTTGTAGCTGGAGTGTTAACGAGATGACCTTCTTCATCTTCACGTTTACCTTGTGCTGAAATAGAGCGGACATCCACGCCTTGCCTCCTCGTGAAATCCGAGACAGCCCAACTGTATAATCCATCTACCGCATCCCGATAACTAAGCATAAGTCTTAGGATTTCACCAAGTTGAACCATGAATGTGTTTTCGTCAATTTCGCCATTTGTTTTCTTCTTTGCACCAAGGAGGCCTTTATGTGTAATTGCGTTTAGATATTTGGTATGCGCTTTGATGAGATCGTCAAGTGTGCAGCCCTCCTTGTGGATTGCGGCTTGAAGTTCATCCCATGAACTCTCGATGACTTCGAATAGGATATAATATTGGAGCTGGCCAATGAAATGTATCATTTCGGCAAGAACACCTCGAGTAAGTTTCCATGCCAATAGTACAGTTTCGTTACTACCTTGAAGAACGCCTCGGGAGCCTGTCATGCATTTTCTCCAGGTCGAGGCTAAAGCGAACTCCACTCGCTTGATTCGCCATAGAAAATTGAAGACCTTGAGATATTGGCGATTACCCCATTCAGTTACCACCACATCGACGGGTGCATCAATTTTGTACTCAAGGGTAAAACAATCCCAGCCTATGTCTCCGTGCGAGAGTTGCAACATTCGTGCGTCTAATCTGCGAAGAACTTCAGGCGAATCGTACTGTGCGTTTGAGCCACGAATGGCATGCTCGAGTTGCGCAGTCAAGGTATGGCGATATTGTGCCCCGGCAGGACGATCGAGGTTCGAGGATAATGATTCCATTAGGAGAGCAATGAAGTCTCCTTGCCCTAAGAGGATATAATTTTTGAGCGCTTTCAAGTGTTCGAAGAGGTGGAATTTCTCTGACATCAAATGTATTAAACGAGCCATTGTAGTCTTGTATGCCTCGTCGATCCAGGTTTCGAGAGTGGCTGTGTCGCCATATCGTAACTCTTTTGATGCCGCCTTTGAATACTCCTCTACCCACTGCGAATCACCACAACCATATCGAATGAAGTTGAGTGATTTGCCAATGAGAAATACCTTCTGTGCAAAATCTTGGGTAATGATACTTGGTACCATGTCGTCATTCAACTTGTACTTGTCTTCCCATACGCTACTAGCCCCTCCTCGGCTTTTGCTATCTGTGGTTTCATGAACAGTATTGGGATCTTGCTCTGATACGAAGAATTCGTGATATGGATCAGATAGTTCCCCGTCGTAAATCCATTGCCGTAGCATATCGTAAAATGGCCGTGTGACATGCGCCAACAAGCGTTCAGCAAATGCCCCCACCATTGGGTCACCGTGTGAAGAAGAGAATCCATGGATCAAGGAAATGAGCTGCCCGCCCTTCTTGCTCTTTGATTCTTCACTAATCAAGCTCATCAGACGAAGACCCATCGTTGCTTCACGAGTCCAGACGACACATCGTTTGAGCGTCACCCCAGCCTTCCCAAGGCCACCTCTTGGTTCTTTCTCGTCTAAGGACGACAAGGCTCGACGAATTTGCCCTTCCAAAGTAGCAACAAGACCGAGATACGATCTGAGCTCTCCTCCGATGGCTGCCCTCAGACTTTGGCCAAGTAAACCTCCGCCTGGTGATTCTATAAAAGATGCGAGGCCTCTATAAAGAAGTGATGGCTCCGCCAGCGTATGTAGGATCGAGATTATTGGCACTGGTAAAGTGGGAGGGAGTTTTAGAGTTGTATTTGACGAAAATGGAAGATGCGTCGAGGAAAGGCCTTGTAGTGTGAAGGGGAGATCGCGTAAAAGAGTGGTTTCAGGGGGATCGATCTCAACATAATTCTCCGCTAGAAGAGCCGTCTTGAGCGCAACCCCTTCCCTTTGCTCTACAGCAGATATCACAAACGCTTGCTCCTCCTCCTGTCTGTCTCTCTGGCCGCCCTCCCGAGTCGGCAGACTCCTTAGACCTTCTGGAGCAAACGCCTCGGAAAACGCTCTCTCTTCCCCCCTTGAGCCATATTTAGGCGATTCGTCCCCATTATTTCCAGTATTCCTGCTCCTTTTTTTGTTTTTGGCTGGGCTCTTGAACGGACTTATCAATCCAGATGGTGTCCTCTGCTGCTGCTGACCGTTTCCAAGCTGGTATAAAAAGTATAGGACCGCCCATTTCTGTTTGATCTCGGGGATAGAGAGAAGTCGACTGTAAAGGTTGGCGAATCGCAGTGCTTTGTCGGGGCTCGTCTGCATTAAGTGCTTCTTGATCAAATCAGAGGCCTGGTTTATATCTGCAATGACCGAGGGTCCCTTTTGGCTGCCAAGTACAATTAGATCAAATGGACGACATGGCAGAGCGGAGGGTAGCTACCTCCCCAGAATCTCTTGTACAAAATCGATCGCATTGCTTTCCCTCTCTTCAGCAGAGGCTTGATCCTCGCCGGGAATTTGCACAAGTTGCTTTCGCACTAAGAACTTGATGCCCGTATTAATTCGCTGGCTTCGGGAGGACGACATGATCTCATTGTTGCGAATACATTGCTCTCATAACGCAACCATATTTACTTGGATTGTCTGGTCGCGTTCTATCGAATGGATTTACGCGCCTTACTCTTATGGTCTTCCTAACAAGCGCGACCCACTTAAACCGTGAACGTCCTTCGACGTCACCCCTTTATAAAGTGCAAAAGTTAGCATTTCAAGTCATCAACCACAGCGCCAACCACCCTTCGATCATCGCCAAATTCCATCGCGAGACTTATCTAGGTTCGTGCGGTCCATGGATATTTGATCGCATCGCAAGTCGCGCTGTGAAGCCCGCCTTGTGCGCGACTCTATCGCAATGCCTGACATCGATCCGGCGGCCCTGAGTCGACCGTCCATCTCGACGACGCCGATATTGCCCCCCAAATTATTAGGCGCCGCAGCATCAGCAACCCCAAAGACTTCCAAATCCAGCCATGTACCACCAAGAATTGATTTGGAGCCATTGTACACGGCCCTCAAGAGTGCAATTGGCGAGCACTGGGCTACGTATAAAGAGTCGATCAGTCTCTTTGTAATGGGTGCGTATTTGTTCATGTTCAAGTCCCACATTCCCAATTAGGGATAACTCAAATTTTCGAGTACATTTTTGATCATGAGCTAAAATGGAGTCGCTCTGCAGGCCAGCTGAACCAAGCTGAATTATCAGCACGAATTGATAGCTTTATCATAACCACTACGGGTGATATAGAACATCTACACAACCAATTGATCGCAGGAATCTATGGAAATGTGACCCGAGAAATGCCTGAGCATGGCGTAGCCAGCTGGGTCAGTGCAAATGATAAACCAACAACAGGAACCGGTAATAAGCCTGTTAGTGGGGATGCAGCCGAACAGAGACTCAAGACAGAGGTCATGCATCTACCAAGTCGAGATAGGAGGAGGATGAAAGACCTGAGCCAGAACGAGTTTGATCCCCAAGATGCGCTTGCCAATATGTTTGGCGAACAACGTCGGCCAAAGCTTTCCAAACTTACAGAAACAATTCCTGCAAGTGCTGGGGGTTTGAATAAAACAAGTAAGCGGAATTCATTACATTTTCGTCCGTAGACTAACCCAAAACCAGATTGGGACTTAGAAATCCGGAAAAAATACTCCCAGCCACTAGCGTCTGAATCCGGAGAGTTCCCAGATACTTCTACCATCGAGTCGCGCATGCTGCCAATCTGCTACGAGACTGGGCTAGTGCAGGGACATGTAGCAGATGCCGCTCATTTCATGTCGGTTGCGACAGAGACTTTTATCAAAGAAGTTCTTTCCTCCATATTCAGTAAAACTCGAAGTAATGGGCCAGGGTCAAATGGAAGTGCAGGCACAGGTGGCAGTAATACCTGGATTCAATCGCACAAATATAGAGTTCAACTGGAGAATGAAGAAGAAGCCGCTTTGAGGGGTGAGATCCAAAGGGACAAAAGCGGGCTGCTGCCTATCGAAGCGAAAGCTGCGAGTGAACGAGGGCCATTAGGCATGGCGGATGTCCGAACGGCCTTGGAGCTTGGCGATTGTGGCCTAGGTCAAATGCCAGTGGTTGTTAAACAGATTATGCTGAGTTATAGAGAGGGCGAAGTCGAGTCTTGGAATGATTATTCATGGCCTGAAAACCACGACCACGTCAAGATCGTTGGCGAGGATGTTGACGGAGACATCGAAATGGGAGGAGTCGGATTAAATGGCACCAATGGTGTGAATGGACACGCCTTCAACGAAGCTCATGATGACTGGGGGTGGGGCTGGGAGGGAGCCGAAGTGGATGACAAGTCGCTTCTGGATAACCTTCTGGACGCTTGTCTCGCTATCGGCTCTTAAACCATTCTTCATTCTTGGATATTCTGGCATGATTAGGCGTTTGGAATTGTATTTTCATCTGAATTGCATGGTTTGCGTGGGGACATGGATATTAGCTTATTTATTGGTACATTTGTATAGGAACGTATAGGAAGGGGCGCCTTATGATGGGAGAGGTTTTCTGTTCCAGACGATACCCCGAATAGGCATCGAGGCCATTCTTGATCATTAGACGATCAGTGTAATAAAAGCAAACATACAGTATCATAGTCTTTAGTACGTGACAAGTATTGTGCAGTACCTTTCTAAGCCAGCTAGCTATATGAGAAGGGAGGCTCGTTTATTGCACGAAGAAGTGTGAAACTGGAACGGGGTCGCTGTTCCATACATCAAGAGCGACTTTTGTCCTTGCTTTAGAGGGAAGGCACTTGACGAGTGTTGTCTTCCCGGCTCCTGGTTTTCCGCTGATCCGGTAAACTGGGCTGTCTAATCGAAGTCAGTCCCCAAAGCTATCTCATGCTCTCCAATCAGGCCATCTTTGGCGAGGAAAGTCTTTCTGGCTATATTCATGCGGTCGGCCATTGATTTCT
The DNA here is from genome assembly GCA_000328965.1 of Ascocoryne sarcoides NRRL 50072. NCBI lineage: Eukaryota > Fungi > Ascomycota > Leotiomycetes > Helotiales > Gelatinodiscaceae > Ascocoryne > Ascocoryne sarcoides. Next base: position 1,925,519 of record KB205939.1, read on the forward strand.
TAGGGTTCATATCCGGACCAATTCGGTCATAGTCGGCCATGATCGAGTTTGGGTTGGTCTGGGTGAGTGTTGACGAGCTCAGGGGTAAAGATTCGAGCATAACTGGAGAGGCATAACACACATGAAAGTGCGAAGTGTACGATATTATATAGTTCTTATTCTTTTATAAACAAGTAATACCAAGCTAAACTTCAGAGAAAGTCTATACTTCTAACCATCTATAACCCGGTGCTCCTATTAGAAACCAAATCCTGCTCTGAGAGAAATGAGACTTAAAGATGGTTAATATACAACTTCATACAAACTATATAAATTTCGATCTATTTAAAGAATGACATATTTTCAGTAGAATAAGCCACGCGTAACACGCCAATGCTTTTCTATATACTAACAGAAGTCTAGTTCCCAAAAGTTGATAATGTAAACGGGAATTTCTACCATGTGAATTTCATGAGAGCAGGATTCAAGAGAACGGGCAGAAAAAAGTGACTAAATATAACACAGCAAAGTGGGAAGATAGAAATGAGCGTATCGATTCTCCATAAAGGCGGGAACACGAAGACCCCACAGACAATTAGCGCAACCGAGAAGATGCAAAAGATGAATGTGAACTTAAATCGAGATACAATAAGCGGTAGCTCGATAAAGAAGGATGTTTCCACGACTTCTTTTGAGGTGGCGCCCCAGCTCATGTCAATAGAGAACATGTGGGATAGAATCGCCTGAGAGACGTGTATGGATATTCCTCCGAGGAAGACGAATAGGAGTGGAACCCATTGGAAACAGATCAAAAGCTGCTGCGAGAGTTTTTTGCCTTCACCACGATACCGGATCATTGCCAGGGCAAGATTGCCGGCGCCGCTGAATATCACGATCAACGCCACCCAGACTCGCCATGAATCCATGTAGTAATGATCCAGGTGTCCGTTGAGCCAGCCCATCAGAAAGTAATTCATAAGCGTCGCTACCCATGCGTACCCAATAGCGTAGTACGTCCCAATGTATGCCATGATGGTTATCTTGGATCCAATTGGCATATTCGAAAGCATGAACGTTTTGAACAGCGGGGTTAATGGTCCCCTTTTGAGCCAGAACTTCACTGGGTGGAAGAGTAGTTCGTTACACCCATATGCGTACTTCTCCCACCGAGCTAGCTCGTCGTAAACGGTGAGGGAAACGCCTTCTTTAAACTCTTCGCCACAGTATCCGCCCAATCGAATGACCCATCCATAACTCTGGAGTCTTAGGGAGATGTCGAAATCCTCGGATACATGGGATTCAGACCAAAATTTCTCGTACGTTAACCCGGTATATTCATCTAGGTCATAAAAAGACGCCTCTTGAAGGGCGGCCCAGCGTAGAAATGCGTTGTGGCCGACAAAGGGTGAAACATCCCCAGAAGCAACTGCAAAACGGATGGCAGTGTAAATAAGATTAGTAAAGAAGCTAGAATACATTAGCACAGTTTTAATGACTGGATATGTGGGTTGATCTTACGTGATGCCATTCTCGAAGTACGATGTAGTGACATTCATGACCCCGGAAGGGAATTGGAGGATTGCAACGTCTCGTGACTCTTCGAGCTCACTGACCGCATCGATAAAACACCCGGCCGGTACGCGGGTATCTGAATCGACGATCAAGATGTAGTCACCAATTCTGATATTACCGCCTGCCCAAGCGCGACCCTGCTCCTCAACAAGGACTTCATCCAAACACTTGGCGTAAGCGTCTTCTTCCTCGTCTTGGGTCCACCGGCCTTCTCGTTGCTCGTTGGATAGTTTGTCTTCCACCTTGATGCTTATAGCAAGGCCGAAGTTCATGTTTGAGGCCTTCTTAAACTTCCCCTTTCTTGCGAACCTAGCCAGACCTTCTCCGTTTGGATTATGCTTTGGTCTGGCAACCCAGCCAATGTCGTTTGCGAGGTAGAAATTCTTGCGTTGTTCAGCTTCTGCTGGTGGCATGATCTGCATTCCATCATCATTAACAAGTATGTTGGAAGTTCCACCGTGGGATTCGTAGTCCCTCATAGCGGCCTGGAGAGATCGGACTGTCGGTATAATGACTGCTTCAAGACCCTCTTTGTAGACAGGACATTGAATTGTGACGTGGGGGAGAGGGCCATTCCTCCGGTTCAGCCGTCGTGGGGGAGACGCCGTGTAGTACCTCGAGTTGCATTTCATCTGGTGGACGGGTCCAAATATTTGCCAGATTGAGGTGATTAGTGCTTGGCAGAAGAACTACACAATTTGGTCAATAATTCTTCAGTCTGAGCGCTCCGTCTAACAACTTACTAAACTGACGAATATCTGCAAAGGAACTGGAATGAGGAGCGCGATACGCGTCCAGTTAAAATCGGTGGTGATTTCTTGCGCCAACGACCGAGCACCAAGACCAACCAATGTCAAGCAGAGAGCACTTGTGAGAGCAACAGTGCACGCATTGATCAGGATGATCGGTCTCTTTACTGGGTTTGCAGCTTCGAGATCAACGTCAAGTTCGTCGATGCTTGAATTATTTGTACCACTAACTCTGTCGCTGTCGCTTTTCTCCATATATTCAGCAGAGCTGTCGTGAGCTGGATGCGTTGTCTGTGTACTCTCCTGGAGCGCCTGGATCTGACTAAGTAACTCATTGGATCCTTCTTGGATCATGTCGTTAACAATGTCGCTAATGTACAACTTCAGCGATACTATCCCAGTACGGTTTGCGGCCAGACTATTCCAAGGCTCTTGCTCGAAGAAGGCCTTCTCATAAGCGTTACGTTGCTGGATGGTAACCTGTGCTTCTAATTCTTTGGTAGACCTGTTCTTGACGGCAATCCAGCCATGTGGAAACCATTCGCTTTTGTTCTGAGCTACTCGTATGACCTTCTTCTCGTCACCAGGTTGGACAGCATCGCACTTCGTTAGAACTCCAACCGTACGAAGCCCGTAAGGGTCAACTTCTTTGGCTAATTTAAACACCATCTGATTTCCAATATTATTCGTTGCGTCAGCAACAGCCCTTCAATTATATTAGCACTGCTGGCTTGAGACGAAGGCGAGCTTACAGAATAACTGTCCGTGGGGCGCTGATGAAGCTCATAATAAGTTCTCGAATGAGCTTGGTATCTTCATGGATTTGAGACTGCAGCGTGTCTATGGTAATTTAGAGAAATATGCCATGAACATTTTTTTACTTTTACTTACAGTACATGAGGCCTGGAAGGTCAACCACATTAATATTGTGGATCTCAGGTCCTGAGATTTCAACATTCAGGACGGCAGCTGAGAATCTCTCTACATAACTCTCATTGCCCTCAAGTTCGAGAGCTGGAAGACCTAGATGCTCTGCAGCCTACAGAACTATTAGCGAAAGATCATTATCTTAGGAGAGGATCATACATATGACAAAATCTTTGCAAAGTCATCGCCAGTAAACTCTTCTCCTTCATATACAACGTTGAAATTGGATATGTGCTCCTTAGCTACCTCATCAATCTCAGCATTCTGGCCTGGGACCAGATACGCTCGGACTGATGTGGTATCGTTTGCAATATGTCGAAGTCGAACGTGAACTGCGAAATGTGTGGGCGGTCGAGTTCCCGTTTGTAGAGTAAGTCCGGTTAGAGCTTCAAAGAGTGAAGTCTTTCCGCTCGATTGATCTCCAGCAATTACAATCTATACCATCTTATGATCAGCTGACATTCAAGAAGATCGCAAGAATTTCTCTCTTGATATAGCTGATCAGAATTACCCGTGGCTGTTCTAGTGCATCTTCAACAGAAAATTGATTTAACTTTGCCAAAAGATCTTGGAGCGCAGTCTCATCAGAAGGATTCAATCTACTACCGGGCGAGCTCTGCAACATGATGCTGTATCAATTCTTCGATTTCCATAGGCACGAGGATCCAATGCTGTAGCCAAGGTGACCATATTAGAGGTGTGAGTACTAGTAGAGAAATCGCTTAACGAATCTAGCAGTCACCCCATAAATGCCGCTAGTAATATGGCAAAGTAGTCGGGAGACTTGGTCTACCCCCTATAAGGCGCTAAATAAGTGTTAATAAACATAGACTAGTCTTGAACTCTATTTCTTTTTAGCTAAATACTAGCAAAGCTAGATAAGTACTTCATTGGATCGCTTTTGAAGTTTGGCCACAGTCACCTCACATTTAACATTTATTTCGTCTTGTAGATAGTAGTCATGCTACACACGGAAGCAGCCTTGCAAATGTTATCAGCTTGCATCGCTAGAGTGACATTCTTGAAGCGATGTATATGGTTAGGCGAGGGTGAGTTCCAGTTATGGAGATTACTACGCACATGCCAGTGCTACATAAGGCCTGATTACGGAGCAATTGCCTGGCCCACTGGAATGCCAAGTTGCCATGTGAGACGCGAGTTACTGGGTGCTTCTATGAAGGAGAAGCTTTAGGTCACATTGCCGATTGCGATTGTCATATTATTGATGCTAGTAGACACGTGACAGTAGAAGTAGATGGATTATCTCAAACGTGTGAAAATTTGGAAAACAAAATCTCGAATTATGATAGTAATATAACTCCTAGTAAAGTGAAAAGTATCATGCTTAGCCGGCTAGAGGAAGAAACCGTTATTGCTGTAGAGACGCGAGTTGCGAGAGGTGGCATCGTGTAGGTCGGAGCTGGTGTACTCGTGTTGTACACAGGCTTGACAGTAGTAGGTATATTGCCAGTAGCATTTCCACCAAGGTACCAGCTACCAATATCTGTCAGGCTGCCGTTTGAAGTCAACATCGCAACATTAACCCCAACATTCGATGTAAAGGAGCGAAATGAGCCAAAGTATGAGTAGTGCGTAACATTGCTGTGAGAATATATCAGACGAAATGTAGCTAAAATAGGCACTCTTGAATAACTTACTCATTTGTATCAAAGTATTCACAGGCAGTTTCAAAAAATTGTTGTGTCTCGTTCAGAGCTGCTTCATCAAGTGCGAATTCTGTGACCCAAATCTTTTTGCCGGGATATGCTGTTTCAACATCCGCTATGTGGCTTGCCAACCCGTCGAAGCTCCCATACCAATGTATGGGGATGAAGTCAAGAGTGCAACCTCCATCGCAAGCTTCAACAAAATCAGACAGCCACGTAAAGCCAGAAGTTGCGCCAGTCACCGCAGGCGCTCCTAGACTAACATTCAATTTCTTTAACGGTTCCATGTTGGTTTTCCATAATCTTGCAGCCAGCTGAGGATCTATATCGCTACCACCTGATTGAGATGTAGTATCTGGTTCGTTAAAGCCCATGGCGTAGGTGATATTGGCTCCTTGCTCAATCTGGGCAGTGACATTGGTGAGAAACGTTGTATCTAGCGTACTTCCAGGTGCTCCCCAGAGCATGGGAATGAACTCGAGAGAAGTGTAGTTCTGGTAAACTCGTGATGGGTAACCCTGATAGTTGTAGTACCACGTAAGGTCGGTCCCTTCGCCAACCCAGACTTGGTAGTCGTCAGGAAAATCTGAGTTTGGGATGTATATTAAACCCCTCTTGGGGGAGGTACTCGGAAAGCCCGCCCAGCTTGGTTGTAAGAGTGACAGCAAGCCTAAAAATTGAAAAATCCACCACATTGCAGGTAAGGAAAACAATGTAAGATGTTCAGGGTGTCATGTATCCAATCTGCAGTCGCGAGTGGTAGAGATATGTATCAACTCGACCTATGATAATTAAAGATGGAGATTGAACCGAGCATAATAGCGTTCGACATAGTTAACACCAAATACATCTCGATTACCCTTGTCATTCATATTCCAGTGTACGACTTTGGGTGAGCCCATAAAACAGCTACTAGGGGCAGCAGTCCGGAAATAATAAAATGATAAAGTTAAAGTTTAAGCAAGACGCTCCGATCTTGGAAATTGGGCAGGGATACTGCCTACGACGAAATCAACGTTAAATACTTCGTACAAGGCGATTGTGGCCAAACTTGAGAATGGTCTAACTAATTACATGTTTAGCATTGCTAATACTCACCGAGGTATGATTAAATTATAATGTTGATTTAGCCCTTTACGTAGTAAGTCTCCATTCCCACGAGCAGGAAAGCCCGGAAGCTCATTCCGTGTGCTCGGGTTGGGAGCGCCGATATTTTGCCGAGTGTCAATTGCCCTTATGACTCGTGGTGCCCATATTTGTTTAGCCTAGTAGATAAGATAGAGTTTCTTCTCATTCCGACGTAGAACAGTACTACTAGGGAGCTTTTACCTTTGGAGAAAGGGCGAAGAAGATATTCGACTTCTCTACTTTATAGTTGACTTTATATAAGATACGCCTAGTAGTAATAACCTTAAATTTGAGTGGGAGGAGTATAAATAACTTAGAAATAAAGGCCCTTGGAAATATATCCTCAAAAGCTAGAGCGACAGCGACTATACGATAGTAACTATACGACGGCGATAACGGATTTCAAATGGGGTGGTTCCGATGACGGGAATCAATTAGCTGTATCCAAAAGTCCTCCAGGGAAGTGGTTGCTAACATCAGGTCTACCCCGAGGAGCTATTCCTCTATTGTAAGGGAGGAATTCAGTACTTATTTTATGGAGCTGTAGGACTATACTACTCGATTGCACCATCTTAGAAACCCCACCGGAATGATAGAGGTCCATAAACCGGGCTTCCGGTATCAAGGTCGGTGCCCCCCCCCCGGGCTTCTAAACAGTTCACAAACTTCTGTACTTACTGGCCAGCCACCCTTCGTCTCCTGTTCCTAGACCTTTTTAGGTAACCCTTCCTAGTTTCGGGAATGTTAAGGCTTCGCTGGTCTTCTCTTAGATATTGAATAATTCTAGTGTAATTCTAGCATTAGCATACCTAGCTATTCTCAAAACTCCCAATTTTCTATCCCTGCTCTCTGCACCTAATCATCTGCAGACGATATGTACTCCACAAGTTCAACAGGCGCTTCTGTCGCTGCGGATCAAATCACTTACCTGCAAAGAGCCATGCCACAGTCAGGGAGTACAGCAACAAGCAGCCATGGATCTCAGGAGTCCACAACCCACCATATGCACGCCAGATATAGCCCCCGAGCAAGAAGTACTGCCAACAGTGCTGATCTAGATCAGGATTTCGAACGTAAAGTACATCATGGTTCTCTTTCGCCATTGAGGAGTTCCACAAATAATATTTGCCATACACCGGACCTTCATCCCCAAATACCAAATTATTCTCTCCCACGGGATATCTCTGTTGAGTCAGACTTTATTTCACCATCACAACGCCCAGAACTCCCACTACTAGCAAGACCGACGGCTCTTCAGAGGAATTCATCTCTAAGGCCCACCCCATCACACACCTCAAGGGCACAATCACTGCACTTCTCCGACGTCACTGAGAAGAGCTATCGGCCACGGCCATACTTTCGCTCTCGTAGAATAAAGAAAGGCACCATCGATCGGCCAGAATTGACGGTATATGACCCAAGGAGAAAATGGGCGACACTCATTCCAATTTTTGGCATCCTACTTGGATTTGCGTCTATTGGTCTCTTGACATGGGACGGATGGCGCTCGGTCGATAAGCACGTATATTGTCCTGTATTTGTCGACGACTTCGCCAGCGGTTTCAACTCGACTATTTGGAGTAAAGAGGTTCAAACTGGTGGATACGGGCAAGCATTATTAACTCCACTTTCTGTAAAATGACTAACAATTTCAACAGAAACGGAGAATTCGAGATAACGACTAGTACTGATGAAAATGTATTTGTCCGAGATGGACAACTCGTCATAAAACCTACTGTACAAACTTTTGAATACATAAACTCAACGTCGCTGGTCAATTTGACCTCTGCTGGAACCTGCACATCTAGTCTACTCGCAGACTGCGTGCTCGCAGCAAATGAGACTAGTGGTGAAATTGTTCAGCCGACGAAATCGGGACGAATCACCACCAAGAAGTTCGCAGTTATTAGATATGGTCGCGTTGAAGTGGAAGCGAAGGTCGCTGGTGGCGAGTGGCTTTTGTCGCAGGTAATAATGAGCCCTGCCGAGGATTACTACGGCGCATGGCCAGCTTCTGGAGAAATTGATGTAGTTGGTACTCGTGGGAACAACTACTCGTATGGTGGAGGAGGCAATCAGGTTGCGATAAGCTCTATGCACTGGGGACCGGATCCTACCGAGGATCGCTGGCAGCTTTCAAGTAACAAAAGAGCTGGCTTGCATCGTGAGTTTCACCAAGACTTCCACACTTTTGGACTTGACTGGTCCTCGAAGTATATCTTCACCTGGATCGACACACGTCTTGCGCAAGTCATCTATGCAAGGTTTGATGTGCCATTTTTTAAAAAGGGAAGCTTTTCTCCCACATATTCAAATGGTTCAAGGTTGCTTGATCCCTGGGAAGGACCAGGCGCCAGTAAAGCAGCTCCATTCGACCGTCCTTTTTATCTGACTTTGGCACTCTCGGTGGGGGGAACATCAGGATGGTTCTTGGATGGCGTACAAGATAAGCCATGGGCGGATGCATCCGAAAACCCGCGAGCAGATTTTTATAATGCCAAGGATCAGTGGCTGCCAACGTGGGAGAAGCCTGGCCAAGGAGAAATGCTCATAAGGAAAGTTTCGATGTGGCAGCAATGTGATGATGGAGCGCAATTTCTTTAGATGGTACAATCATATATATATCATTAGAATGCAGTCTGTCTTATACTATTCTCTCTGTCATTGGAGGATTAACTTCGTTGCTCCCGTCTTCTAGCTTTGTAGTGTTAGTGTTTGAAATTGCGCAGTGAAAACAGCAATTCAAGGCTTTGGAAGCCTATCCATTCACGACTTGCCGAAGGATACGGCTTTTATCGACGACAAAACCCTATATCATGGGGCCCAAAGACGGACTGGGACCGGTCTGTCATGAGCGATGTAACATAAGATACTAAAACATTATTCGTTACTGGCACTCTAACGCTTCTGCCACCCCTTGCAGTCTCGCTTAACGCCTCATACTCACAACAAATGGCTCATGACCATGAGACTGGCGAGCTCACTTGCTAAACTTATGCTAGATGGCGAGTGGGAACAAGACATCATTGAGATAGAAAGGTATACCCAGTTGTAAATCTAGACCCTAAAGCCATAAGACCATAATATTCATATTGCTTTTGATTCGTTTAACCTATATCCCTCACTATGCACATGCCTCCAAAAGAAACAAGCACAATTACCGTCAGGGAAATATCCTGACGCCCGATATTTGGTAGAAAAATAATCCTGTAAAGAGGATCAAGTCCAAGCGACGTTAACAGGTCATTCTTTCACCTGCGAAAATTGCGGGGCGAGGTTTCTTGAAACACACGCTTAACCGGAGAGAGGTTGACTGTAGGTAAGCCGTCTTCAGAACCAAGTAGAATGCGTGACAAAGAAAACTCAGACAAGTTGACGAGCAGTTGTTAGCTACTAAAATCGTCTTTCTTTTTAACTATTACTAAGATTAAAAGGCTTTAAATATTAGCTTTACACAACCAATACTAGCGCATAAATAAAACGGCCGGTTTCGCAGCACGTTACCACATCAACTGTAGCCTAGTTGTTGTAATTACTAAGCCAGGTAGTAATAAAAGTGTATATATAGCCCAAGTATATTAAGCCTCATCTGTATTCAATTGCGTCTGTTGTCCTCATGAAAGAAGAAGATGGACGAAGGTAATATATAGTGTGGGCGCAAGAGCTGGCCCTGGTGTTGTGCGTACGCATTGGGACTAGTAGAAGCATGTGACATACTCGAGGGGATATGTAGCCTTGGGCCAGCTGTCCTTTCCCTTTCAGACAGAATATACTAGGGTTCGCAGACGTAGGCTATATGACTCCATTTCCACTCTTTTACAGCACTATAAGAATGTAGGCGCCCAAGGCTAATTTTCAATATCACTAAATACACCACTCACCACGTACCCCTCTACCCCTGACAGCTCAGCCTCGGCCAACACATCCCTGTTGTATCAGCCTGACCCCTCTTGTTTTACTACGAAGTCCACTCTCTCATTCCCGTTAAAGTTCTAGTCATCTTGAACTTGGTGCTAAAGTTAGACTGCCTTATTAACCCGCCAACTCCATTCACAATCTACAGACCAACCGAGCATGTCGATACTCATTGACAAGATCTTTGCTGCGTCGCCCAACACGGAGCGGGGACGACCGACGCAGCTGTCCTCTGATGCTAAGGGGGAGAGGCTAGCTTATGCTGTAAACTAAGTCTATGTGTCTTTGTGGATGGGAGTAGTGCTGATTTGGGCGTTTTAGAGTGGAAAATCTATCTTCCTGAGGGAGATTGATCGACCGGAGTTGAGCAAGCAGTATACCGCTCATACAACGCAGACGACTGTTGCGAGGTTCAGTCCGAGTGGGTTTTATGTTGCGAGTGGGGATGTTAGCGGTGCGGTGAAGGTGTGGGATGCAGTTGAGGGGGTGAATACTAAAGGTACGAAAGCCTATGCGCAAAGAGTCTAGCAGAGAAGAGTACTGATGAATGGCAGGTGATTACCACATTATATCGGGTCGAATAAACGATATCGCTTGGGACGGAGATTCTCAGCGTATCATAGCTGTTGGAGATGGAAGAGAGAGATTCGGTCATTGCATAACGGCGGACAGTGGGAACTCGGTGGGGGAAATCAGCGGCCATTCAAAGGTCATCAATGCTGTTTCCATTCGACAGCAGCGACCTCTCAGGGCAGCGACGGGGGCAGATGATAGCAATTTGGTGTTCTTACACGGAGCGCCCTTTAAGTTTAACACAAAGCTTGGGGGCTTGCATAAAGGGTTTATTTATGGAGTTGGTTTTTCGCCGGACGGGAACCATCTTGTAAGTGTGGGGGCGGATAAGAGAATTCAGCTTTATGATGGAAAAACCGGAGAAGCTACTGTGCAGATAGGTGAGGACGAGCACAAGGGGAGTATTTTTGGGGTTTCGTGGGCGAAAGACTCAAAGCGATTCGTCACGGCTAGTGCGGACCAAACAGTTAAATTATGGGACGTAGAAGCTGGGAAGGCGGTTCAGACTTGGAGATTTGGTGATGAGGGGGTGGTTAGTATTCCGAACCATCAGGTTGGTGTAGTGTGGCCGGCTGGACGAACTGACGGGATGGTTATCAGCTTGAATCTTGCTGGTGATCTTAACTATCTTGTTGAAGGAAGTCAGAGACCAACGAAGGTCGTTCAAGGGCACAATAAGAGCATCACAGCCATGGGAGCAGCTTGTGATGGTTCAAGCGAGACATTCTGGACAGGAAGTTTTGACGGGAGAGTTTGTGCTTGGGACATAGCCTCTGGAAGTGGCACAGCAATCGAAGGTCAACCTCACACCAACCAGGTGTCGGCTTTCCAAACCGTGGCCGATAGAGCTTACAGCGTTGGCTGGGACGATACTCTTCGAATTGCCGACTCTTCAACGAAAACCTTTCTAGGAGAAACTTTCAAGCTATCAGCGCAGCCTAAGGGTTTGGCTACGGCCGGAGGAAGGACTTTTGTCGCCACCAACTCGGGGATTGATATTTTCAACAAGGATGTAATGGTTCATACGATGGACATCAAGGACTTCACGCCAACTGCAATTGCTGCTTCAAAGTCTTTAGTTACGGTTGGAGATGATAGGAACGTTGTCCACATATACACCGTCGACGGCACTGCCAACACTCTGTCTCCCAAAGAAAAGCTCACACGCTCTACCGCGGCCATCACAGCACTCGCTTTCTCTCCGTCTGGTGATTTGTTAGCTGTCGGTAATCAGTCTGGCAAGATCGTCGTCTACCAAACTAGCGACTGGGAAGTCAAGACGGATCGGTGGTCGGCACATACAGCGCGAGTGACGAGCATTGCGTGGAACGCAGAAGGGACACTGGCTGTAAGTGGAGGTCTCGATACTAACGTCTTTGTGTGGAGCTTGGAGAAGCCCGGGAAGAGGGTTAAGGCGCCGAATGCGCATAAGGATGGAGTGAATGGGGTAGCTTGGGTGGATGGCGGAAAGGTGGCTAGCACGGGTGGGGATGCTACGCTGAAGATTTGGAATCTCAAGGATCTTGAATAGACAGAGCAGGGGCTTTAGAGACGAGCAGACAATAGTGAGACAAAAAATGTTATGTTAAAGAGAATGATTAGCATATGAGAAGGTCTTGGTAGACTCCGAAATTACGGTTGATGGATAGAATTTAAGTTTCGCTGGCCTTTGACCTTAAGTCAAACCTGTGAATTGACTTTAGACTTTATGGTTCAAGAATGGTCGTATATGGCAACTCTACTTTCGAGCTATTGCCCCCTCGATATCCTCTATATCCCTAAACATGCTTCAGGGCAAGACTAAGGTTGGACTTTCTACGCTATTTGAGCTGAAACGGGGTTGAATGTCGAGAATAATTTGAATATCGAGAGTGTCTACGCTGCTCTACCATATGCTCTCTTTGGACGAAAAGGTGGTTAGAAATAAAACCCTCTGGCCGACGTAGCGGTGGGACCTGTGGAGAATCACTATATCCTTTTAGAACTTCGTATATATCTAGCCATAGAAAACCAAAAAATGGTATGATTTAGTTGGGTAGCCATATCACATTGGGCCTTAATGATCGAGGTCTCCATCTTGATTCCGTATAATACGTGTACACTTATCAAAAAGTTACATCCGTGTTGACAAAGCTTCCTAGTCCCCATGTACTCTTCAATGACCCTGTATCGCCTCCAACGCCATGCTAAAACCAACAGAACTGCCTTATTATTCCTCACGCAAAGTGTATGCCTTCCCCATTGAAAGCATAGAGCAAACGCAAGAAATCGTTCTCGTCACACTTCCCCGCTCTCTTATCTGCCAACTCGGTAACATCCTCCAAGACTTTCCTGATCTTCTCTTTAATCAATTCAGCCACTCTGGTCTTCTTCTTCTTGCTCTTCGTTTTGCCGCCGTTTTCTTTAGATATCCGGTCTGCTTCTTCTTTGAAAAATGCTGGTGTGTCATCTTCTAGATCATTGTTGTCCGTGATGCCGCCCCATTCTTCTTCGTCTGCTACATCAGGCACGTCGAGATCCATCTCCTCTTCGCCGATAGCCGTGTCGTCCAGGGCAATGTTATTCATAGCGCACCAAACCCGATAATTCCTTTCAATCATGCCCAATACCTCTTTGGTACCCAACCAACTGGCTCTCATAGTCCTATTCTTCCTCACAAAGCAGATCCGTAACATTCCATCCCATTCATCCCAACTGACACCAGGTCTCTCTGTCCCTATCTTAGGCTCTATGCGCACGACTGAGGATTCGACCTGTGGAGGGGGTTTGAAGTTGTTTCTACCAACGTTCATGATATGTGTAATCCTAGCCCAGAATTGAGCATTGACGGAAAGGCGACAGTATAGAGCGTCCCCAGGCCGAGCTGTAAGTCGAAGCGCAAATTCGCGTTGGAACATGAGGATTGAGGTTCTTGGTGGGTTTGGAAGAGCCAGGAGTTTGAAGACGAGTGGACTGGAAATCTAAGCTTGAATCAGAATATTTATCAAGGACAAGTCGAGGACTGAGGATTAGGAACCTGGTAAGGAGTATTACTGATGCAAACATCAAAATTCGGCAACTCGCTCTTTATCACATCTCCCAATAATACCTCCAATTTCTTCTGCTCCGGTTTACCTTGTACTCGTTTCGTCAATTCAGCAGCCTAAAAATCGGTTACATCTTGACATGCAAATTTATTTGGATTCAAACATACCATTCGGGGATCCAGCTCTACCGCTATGACTTTCTTTGCTTTTTCCAGTATCCGTACAGTCAAGTTACCGGTACCTGGGCCAACTTCGAGAACAACATCAGAGGGTTTAAGATTTGCTTTTTGGACAATAGCGTCTGCAACTCCAGGATTTTTAAGGATGTGTTGACCGACATTAGTGTTGAATTTGAAGACATTGTTGGTGGTCGCTTGTGCTTTCGCATAGGGGGTTGCGGTGGATGATGCGCTGTTGCGCTTGTTGGACTTGAGTTTGCCCATTTTGCGTCTATAGAGTCGTGAATTTGAGGAGGAGGATGTTAAATCGAATTTTGAGGAGGATTGCAACTTTTTTTGGTTATCGGGTTATCGGGTTTTGGTGGGGTAGCACTAGACTTAATGCGGTTAGAGCGTATATTTACCGAGAAGAAACAACTTTGATGTTTAAGTTGAATCAGACAAACCATATTCTAATTTAATACTATACAAACTTCCATTTTAATTTATTTCTCTCTTTAGGCAAATCATCTCTCGATTTTTCTTTCGTCGATATTTATATGTTAATACATGTGCAGTTGCTAATTGAAATAGTCATATCTCAAGACAAGAATAGTTGTTGAAAGTGCCATGGATTAAAAGATTCTGATACTAAGGTGTGTTGTATTTCCCTTTAGTTTAAAAGAGTATATTTTCAACTTCCATGAACTGAGATGGCCATGCTGTTCAAGGTGTGGTGGCTTATTAGCTATAGCCTTATCAGGCTTCGTCGAGTTATTAATTGTCAGTACATGGTATTCTCGCTAAAGCTTTATAACTTATTACTTAACGCGTACACTAGCCTATGTATAGAAGATGGCAGTCTGACATGTTTTGCACTTGGAATTTATACATGCTAATCGGATGGTTCTATTCGAACCTATGTAACTTCAACGGCGCAGAAGGGCAAGAGTTTCTGAGCATCCAAAGTCAATGATGCTATGTTTAGAAGCTTCTACTTTCTAGGATTGTAACTGTGGATCTCTGATAGTTAGTGTCCAAGCTTCGGAAATGCCGTTCTCACATATTATCGGCAGCTTGCAAAGAAAGCCACCATCTTACAGCAGGCACCACTCTCTGGGTGCGTTCTAGTTTCCATGAATACTTTTAAAACCAATACTTAGTAGGTATGCATCCTAGCTCTTAAAAAGTCTAAACATTCACTCGATCTTCGTAAATCTTTATATGCTTATTTCGACTTTTGCATGAACAACCTGGAATGTACCACATCTTATTGCCTGGTATGGCACTAACAAGCAAAAATTGAGTAGTCTAGAAATTTAATACCCAACAATGCTGTCAGGATACATTTAGTAAGCACACATTTAATCACCTAGGAGTTCAGAGATGATGTGAACAATGACGATGTATAATATTTTTATATAAGACTTTTTTCAAGGCTACCTAGAGAGACGCGATATAGGAAAAGATAAACCAACCACACGATTCACCACTCGACTCCCACACACCCAAACTAACCGAGATAACTCCGTAACCAAAAAAATGCTCGCTCACGGTACAATAATATAAGAAAACTATAGAAGACGCCATGGCGTCATCCCTTAAGCTAATAGCTGGCCATTTCTAGACCTCTAAACACCAGAATCTTCTTCCACAATGCTATTAGTCGTTGAATAAGTACTCCACGCCGCACATGTTGAGTTCAGTGTGTCATAATCCGTGATCGCCGCAATCTCACTCTGTCTCTCGAGGAGCTGGAGTGCGAAACCCTCGGAAGTATGCCAGCCGATATGGCAATGCATCAACCAGGCCCCCGGGTTATCGGTCTGGAATCCAATCACAAGATACCCGGAGGAAGGTAACATGGCCACGTCTCTCCGCGGGGGATTCGTCAACGTGAGACTAACCGTCGTGTCGGAGTAGGTTCCAGAGCCCTGAGCCAAGACGTAGAAATCATGGCCATGGAGATGGATAGGGTGGGGTACGGCTTGCGTGGTGGTAACGACAAAGTAGACCATCTCGTCTGCTGTATCGAGTTCGATAACGTGGGAGGAGGTGGTGAAGTTTGTGCTGCCTTCGAGGACTTGGAGAAGAGTTGGGTCGTCCCATTCGACGGAGAACGTGGTTGCAGACATATACCACTTGAACAAGTTGCTAGATTTTCCAACTGTGACGGCTTCGGTATTCTCCACGATGTAGCTAGTGGCATCAAGTGCAAGGTAGGGGACGAGATCAGTCATGTCTTCGTCATCGCAGCTGTCGGTGTAAGTGTAAGCAGAAGAATCAGGCTCGGTAGTGTTGGTAGAATCGTATTTCATTATGCCTCTGATGTTGTCGGCGTTGTCGTTATCGCTGCAGGCAACTTGGGGGATGGCTCTGATCCAGTAATTTCCAGCTGTTTGATTGGCATTGACGACGATATCGTAGCGTTGGCCCATGCCGATGCTGAGGACGGTGGTGTTGTAGGGAACAATTGGGACAAGATCAATTGCCATGACGGTGAAGCTGTGGCTATCGATCATGAATTTCCACTGAAACCGGAGGTTAGTATGTTACCCAGCTAAGGAATAGGCAGTGAAAACTTACGTGGGTATCGATTGCACCATTAACCAACCTGATGCGATGGGTTTCGCCTTCAGTGACAGTCATGTTAAAGCGAGATCCAAGATCACCGTAGACATTGGTGCCGTTGATTAACCCATTGTCGAGAGTTGGTGGTCCAGAGGTTTCAGCGGTGGAATAGATCTGATCAGCAGTCTCGTGTGTCCAGTCGTTCAGAAACATAAGACCCATATCGTTGTCGTAGTTGAAAGAGGCAGGACCATTGATAATAATGCCACCAAGAACGCCCTCCCAAGCCTGAAGAGCGAAATGTGAATGATACCAGGAGCTGCCGTATTGAGTTGCCCTCCACTGATATGTGATAGACTCTCCCGGAGCAACCGGACATTGAGTAATAGAAGGAACACCATCCATCTGATTAGTATAATTCTGGCGAATACCGTGGAAATGGAGGCCGGTTCCGTTGTTAGCGAGGCCATTGTAAAGATGGACTATGACATTGTCGCCCCAGTCGGCAAAGATGGTAGGACCTGGAAAAGTCCCATTCACAAGTAAAACGTTTCTCGAAACACCATCAAGAGATGCGGTTGTATTGACGAGTTCGAGGTAATACTGCAAATGTTAGATAGGGCTATCTTAATAAAGCAGAGTTCTTACTTCTCTGGTGACACCAGTATCAGGGACTTCATCATAGTAGTTGGTTGATAGGTCATAGTCACCCCAACAAGATCTATCAGTGGCAGAGTTGGCACAAGCTCGCTTCCCCAGAGTTGAGGCTTGAGGAGCAGAAGACACTCCCGCGATGAGTGCTAGGCCGGAAACCAGCAAGGAAGAATGAAAACGCATATTGTGGTGTTGTAATAGAGAGAAATGAAATGAAGATTGAGTATCCCAGTAAAGTAATGAGTAAAGGAGAGAGATGGATCGTTGGCTGATGAAGATTTTGAATATGGAGACAAACTCCAAAGCTTATATATTATTCATGATTGGTATCCGCTCCTGAGGGCTTTTCCTAACTAGAAACCATAAGTCAAGGATTTTCTATTCTTGGAAGTCAAACAAGATAGCCTGGTGGATTCGTATGATACAAAACGTCAACGACTAACGCTTTGGGAAAAAGGCATATGGCTAAGCCGTGCCTGTAACCCGTCTAAGCTTTTGCAATAGGAAGAATAACCTTAGACGATAACCGAGAGACAAGATGAGATTCCAAGGATTTGGGACTTTACGCGGAAACATAGGAAACACACGGCCACTGACGAGCGTTGAAACAAGAAACGTCCTCTTTTTGCGTTGCCGACATTATGCCCACCGCGGATTTGGTCTGAAGTGGATATCAACTAACAGAATACAATACGCGTCCGGGAACTTCATCAGCCGAGTTAGGCTGATTGGGAGGGCCCGAAGAGGGGTCCCCGAAAGCTGGGGACACAAGCTGAGCTATTCTTATCGCCCCCCTTACAAGGAGTACTTGAAACTAGATCGCGTGTATATCTCGGGAGCTGTATGACAGTAAGACAGGAGACGGCCCCGGTATTTAGAGATGGGAATTCTACGGGATTTCCATCGGAACTAGGTACTACGTTTAAGCATGTCGATGTTTCGATGTTTCTGTCGGATACAGGGATATCGTCACCACTCATAACGTTGCGCTCAGCCCCGAATCTGGAGACGTAAGTATAATTGAATAATTAAGGAATATGCGTCACCTCTTCAACACGAGTCAGGCCTATGTGGGTTGGCTTGATGCAAGAGTCGGTTTGCTTGCTATCCTTGGGAAGTGTTAATACATAATGAATGCCTCCTGCCAGTGTAAGGTAGTTTCACCATCAACCATCGATCGGCCTCATTTCTTCATCTTTCTCAATTTTCCATCAGCAAAAGCTCCATTCAAGCTCAATACGTATTCTCGCTCATCAAGATGTTGTTCAAACCTGCTGCCGCATCTTGCTTAGCCTTGCTCTCCTTTTCAAGTGCCGCTTCGCTCAAGCATAAGCGCACTACCGAGTCTGGCCTTACTTTGTATGGCTATGGCGGTGAGGCTAATGGTGCCCAGATAATCTACGCCGATGGTACAATCTCCCTATAAATCTACCACTTTCTCTCTCACTAACTCAATCCAAGGTCTTGCGTACCTGGCAAAGTCTGGATATCCTACTGGCTCAAGCGTTGCAACCAATATCACTTTCACAGTCGACCCTGACGACACAAGCACTCAATGGACTATTCAATCAAACACCACATCATTCAACGAAACGATGGCCATGTACATTGTTCCCACGGATGGTGAGTTTACCCAAGTTGGTTTCACCTCCAACTCGAGCTCGACTCCGACCGGCGCAGTAACAACGGGATTCTCGTTCTTCGGTACATCTGTTGCATATGTCACAAGCGATTCGCAATACGAGTTGTTGTTCTACGCAATGAATACAACTACCACCGGCGTTTATGCACTGTACTGGAATGCTGGAAGTACCGATACTCCTTCAGGATCTTTCCCTATCGTGATCAAGAGCACGGCCCCAGTCTCTCGCACTCTCTGAATCTGAAGACGTCGAAAATCTTTTTCTGGTTATTTTCTGGGCTTGTTGGCTGCGGGGATCAGCTAGTAGCGGGTATGATGGGGCGCAACGTTTTCATATTTCTTGTATTGGCAAATTTTGGTATATTAGAGCTATGCAGGTCGATTCTCAATGAAACTGGAGTTTAAGCAACTATGGATGAATGTGAAATGGAATTATAGATACACATATTTACTGATGAAAGGAGAGGAAGGCCCCTTTATTTTTTTGTGCTGCAAATGCGACATCCATAGATTTAGCGAACCTTAAGTCTTGTGAAAGATTTGACGAATATCTGGCAAATAAACCAAAGCACTCGATAATACAATTGGAATACTGTAAACGTTAAACTAAAGAAAGTCGCAAAAGAGGGAAAACATGGTTTTCAAATTGGCGGTGACTTCTATGGGTGTTTCGGCCTAATCTAGTCAAAGCATTTTCCAACAATTTCGTTTAATCCTATAAACAAGCTACTAAGCCAGAGACATGACTAGGTTGAATCTCTATCGGAGCTAGAATTTACCAATAACTTAAAGCTAGAGCCCTCTAAAAATGCACCTGGCCTTCTCAAAATTTTCTGCAACATGCTTGGACTTGTATTGTCGGCCGAGCTTTCATCCAACCTAAGTTACATCCAAAAACCTCTCTTACTTTGACCATATTTTCTTATGAAGCATGTATGCAGTGTTATTCTCAGCGACTAATCCTCACAAAGCAGTTTCATTCACTTTAATCTATACTGCACCTTGAAGCACTAGGTTCTAATACACATCCACTTCAAAGAATGGCCATATTATAACATTATACTATACAATTATCTTTACTTTACACCCCACTTAACCCCTTGCTAAGCCCCAACAACCACAAACTCCCCCACTGTGGCCCCATTCCCGTCTTCTTCCCAACATCCCTCCACCTCCAATCTCACATAACTTCCACTCCACACCCCACCTGTAACTGAAAACGTAGTACTGTTCCCTACTACCGGTACTACATTCTCATCACTCAAACTTGCCAGTGTCATATTGAATGGTAAATTAGGTGTAATGCTCCCGACATTCACTTCCTTCTCACTCGTTGCCTCGACTTTCCCCGCTTTTGTATAATTTCCAAAATACACAGTCGCGCTAACCGGTGGTCGTTCTCCCCAGCTAAAGTATAACTCCTTGATCTCGGTATAGGCAACCAAGGTCGTGTTGACGGTGATTGAAGCAGAGGAATTAGAAGCAGGTTGCCACGAGGTAGCCGTTGCCCCATCAATTGCAGCAGTGGGGAACTGGCCCGCCGCATAGTTATCTCCACTGTCTACTGGCTGGCACTGCAAAAGATTCCCCGCATAAGTCAGATTCTGCCAATACAGCCGATTTGCAATCGTGAGAGTTTGATTGATTGCCAACGAATAATTTGTATGAGAACTTTGTGGCGAATCGGGAGTCCCAACAATGAATGGCAAAGTTGTATTCGCGTATTTATCAGCTAGGTGGAGAGAAGAAGGAGTAGCAAGACGAGTGATGTTGGTGTGTGTGCTGTTGATGTTGGCACTCAAAGTTGCTCCGGCGAAATAGAAGGTTCGGACTTTGACGGTGGCGAGTTGGGGTGGCAGGGAAGGGTTGAGGTATAACACCTCTTGATCTGTTCTAATCCCTAAGAAGCCGAAGGGAACGACTTGGTTGGCGCCTCCGTGACCCGTGAGGAAAGGAAATGCAGGATTGGTATTGCCGTTCAGAGTAACGTCGTCGACGGCTTGTTCGGAGAATTGGAACCATGGGGCTCGTAGGTAGGGGAGGAAGCCATTGAGAGTGTAGGTGAACGCTGCGCAGCCAGAGGGGGAAAGAGCATTGGAATCTATGGCGAAGATGGAGTACGTCATTGCAGGACCGTTTGGAGATTGCTTGTTGGCATACTACGAATTGGTTAGTTGCTACCCGCTTGCGAGAATTGAAAGAAAGCCTAGGAAGGGGTCATACATAATCCAAATCCACAAGTTTCTCCTCTTCAGTGTAGCCCTGTCCATAATCTAGGGGATAGGTCAACAAGACAACGTCTGCTTGCTTCACGGCAACACTATTGTTCATTGTCTGATACTCAAGCGTGACGTTAGAAGCAGCTTCTGGAAATTCAATATTCTGCCATTGAGTCTCCCATGTCTCATTGATGGCTAACCCCTGAGCTCTTCGCAAATTGTTGACTTGCTTCAAGAGCTCGGCAGCAGAGCCGATAGTGAAAGCGCCATTATCAACATTATTAGCGTACCTAAGAGAACTGGAGTGAGCACCAAGCTTATATATGGAAAGATTTCTAGAGGTTAAAATGTTAAAAGAGCATACTCATCAGGATCCGTCATATTCCTCAACCAATACGTCTTAGTCGTTTCGTTATAGCTCAACAGCTGCCCGGTCATCAACGCCGCACTTTCAATGACCTGCTTAGGGCCATTATCAAACCAAGTTTGATTGTTAGTAATATTGTATTGCTGGAAAAGATTGAAAGCAATATCGTAATTTAGATGATACTCATAGTCCACACATGGACCTGTACCGGTGCAATTACCATATCTTCCGGCAGTCCAAGAGTAGAGAGCACTACCATTTGGATAGCCATTAAAAGCAGCATTTGCGAGGGCTTGGTCATGTTGCTTAACCCGGAAGTTACTGATTTGTTTGCTCCAACTAGGGAAGGCGAGATTGAGACCAGGCGCCATCCAGTAATCCGCATCCCAGAATACAAGCCCGGCATAAGAATCTGACACTAAGCCGCCAACCGAAACGCTATTGTCATTAAGATCGCTTCCATCCGGTTGCAGTGATTGGAGGAGATAGTAGGTATTAGCCACTGAAGCTATTTGCAAAATCTCGGTGGCTTGATCGCCTGGCAGCTCCCCGGTAACCGGGTCGGTGAAATCATCCACTGTATCTGGCGTCATGATATTTGCCCATGCTGCAATATGTTCTGCAAGGAGTGTATCCCATCCGTCTTTTTGGGCAAGAGCTTGTGCATTTCGAGCAGTCAATTCCTCCTGGAGAAATTTGTCGTTCGACGCCACGCCAACATATTTGTAAAAGGTAGCAGTTTTCCCCTTTTTGAGTGAGATTTGGAATGTTTGGCCAATGGTTGTTTCGTTCGAGCCGCATCCGCATGGCTCATTTGCTAGTCCCCTGGAATCCCGGATCGTGTAGTCATTGTTGAAATTGACACCAGATACGACCCATGCAGTGATATTGGCAAGACCATTAGGATGGACGGAAGCGAAGATAGTGTCCGAATCTATCCCCTTTTCATTCAAGTAAGATCTCACGGCGCTTCCACCATCAAGTAGATCGGTAACAGTGCCGCGAATATCCGAAGTAGGTGTAATGCTAGCTTTAACAGCAATGACGTTCGGTCTCTCCCTGCTGAAGAATGCTTCGTAGACAACATCGAAGGAAGCAGAACAGTTGTCAGGTGCCCACTTATACGACCACTCACCCACACCAGTCTTGAAGGATATTTTCGAGGAGAAGTTGGAAATGGTGGTATTCTTTACCGTCGCATCCAAGACTTCATCTCCAAATGCAAACAGAATAGCCGTGGGATGAGGGATGCCACTGATAAATGACTCCCACCCATACTGATTCAGCCAAGGGTAGTTGGTGCCGGTGCCATTATCCTGGACATTGTAGAAGCCAGAAATGGTAGAGAAGGCTATCCTGGTATCGAAAAGGGGCCATCCATTTGAAGGCTGTATTCCCTGCGCATCGGTTTGATTCACGTCGACCTCGAAGAACGGGCCAGCTGCAGCAAGTGAGGCGCCAACATATCTGCATAATCAGCACGCATCATCCACTTTCACAGATGTTGGTACCTACCCATTCGCTAGCGAGAGCCTTGCTTGATACTGCCCGGGGATATACTTCGTGGTCGTCAGCGACCACTCGCTTTGATTCCACGCATAATTGTCGCTGGTGGTGACTGAGAAGTCCGTAGCAGCATACGCTTCAGTGCTTAATAGAAACACCGGCAGCAGCCAGCTAAGCAAATCGAACATCTTGAAAACTCCAATTGCACTTCACAATCTCACTGACGAGGGAAAGAAGAAAAAAGAACTTCAAAGAGAACGTATCAGCGCGATATATGTATGCCATTTCTCCGAACTCAAAAGCAGAGAGGTACCAGCTCCACACCCGGGCCTGTGCACCCCATGATGATGATTTTTTATTGATTTAGCTGCCGCATCCTTGATGACGAGCCTGGTCCATCAATTTAGGCCGCTTGGCCTGTATTAGTTCCATTCCTTGACGAGGGTTCTCCCGACTCGTCATTCGACAAATGCCCGAGTTCAGGGACGCCCCCCAAACTTACCAGTAACCCCGCAGCGGGGAAGCGCTACTCCATTCCAGCCCACGGTCTTGGTGCAGATATCCGCCGGGGTCCTCGGCCCTTCTTATATGCAATATATAAGTAGTCTGGGAAGTTAATAAGTAACGCATCAGATCAGATCATGGGAGGGCGCTGACCGTGTTTTTTCGTAAATTTGCAATGTTCATGGGCAGGATATTTGATGGAAGGGGGCTTCCGCAGGAGGAGTTTTGTTCCCCTGCGTGGAGATGCTGTTTGTTGGCTCACTCGACCCCGGCTACTTGGTAAGAAATCCCAAGCCTATTACCGAAAGGAAAAGGCCGAGATTGGTACCTGACACATTCAACTACTTCATAGGCATTCAAACAACTCCTGATTGTACATAATTATATATGGCTGCGAGCTTATTAGGGAGAAGCCATCAAGTAAAAGAATTTGGTACCGGCGCACGTACCAAGCTGTGCCTCTTCGTTTTGTCAATGCCGTGGAAGGATTTCACCCGAAATCCCCCCCCAAATCACTTGACCGCCCCAAAAATGAAGGCACTTGCCATTGTTCCAGTACATATCCAATCACAGCTTTGGTAAAAAAACTCTCTTTCATCCTCTTGGATTCATTTATCTCATCGATCTAGCACTAATCGAACCCCATGCGTCTGGACTATGCCTTCCGTTGGACCATCCTCCTGTATCAATAGCTATGCTTTCCTGACTAATATGACGGGCTCCGTTCGGGCCAGAAACAAATTGCCCCATGGCTCCTAATGTGTCGGCTCCAGCACTCTGCACACCGCTACCAGTCAACGCGAACGGGTTATTGCTTCCTCCCGCAAGCGGACCTGAAATCATGGGCTGTTGGTTCGCAGCCGATGACGTTGACATTGCTGATAGCGGTTGATTTTGGCCTTGACCTTGTTCCTGCTTCTGCTGAATAGGACCAGGTGCTGCAGGGTAATTGTATAGATCGAGAATACTCCTTTTATCTGGCATCCCAAGAGGCTGTGACATGGTAGGGTGGCCCTGCTGTCCATACTGCTGGTATTGGGCTTGCTGGGCTTGTTGCGATTGGAAATTGTATGCTTGCTGGGACATCTGCTGTTGTATTTGCTGCAATGATTGTTGCTGCATTTGCTGCTGAGGTACCTGCTGTTGCATTTGCTGGCCCATCTGCTGAGGTACTTGTGGTGACATTTGTTGCTGCTGGTTGCTTTGAGCAAAGAATGGATTCATTTGTTGCACCGCTGGACTAGCTTGAGCTGACTGGTTGAAAAATGGGTTTGTCTGCTGTTGCATGGGCGATTGCTGTGCAGGACTTTGGTATAGACTTTGTGGCGTAGCTAATTGCTGCATGTATGGATTGGATGTGACATTCGTGTTTATTGGAGGGACCTGTTGGACTTGTTGTTGCGGTTGGAGCTGCTGAGGCTGTTGCATAAAAGGATTATAGCTGGCATTTCGCTGAGGTTGTTGAACTTGCTGTGTCGGCTGTTGCGCAGGATTCTCATAGATAACAGATGGATAGTATTGTGATGGTAGAGAAGGAACTGGAGGAGTCATAGATTGCTGGTATATCTGCTGTTGCTGTTGTGGCCCTGAGAACCCGCCTGTATGGTTCGGGAAGAGTGGCTGCTTTGGCGAAACGCTCATGTTCTGAAAGGCCTGGTTCAGGTTATACTGGGACTGAGAAGGTGCAAGTCCAAATGGGTTTGAATTTGCCGCCTGCTGTTGATACGGATTGTTTGGCATCATCTGTGTCTGACCCTGAAGAAGGGTGCCCGTTGATTGAGTCGATTGTGGTTGGGCAACTGGCGGTGGTAAATCAAGCATATCAAACGGGTTGCTTGATTTAGGAGATCTGGGCGAGCTTGGAAAATTAGATAGACCGGGAGCGCTTAATGGGGTTCGCGATCGAGAAGATGGCCCAGAGGTGTCACCCATTTTTACTTTTTCCGACAAACCATTCCCTTCTCCAAGTCGTACTAAAGTCTCGATGGATTTCTCTAGGTTTCCACCTAGTCCTTTCAAAACGGCGATGTTCCTTTTTTCATCTCGAAATCCCATATCTCGCAATTTAGCCATTTTCGATTCGAGATCATCGTCCCCAACATTTACTGTTGCGCCAAACACTCTTGACTGTTTGTTCCTGGGAGGAGACGGCGATCGCTCTCGTCTAGAATCATCATTGAAGTCAGATCGAGTTGCTGCTGCTTGACGCTTTGCTTTCGAAGACAATGGGAAAATGGACGATGCGGACCTGAAGCCAAATCTGCTTCCAGTTTTTGGCGGAAGCGGTGGAGGATTATCATCAGAGTTCGTACTGCCTGTATTATTTCGCGCAGGTCCCTCTAACACTCTGTCCTGGTATTTTTTCCGGATGAATCTCTCCATTGCCGAGTCTGCTTCGTCTGCATCGAATGGAATAGGTGGCCTTGTGTTATTGGGATTATATATGCGATTCGAAGCAACATTTCCAACTCGTTTCATATTCTATTACAATTTAGCAGCGCCACAAAGGAGACCCGTCGGGAAGGGTGGGAACTTGCCTCCACCTGTTCATTCGACCAAGAATCCATACTCAATGATTTGACCTTGCTGATGTGTGTCCCCATCTTTCGATGAAGAGCAGCACACCGCATGCAGAGAAAAATACCCAACTATCCAAGATCAGTCTCCATACTATGCCGTTGCTCGACCCAGGGGACATCGTTCGAGAGGGCACGGGGACAGCTTACACTCCAACTTGCCCATCCTGTGATGTCGAGTTAGTATAACGTGCACACAATTCACCATGATCAGGCCTCTCTTACCTGGATTTCTTGCCTGACAATCGGCACAAACATTATTTCCCGGCACGCTCTTTATAAGATCTTGAATAGCGCGCTCGTTGCGCGCCTGCTGCCGCTTGCTTAATGCTCCCGACATGGGGAAGAAAATCGCGATGAATCAAATATGCTGAATGATGCTGAACCCAAAAAGTGGAATGGTAAGAAATGGAGTGAGCCGGCCGAGGGCCTCCTGTAGAACTACAAGTTTATACAAGGCATTCGCGACAATATACAGGACGTGTCGTGATGATCGTCCAGCTCATGAGATCGTGAAGAAGATGGAGAAAGACACACGCTGCAGAAGACATGCGCATGCGCGATCGAGAAAGGGGGAGATGGAGGTTGGAGAAACCGAGTCTGGGCGTTGGACATGGGCGCGCCGATTCAGGGGACTCGGGACGCTAGCGAATCGATATGTGGGAAAGAAGAAGCCCAAGGGTTGCACAAGCACAACGTTTTCTGTTATTGTCTGTTGTTTTATTTCTCTGTTAAAGCATCCGCCATGGGATGAGATTCAAGGAGATCAAGTTTTGCTGCTTTACTGTTTTTATCGATCACTTCAAGAGCCTGCAATAGACACCCTCCCCCCTACTAGCTCCCGCGTTTTCTTCTGTTGGGGCCGTACAAGGGAAGGGCAAGTTGCACCGTTAGGACGTCTACCCAGCCCATCTCTCTATGTCGAGTCTTCCTGCCTTGCAAAGCATGTCTCTGTCACCCCAGTTGTTGGCTCTTCGCCCGCTCTCTCTTAATAGCATTGTCCACAGAGTGCCCAGGCAGAAGAGAATGGCTTGCGTCCTTAGCTGGTCGTAAGGACTTGACTCAAACACTTGTCCAAGCGCTTATCATACTGGTATCCGCAGGCCCCGTTCTGCTTATCTGATGTTGCCGGAGACGCTGGCAAGGCTATGACTGGTCTGGTGCTGGTGCTGGTAGTGCTGATGTTGGAGGTGATGTAGGCCACGCACTTAATTACTCATCGATCGTGTCGTAACCTCTCACCGGTTTTCCGTCATCTTGTCCTGATCTTGTTGTCAAATTGCGTTGTCGAATACCTTCTTTCGTTAACGGAGCTGTGTTACGGAACACCATCTTCCACTTGTCGCCCACGAACAGTCTTCCTACAATGGCACCTCTCAAGCCCTATTTTCATGGCCGCCCCGATCCCTCTGAGCCGCCACAGCTCCAATCTGTGATCGACCGCCTTCAGCTAGAAACCCATATTGAAGGTGGCTATTTCAAAGAGACTGATCGAGCCCCGGAAACAGTCCCTTCACCATTTCCTCCCAATCCTTCTTCAACACTGGACATCGCTCCAAAGCGTCCCGGCTTCGACCCCAACATCCGGAACACGTCCACGACAATCTATTATCTCCTCACCCCTTCCGGGCCCCAAGGTGGTTTCCACCGCAACAAAGGCCGAACAGTACATACTCTCCACCGCGGACGAGGGCGTTATGTTCTTATTCATCCGGATGGATCAATAGAGACGTATGTGGTAGGACCTAACGTGGAGAAAGGGGAGAAATTGCAATGGGTTGTTGATGGGGGGAAGTATAAGGCGAGCTTTTTGCTTCCGGATGAGGAGGATGGGAAGGAGAGCCAAGGATTGTTGATTAGTGAGACGGTGGTTCCGGGCTTCGAGTATTGTGATCATGATTTTTTGAGCGAGGAGGGGTTGGAGAAGCTGGTGGGCAAGGAGAAGGCTGAGAAATTAGAGTGGCTGCTGAGTCCATTGGGGAAAAGCACTTAATTGATGGGGCGTGAGTCCGAGGATAGGATGGAAATAGGACAAGATTATCAGGGTAGTGTCTAGGTATTTGCCTTAACGTGAATACCAAGATATTAGACTCTTAAAACCATGGGCCCTGGAAAATAGTGGCGGTCAAACCACACCTCTTTTCTGTGTAATATGCCTATGAATATGTTAGTGCGGTTGTGATACAAGCTCAAATTTGAGGAATAGAAATGATAATAGAATTTGAATTTGAAGAAAAGGAAGATGAAGTAACTGTGATGAGCGACCAAGCCGGAGTTATTCTCTAGAACATTAGCCGAGTGACTAAGTGTCGGTACGATAACTTTAGCCTTTCTCTTCAATTAAACATCTCATGTTTGCTGTCTTGTGGCCTTTGAAGTTAAAGGGAGAGAGGTAGTAGGTATTAAATGCTCTCTTGTGAACATTTAGCCTTTGTCCTAAGGGAGACTTATGCTACTTGGCTTGTCTTTCTGTTTTTCTGTTGCATACTATGTTTTCACATCTTTCTCTACTTTAGGTCTACGGAAATGACAAATTCACGAGCAATTTTAGTTGAGCACATTCGTAAGGGTACTAGATTTTTATTGCCTTAAAGCTACTCCATGATGACTGAGAGACAGTGACGGTGAAAAAGAGTAGTGTCTAACTTTCCGTACCCCCACCCGAGGCTCCACGAGTCCAAATTGATTCCAGCAGATCCTTCGGTTGCAAAATCCAAGTTTTGAATAGAGAGGCTACTTTACAGCAACATCAGGTATTTCTTTTTCAAGGGACCTGAAAGCTACAATAGTGGTTTACGTTGCCCAATTTCTTTGCGGTCTGAACAATAACTCCCGTTTACGACCAATCTTCACGCTAGCTCATCGAAGTTAACAGTTCAAATTGCCATTCATCTAATTCTTCAACTATTCGTTAGTAACCAAGCCTGACCTTGGACGGGCTGGTGGGGGTTTACTTTTGCGTCTCAAATAGAATCACTCGCATATGCAAGGGAGTTTTTGAAAATTGTGCTATTGACACGGAGAACTTTGCTACACAACTGGAGTTTAACATATAAAGAAACCAACTGATGGTGAGTTTAAAGACGATGAGAACATAACGGCACGGGAGATGCTGAGTGGCCATTCTAGCACATGAATTTTATTTCTGGAATTATGCTCAAAATAGGAGGAATGCAAGTGAAGCACCTGAGATAGTTAAATCGGCATGAAACTGTGCTATACCCTCGTGTTATGTTATGAAGTTTGTAGAGGGAATTGCTTCATTGAAAAGTATTATATTAATCGCTACATATTTGAAAGTGTCTGTGTAGATCTACTTTATCTGTTAGAGTTTTCCTTGCTTACCTCTCAAGCGCATCAACACTTTGCTACGTTATACACAACATAGTATGCAATATCTACCAGTTCATCCCCTTCTCAACTCCAAACGCCAGCGCTTTAAACAACACTATGCAAAATCTCTACCCCAGTTCATTAGGAATGTCCGAATAAAGCGATATTCTCCCTCTCGGCTTCCTCCTCCGCCTCATCATCACCTTCCAACCGAATCTCGTGCCCATCCCCTTCCCTCACCCAATTACTCGCCACAATGCTCAACACTGCCACGCACGCCAACCCCCAAAACACGGCTCCTACAACTCCATTTTTGAGTCCCTGCCCATACAACCACCCGCCTAGTGCCGGGCCCACTGTCCTCGCCGCACTACTCGCGCTCTGCCCAAGTCCATGTATTGTTCCCAAGATAGAGGGATGTGGGCTGCAGTTATTGATGAGAATTGTTGTAGCAGGAGAAGCAAAGGTGCGACCAGTGACTTGTACGAATAAGAGTGCGGATAGCGCAGCCCAGATCTTAATACCAGTTTTTTGGCTTGGAGGTGGTGTGGAGGAGGTGATTAAGGAGAGGAATGGCACGAGGAGATAGACGAGTGGGAACATGTAGAGGAATATTCTCCAAGCACGGATGGTGCCTAGTCGAGCGTTGATCAGTGGATAGAGGAATAGTTGGAGTGTAATTCCTATTGAGCCAAGTATTGCCATGGCGAATCCGACGGAGCGCGGCGGGAGACCAATTCCGCCGGTGAATATGAAGGGAAGGTGGGGATGGTAGTTTTCAGGAGCCTTTGCAGGGTCATAGACAGGGGTCGAGAGAAATGAGTACCAGACGTTATTGAAAGTTCCCATAGAACCTGCCATGAGCGCATGGCAGACAAGTGTGCAAAGCACATTGTAAGTGAAGATTCGGCGGAATGGGAGCTTGCTCTTATAGCGAGGGGCAACACGTTTTGGAGGTTTACTTGGGTGAGCACTGTATTCGGTCATGAGGCCTTGGAGGGATTCGGTGATAGACTGGTCGGTTGAGCTGCTGGACTTTTCACCACGCATTTTGTGGAAGATTTGACATATCTTGCGCCGGCAGGTTACACCAAGGTCTTTATCTTGGGCGTAAGCTTCGTGGGTCTGTTCCTTGTTAGTCTCAGTTTCCCGCCGGGATTTTCAACACTTTACCTCTTCCAGCCCGAAAAAGACTGCGCAGGCGGCTGCTGCGAGAAAGAAGGCACTGATGAGATTTGGTGGCGAGTAAGGAAATTTCTCTAGGAATTTGTTTCCACCAAAGAGACCTGGATAGTTTGCAGCTGGATCTGAGGTCAAACCACCTAGCATAGGACCGACGATGACGCCGACATTGGCACACATTGGCAAAAGCAGAAACGCTCTAGATTGAAATCTGCTTCATGTTAACTTCTGCCTCAAAAGATGTGATTCGGCCGTTTCTTACTTCTTCTCTCTCACAATCTCTGAAATCATCGTCCTCATAACTCCCACATTACCATTAAGAGCCCCTCCCACCATCCTAAAGATCATTGCTTGCCAAAATGATTTCGAGAAGCCGAATCCCACGCACGAAATCATGGTCCCAGATAATCCGATCAACAGCACTCTCTTCCTACCCGAACGATCCGAAATTCGGCCCCAAAGCATAGCGGTACAAAGTTGAGCTGCGGCAAAGGACCCCTGCATAATACCAGCTTGAGAAGCAATGGTTGAATCTGGCAAGGTGTTGTCAAATGACTTCAATTGATAAAATAGATACGACTAAATACCAAGTTAATTTCGCAAGATCCTAAATGAGATTTTATGCACCCACACGGAGAGATGTCTGAACAAGAGGTTCTGAAAGTCTTGCAATTGTCAAGATGGCCAATTGATCCTTTTTTGGTAAACTCATCCACGTGACAGGCTTCTCTTTCTTCTTCATCGTGGGCGATTCAATCTGAAGGGAATCATCATCTTCCTGGATGAAGGACCTCCTCCTAGCTCGGTCGTATGAAGGCTCATTGTGAATAATCAGCGGGGCCCTTTCATTGTAATCGGTTCCATGAGGCAAAATAGTATCCTCCGAACTCTCACTCCTCGTGTCGCTGTTCTCGATAGTCCCATAGTTTGGCCCTGGGGACCTTGGGGAAACGGGCATCGAGAAGTGGCCCAAGATGATTTCACTCTTCCTTTCGCAATCAATCCACTTCGCGCCTCCGTTGCTCTTGGTGCTCTCGGGTATAAAGATGCGATAGGGGATATGGCAAGTCCTTGCTTGGTCAACAGATTCTGTCTAAAAGCATGCTCGCACCTTGCTAAGAAGAAAAAGATGCACAGTACAGATTGAAATTGTTCCTGAGAGACTGCTTTCCGCACCCTGGCTGCTGGTTCAACGCCATTGATTCTTAGTGGCAAAATCATCCTCGCCCCTGAGTTAGTAGCCGGAAGGGGTTAGTTCTTGAGGCCGAGCAAAGATTGCCGCATCAAAACATCTTCCGATGCAATTGCCCGACTTCTCAACTGTGACTTGTGCACCCTCACGCACGAGTCAACCCCAAGAGCATTTCCCTGATCATCCGTGGAGAATATCACGCTATTGAATTATGAAAAAGGTCGGACCGGTAATTCCCTGCCTCCCGGTTGGTAGGCAGTCTCAAAATTGCGTTATCGTGCAAGAAACTTGAGGATTCAAAGACGGCGCATGATCTAAATTAGCATTGTCCACTTTGCAGAGAGAGGTGGCAACTGTGCCCTGATATATCGCGGGGTAGAGGATTTCTAATTTAGAATATAATGAAAGTTCGGGAGACAAAACAGTAGGTTGGTTGCCTTGGTGATTTCGAGAGGTGATACTTCGAAGTCGTAATCGACTCAAATAGGTTCCTCGGCCAATGAATCAATCACCTTCCCTGTGCCGATCATTGGCACGGGATATTGTAGCATATACGCCCATTTGCTTTACCTGCTCGTATTACAATCAAAATGGCAGAAGAAAGCTGGTACCTTTCAGTAGTAAAAAAAAAGAAAAAAGAAAGCCTTTGTTAAAGATTCCTCCTTCTCTACCCAGTTACCATGTACAGTTAATTTCGATGTATAGTTGTGAAAGATCCACATGCATCTGGCTGATGACTTGTTGCCGTCCTAATTGAGAAAATTCTACTCCTCCCACAGCAAAATAAGCGGGGTTAGGCTTCTTGATACCCTCCTCCTCTTTCGATTCTTTATAAAAGGAACCCAAAAATGCTCAAGGACCTGCAACAGTCCATGGGTTCAAAACATAAAATAAGAAGTCTGGATACTACTTTTAACTTTCCTTTCTTACTTACCTCAAGAATGATCTATATCGAACCTTTGTTAATGTTAAGGAGTGAATGTATCAAGTAAATGCTTGTCCGTTACACAGCCGCAACATCAAATTCTGATAAGAAATTTCTTAATTAATAACTAATAAGCTTTTCTGGTCGGTAGTTCCAACCATAAGATTGTAGAACTCACTGCAAGCAGGTATTGGCCTTCGGGATCGGTTGAGGTTAATCTTCGGCTCTCGGCTACCATAGATGGTCATCTAGCCGGATAGGTTTGTGTTTCAGACATCAATTTGCCGACCTCAACCTCACTTCTATAAGTTACAATATGGGAAAAGGAAAACACAATGACGGTTTATTTATGGCAAGCACATCTCTCTCGCCTGTATCCCATTTGATTTCATCTATAGTCTACCCTTGATTCTATTTATTCTTAGATCTATTGGTATTTCTATAATGCAAACTTCAATTTTCTCACCACTCGATGTGAGAGGATGGGAGGGTCTACTTAACTGTTGCCATGCGTGAGTACATCCCAGAAACACTCCGGCAAAATACCAATGCCATATCTGTTAGCAGATAAAAATGCCACAGAACAGCTCACTATCATCTTACTCTCTTTGAATTGATCATCTTCAACGTCGTCAAACCCCCACTGCGTTGTGAAATCCTCCTGACGAGCTTTCAACTCAAGCAGGAACTTTGAAATGCGTATTATGTAGACTCGCCATTTATTGAAAAGAAATAAATCACTTACAGATAGCTTACAAGCGGACTGCATATGACTAACTTATTAACCTAGGGTTCCTAAGTTCCCGCAACATGGCTGATGCGGTGTCGCTTTCAAGACTCCTTGGCCCTCGTGGTCTCGGAGCTTAGTGGGGCACAAGGTGAAACTCTAGCCTTGTGATATACATGGTGGCGGTATTCAATGACACTCTCAGGATGATGGCCCTATTTTGTCTTGTGCTGTTTGGTTGAGACTCAGTGGCATGTAGGAAGTAGGCTGATTCAGTGCTGGCAGATTGCCGAGAAACATGCTTCTAGACATGCAAAGACAGGATTAGATCCTCCGTGGATCGGCCTCGATTCGAGATATTTCAGGGTAGATATTGAAGCTATTTCGAGAGCCAGAAAATTGCCAGCATTTTGCAGGTGTTTTAGATGCCAATTTACTTGCGTATACGTGTGCAGTAAGTACACCTGAGTTTCCGGTAGATCACAATGCACCAGGGGTTAGTTAGTTTGCACAATTTAAGTTATGGAGCGTGCTGGCATGCTCGACATTCGAAACATCGACAACTTGATCACCACGAGGCCTTCGCTCCTCAATATTACCCCTCTGCATCCCAAGTTCCAAGCAAAACTACCCAACCCGTTCTCAAATCCCGCTTCAGTATCTGCAGTCTATAGACTGCCGACACCACCAGGAGCAATACACGTGACCGATACCCCTCTATTCGCCCCTCACCAGCTATTCACCGCTCTTCCTACCAGCCTCCACCTTTACAATTCGCGCTCTGGACCCCGCCCAACCTTAGAACGAGCGCATCAGAATCTTGCACGCGTTCTGTTGCGGATCGAACCGTAGGCCAAGTAGATTCGCTGTCACACCAGACTCCACACCGCCATGTCTTAATCAAAGACCTCGCAGGAACGAAACCCACTAACATTGCGAACGGAACTTTAACGTACCTATGACTGAGTGCATATATATGCAGGTAAGTAAAAGGATAAGTCCATACAGCTGAAGCGGTTGGTTATGCAAGGCAAAGCTGCCTTGGAAGAGGACTCTCCTGCATTTACTACGGGTTGGAGACGTGTCTCACCGTCTTGTTGGCTTCGAAGTCCGAAAGTATATCTGAGGCGCCCGTCTTCTTGTCTCAGTTCAAACAAGCTCTCTCTTCTCTTTCGGTTCTTGCAAACAACAAATTTCATCTTCAAAACTATTAGAATTCTTTTCTTTCCGAAAACTACCCTTCACAATGGCAGCAGCAGTTCTCGCCCCTATGCAAGGCCTCGCCCTTGACCGTGAGATCATGGCTCCCTCTCCTATGTCCCCTAATGCTTCCCGACATGGTCGAGGAAAGCATGGAGGAAGTGTTGCCAAGGGGAAGAGGACCCGCGGATACAGTGTTGCAGATGATCGAGAAACCCTCGTCTCTAAGGCCTTAACCTGGGTGCTGAAACGGACCGTTGATGAAGATGCGGAGCAGGAGGAAGGACTTGAACAGCTTGTTGCTGATAAAGAAGGCTGGGTTGATTGTGAAGAAGTTGTTAGTCGCCCATTTCCCCCTTCCTCCCTTTTATTAGACCTCAAAGTCACAAACCGCCATCTTTGCATCAGCACTTACTCCCATTCCAGCTCCAACACCCAAACCTCTCCTCCCTCCAAGTCCCATTCTCCGAAATCCAATCCCTGATAGCCTCCTCCGCCTCTAAATCTCGTTTCGAGATCAAACAAAAGCCCTCCGCAACTATCACCCCCGACGAAGACCCCTCCGCAAACTACCTCATTCGTATCAACCCTCTCCCCCACCCCCCGTCCACACCCACAACCGCCACCACCCAAAAACTCACCCCTCTTACCATCACAACTGAAGATCTCCCTCCTCTGATCGTCTACGAAACTTCTTACCCCAACTACCCCCTCATCCTTGCCTCGGGTGCGATCAAACGCGCAGGAGGCCAGGCCCATCTCACGTTCACCTCTATCCAAATCTTAGACTTGGGCACCGAAATCCGCCCTCACTCAGATGCTGACGTATCAATATACATCGATCTCCGCGCCGCTATGGAATCCAACCCTTCAATTAAATGGTCCCGGACAGAAAAAGGAGACGTCGTCACAGAAGGAAACGGGGAGGGGGAGTTGTCCAAGGAGTTCTGGAAGAGGGTTGTTGCGCGGAGGGCAGATATCGGAGTCTTGTATGAAGATGGAGAGGTGAAGAAGGAAGTACCGGTCGGACTGAGGGGGAAGGGGGCAAAACCTAAGAAGGGCGGGAAGGGGAGGGGGTTGGTGAGGAAGGAAATGAAAGCGAGGAGCGAGGATGAGGGGACCAATAGTGATTAGATCCTCCATCAATCTTGTAATATGGTTGGTTAGGACTGGGGAAGGTTTAAAATACCCCGCTTTATGTGCTGAGCATATGATCTAAGATCTAGAATAGCATTATGTAGATTCCTTTAAATTCATCAAAGTGTGCATTGTTTGTCAACACTTATAGTATACATTGGCTGGGGTATCCTTCATCCTTCATAACTCATCATCATCATCATCATCCTCCGTTGTTTCATCGTCGCCATTAACGGGGGCCGTAATTGCAACTTTAGCTGGCGTATTGACCTTGAAGCCGGTGTCGACGCTGTCAGCCACAGTATCTAGACCGGATGTACCTGCAACATCGGCTGTGGAGTCGGGATCAAAGCTATCCAATGGAGTATCAGTGACGAAGCTTATATCCTGAGAATTGCCACCATTAGGCGCCCTCTTTTCCTTTTCCTCTTCTGCCTTTACGTCCGGGC
The DNA here is from genome assembly GCA_000328965.1 of Ascocoryne sarcoides NRRL 50072. NCBI lineage: Eukaryota > Fungi > Ascomycota > Leotiomycetes > Helotiales > Gelatinodiscaceae > Ascocoryne > Ascocoryne sarcoides. The sequence continues at coordinate 1,961,397 of KB205939.1, forward strand.
TAGCCAATTTCTCTTTCCTCTTCAAATAAAAATGCTCCAAACAAGACGTCCTCTGTTTTTGCGTCCACCCTTCCACAACAAGCGCAAACTCACTTGCACTTCCAAACCCAAAGGTTTTCGCCATTGTACAAAACTGCCTCATCGTCACATCTTCCGGTGGATGAAACTGATAATGTATCTTCTCGGGATCCGCTGCCCCAAGCTGAGACTCTGAGAACATCATTGCTTCTCCAAAGTCTGCATCGTTTCCTGCTTCTTCAGCACGACGACTGAGCTCAGCTTCAACTTTTGAGGAACCTATAACCTCTGAATTCTCGTGTGTATATTCCACACCTGCTTCGGCTAATATGGCTTGGATAGCATCCCTCTTTGGTTTGGGCTTTTTCTTTTTAACGTCTCCTTCCGTCACAAGAGCAGCGAGTTGGCTCATGGCGCCGTCTTCTTTGTCGTCATCATCAATTGCAAGAGGGTTATCTTCGTCATTTGCGGCATCTTCTGCATTAAATTCGAGCACCGCAATACCTAATTTAGTCTCGGCTACATTAGTCTTGTTCACGATGTCTCTGAGGACAACTTCATCTGCATGAAATTTCAGCAGATTATCCAGCCCAAATATTTCTCCTTTCTGGGCGCTGTTATCCTGCACGCCCTTGAAGTACCGTCGCTCAAGAGAGGCATCGTATGCAATGCTGGCTTGCTGTTGTTTATATATTTGACGAGCATAAACGATCTCTTCAACAGTGCCAGCGGATACGAGACGATAGACTTCGACATTTCTTGTTTGACCAATTCGATACGCTCGATCTTGGGCCTGTAGATCGTAACTGGGATTCCAATTAGGATCAAAGATAACAACCTTATTGGCACTCGTAATATTCAAACCAACACCTCCAGCCTTCGTCGAGATCAAGAAAACAAATTGGTTTGGGTCGGAGTTGAAATCGTCAACAGTTCTCTGACGATCCTCCATAGCCATATCTCCACTTAGAAAACTCACATTGTAGGTTGTATTATAAAAAAGATGCTCAAGCATCTTTAAGAGCCTAACGCTAAAGGAAAAGATGAGGACCTTGTCTCCATTCCCATGCCAAAACTTCAACAGTTTCTTTAAAACTTTCCATTTCCCACAAAAATCGGGATTGGCGAGGTTGTGGAGGGAATCTCGGTTTTCGTAGAGCTCTTCCCAACGGTCAGGTACCATCTCCTGCAAAAACTCTAGATCACGTTGTTGTTTGTCCTTTGGGTCATCACTTCTAGGAATGAGAAGAGCAAGATGATTTGAAAGCTTTTGAAGCGTAGCAATGAAAGGAAATACTAGAGCCTATATAATGGTGGGTTAGAGCTAGTGCGCTAGCATAATTTATGAAAGCATACCTGCCACTTAGTATTTGAGTCCGGTAGAACGGTGTAACAACACCAACCCCTCTTCTTGCCCGAGTTACAATTACAAGGCAAGGTGGAATCTTTGACAAGCTCAACTCGCGAGCTTTCCAAGAAATACTCGTACGCGTCTCTTTGTATTTCTGTAAGTGGGCAAAAGACAACTTTATCGGTCTTCTTCGGGAGATCTTTAGCAAGAAGGGTCTTCATGCGCCGGAGGAAGAATTGCGGTAAGAGATTGTTCTTTAGTCTCTTAGCCGTTGACCTGGCTTGCTTAAGTTGGTGATAGGTAGCATCGTGACTGGATATAACGTTAGCATATAAATGAAACCCCGGAATGCGCAACTTACGACTGGCCCATCCTCAGAGGTTTGCTGATACACGATTCCCAAGTTGTCAACGGTCCAAGTTTTCCTGGATTCGTCCAATTTAGTAAAGTCCAGAGCTCTGCATACTTATTTTGAACGGCTGTTCCAGTAAGCCCGATTCTGCACAAGGCGTTGACCTCATTCATAGCTTTTGTTATAGCTGCAGCCCCGTCCTTGATCTGATGACATTCATCGGCCACAACACAATCCCACTCGATAATATTAAGCTGGCTTTTGTGGTTCCGGTAGGTGGAGTACGTCGTGATGAGAATTTCCAAGAAGCCAGTCGCTGCTGCGTTGAAGACAGAATCTCTCTCAGCAGCGGAGCCATGGAACTTGCCAACATGCCACCATCCCCATTTTGTAAACTCGTTTTTCCAATTGTCAATTAATGTGCCCGGGCAAATAACCATTACTCGAGGGTACCTTGGCTTTCTAGGTGCTCGCCTCATTTCCCGCATCCGCTTTGCATCTCGCTCATCCCCTGCTTTCCCAAAGGCAGCCGTCAAGAAGGCCACAACCTGGATAGTCTTCCCCAGGCCCATATCATCTCCCAATATCCCACCTTTCTGGTAAACGAAGAGCTCATGCATAAAAGCTACCCCCTCAACCTGATAATCCCGCAGATACTGTGCAACGGAAGCAGGTATAATTCCCGCCGAGATCGGTAGTTCAATGTCCCTGTATTCTCTGGATGGGGGGTCAGGTAAATCAGGCCTCTCTTCCAAGTCTTTCAGCATCTCATTTTCCGAAAACTCGGCATCCTCAAGCCTTGGTGGTAGCCTCATTCCTGCCTCCGTTAGCTCCTTATATCCCTTATCGAACTCGCTTCTCCGTTTTCGTATGTATTCTGGGATCTCATCATCTAGCATCGAGTAATCAGGCTCCTCATCCCAAGTCCTCTCCTTCCCCTTCGACGAGTCCTCCCCATTCGCTTTTGTTTTGCGATTATCCGCCGCATCCTTTGCCTTCGCCTTGATCAACTTCTTTGTCTCTGCGACCTTCTTCCTCTTCGCCTTCTTTCGATTCTTAAACCTCTCATAAATATTCTCCTCCCCCTCATCTTCGCTCCATTCGACCTTTTCCCCTGCCTTCCTCTTCTTCTTTGCCCTCTCCACAAACCTGATATGATCAATTTCCGCCTCCTCCCCACTAGACTCGTCCACATCATCATCATCCTTGGGTCCAACGACCCCTAAGCACCATTATCATCAGCCTAGGCTTTTTCGACGCGAAACACACACGTAAAATGGAGGGGTGCACAAACGATCAATATACTCATTGGTGGTAATGACGGGCATTCCCTTTCCCCAATCTCTCGCACTATCTTCATCTGTAGTAACTTCGTCTTCGGAGCCATGGTCGCGCCCTATATTCGACATGGTGGGATGGCCGTCCTGTGGGGGAACAAGGAAGTTGAGTTGAGTCTAGATTGCCAAACGCGCTCAAAGAAGCGATGACGTCGCTGTTGGTCGGGTTTTACTCGGGCCTTTGGGATTTGGTGTCAGTTGTAATTGGTCCTAAAGATTCCTTGGTTTATCCTCCGATCACATTTTATTATTATAATATATGGGAATTACCAATTGGTTGGTTTCGTTCTAAATATTTTGGTTATGCTGTTATTTCTAGCCTACTCGACTGAGCCTTGATTAGGAACGAGGCCGACTCCTTAGAGCTCTAAAATAGGTTTATCCCATCAGACTTCCTCATTTTGTAGGAATCAATGCCATTCATTGCTTGTATCAATAAATTTACTCAAGCAATTTCCCCCAAACCAGACATGTTTTTTGTAGTTGGCTTTATAGTTTCTAGTTTCATTTTTATCCAAACACACATCACCAGTGTACCACCTCCACGTTGCTATGATGACACCCCAAAAATCGAAAGAAGCCCTGAAGTTAGTAGCTTATTCAACCATTATAAGCTCTGCTTATTAGTTGCAGTTATATGTCACAGGCAAACTATGTCACCAGCCGATTCGACCTTAAAGCTGCGTATACAGTGATATGTTCCTCTCCAGTGTCTTCACGAGTCCTTGCCTTCTTAGAACTTCAAAGAAGAAAAGGAATAACCGTCTCAACACCCCCTTAGGAGTAACTCGAAAACACAAGTGGCCACTAGGCTTCAACTATCTACAATAACCGGAAGGCGCAAGGCTTTTGCTGAAGTTTATAGCACGATCGTTAGACTAACGCCATTAAGGGAGCTTTGATGGAAATATGTAACCTCAGCGAGTTACCTATCTGCTTATTTTGTTATTGTAGTCTTTGAACTACATTGGTAATGACAATAGAGGTTAAAGAGGTGACCTTAGTTTTAATGGTAGACTTTCCAGATGGGGATCCAGTCAATTAAGCACCTTGCCCTCTGCATACTTGGAACATAGAGCTATATTATATTTTTGCTCTTTTTATCTCTATATTCTTGCCACTGTGAATATCTTCCAAACTCTCACTCATTGTTGATTTCTGTTAGTAAAAAGGATTTCCTCTTGTTATATTGCTTGCAACTGAGGTACAACAATATCAAGGTATGTAATAACTATATGATCTCTGGATTTTCTTCCTTTGCTGCTTCAACAAGCTCTTCCATCCCACCCACTTCTCTAGGGCCTTCTACACCATCAGGCGGTAGAGCCCAAGCTGGAAGAGGGCTAACGTAACTCCAAGCACCTCCAGCATCCTCATATCGAAGACTGTGCAGCCATAACGAAAGTTCTTGCTCACCAGGATCTGTATAAAGAGGAGTCTGGCAAGTTTCACAGAGCTCTCCTGACATTTTCTCGGCCTTCTTCTTGTTGTATTCGTCAACCATCTCATCGTGGTATGCCACGGCGTCTGCAACCTCTGATTTACCCATCCGTGAAAGCCTTGTTATTATGTCTTCGTCAGTATCCTGTGAAGCATCCGCATCATTAAATCCTAACCGGTCTCCCCAGACCCGCTGGTTGCAATAAATTGGATCGTTTCCTATTGGGTGCCCCAAGAACTGCAAATGGACTCGCAATTGGTGAGTTCTCCCTGTCACAGGAAGACATCTGACAATTGAATAGCCCTCCTTCTTAGAATTTGAGATATTGTCTGATGTCTCGGGGTGCGAAGCGTCCTTCTCGGCATCGCCGCCATGCGTAGGCGGATAATACGCAAGCTTTTTGAATACAGTCCTAGCAGCCTTGCCGTTTGCTCGCACACGATTAAGACCGAGCTTTGGAGATATCTGCAAAATTGGCATGTCACAAACGACTTCGCCATCTGGAAATTCCCCTTTAACTCGTGCAATATATTCTTTCCTGACGGTTCGCCCTGAAATCTGCAGGCTTAATTGTTCAGCGGCTTTTGCGTGCTTGCCAATAAACATAATCCCGCTCGTTAACCTATCGAGCCTGTTGCAGGGTAAGGGATTGAAACTATGCCCTCGCTCAGCACGCATAATCTCTACCACGGAATTGTAATTGTAACGGCCGGCAGGGTGAACGGGGACGCCGGAGGGCTTATTTATGACAATCATGTCTTCGTCCTCGTGAATAATGGCGATTGGAGCTGCTGTAACAGGAGGTTCATGTCGATGTAAGGTGTGAGAAATGACGTCTCCGTTGTTAACGATATGTTGTGGCGTAGCTACTGGTTTGCCGTTGACCGTAACCGCACCACGTTCTATGGCATCTTTCTATCATTATCAGTCAGATTTCAATTATTTCCTATGGAAGAACCTACATAATACTCAAGTGGCCGGTCACGAAATTCGCTGGAAAAAATATCCAAAAGTTCCCGTCCTCTCCATCGTTGCTTGCAGTATGTATTATAGGTAAAGTGATATGGCGCAACGCGTCTTAGACCATTCTCAAGAAAGTAAGGTCTAGGCCAAGGGTCGCATGGAGTGACTAAGACTAACGGAGGCTCTCGAAAAGGGTCCTTGTCTGGCAATTGGGGATAGGAAGACGGAGGTTGTGGAACTTCTATGATAGCCATTGAGGAACTGAGCAACCCGCGCCGCTTTGCCAGCAGCGCTATAAACCTCGCGGATTGCGCCAGTGAGACTGTCAAGATGTAGTAATCAGCGTTACTGTTCGGGGTGGGTTTGAAAGCGTAGGTGGTGATAGTAGATAGTAATCTGGTAGTTTGAAATATTTCCATGTATCACAGGGCGGTCGACGGTGGCAGAAATACGGCAGTCATTTACTACGTTGTGTCCAAATTACTAGCTAACTTTCAATATCTCTCCAAGTCTACTATAATTAAACAATTTGGCTAAGGCTTGACTTAAGGGGCCTTAAAGAATAGTTAGCAGTGAGTCAATTCGCATTTTTCTATGAACTTATAGACACACATTTTTCGTAAATAGCTAAGAATCGAAAGTAGCTCAAGTGGCTTGCAGTACACCACCAAATACGGCTAAGCGGTTTTAAAGCTTAACCTCGGATTATTCCAAAACGAACTTCTAAAAGTCAACACATTAAACATCATCGCTTCTTCGTTAGCGTCGGCTTTGCCTCTTCGCTATCTTTAATGTCTATTGTCTTGCAGATCGATAAGCTTTGTTGTCAGAAGTTGCTATTGTTCGTACGGCGTACAACTCCCCGCTAGCCACCAACTGCTATGGCTCACGTGGAACTCAAGGAAAGGAGGAGAAAAGACTATGGCTACATGCTAGATTATAGAACGAGATGGTGGGTTGAGTACATAATGCTACTCTAGCACACTAGGCCAACACCCCGTACAGGTCAGACAACGATATGTACGACCATATGAACAATTCACTCTACAACTTTTTGTTAGTAATCCCTAACTAGTATGCTTCAGGGTCAGTGTCAAGATCTGACGACTTTAGATACGATTCGATTGTAAACTCCTATCTTATGAAAGAGTGTGGCTTACATCCTCCTACATCTACCCAATATGGACTTGTTGTTCATAGCCATAGCAACTTCTTTGCACCTATAGCTTTTCCCGCGGTGGCGGAATTGACTCTCCGTGTCAATAGACTGGGAAAAAGCAGTGTGACTTATGAAATTGCTCTTTTTGAGCGGGGAATCGATCAAGTTAAGTCGGTTGGTGAAATTGTTCACGTTTTTGTGGATAGGGAGACGGGTCGACCTGCAGCGAGTGGTATGAATAATAGGCTTAAGGAAGGCCTTCGTAGAATTATGGTGACGCAATCTAAGCTTTGAAGCGCTTCCCGAGATCAAAAGTCGAATTTGGAATCACTCGGGATTCGAGTAAGCACTCAAAGATGGCAAAAATCGAGGGTCTTCGTCTATCAAGCCACCAAACTCCTCCCCGTCTACGTTGAGAACGTTCTTTTTGGAGGGCTTGTGGGGATAGCCTCTCTTTCAGTCGAAAGTATCTTTGGAATAGCTATTTGGATATGTTGTGAGATGTACTTTGAAAAATGCCTTGCTTCATTATCCTATTTATTATTTGATTTTGCAATCATCTTCGCTTCATCTGATATATGGATGGGTTCATAGCCCGAAGTCATGCTTTATATTTTTATTCTAATATACCAGTATCTTTTTGAGAAGCCAGGCCGTAGCCTTGCCGTGCTGGAGTTTACCGGCAGCCTCAGCGGTAGTGGCACTAGAAGAGCCAACTAAGCCTCGTGAGAAAGAGCGTTCCTTTCGGTGCGTCATGACTAATTAGCGGGTAGGCAAATTCCTAGTGTTGGACTTATTCACAATAGGAAGCAAGCCGCGTCAATAAAAATGAGATAGTATTGTCAATTAGTTCTTTTTGGCTACAAAACTTCACAGCCTCCGCTCTATTTCTCAAGCCAAGCTTTAATTTCTTTTCGCTTTTCTTCCACTTCCATATTACAATCACCTACTGATATTTTCTCCTGCTCAACTTACTGAAGCAAGCTGCACTTCAACCACAACTACATTATCACACCAATATTGCCCGCACATCGTCTCACAACACCTCCACCATGCGGGACAGGCCATACGAGACACGCAGCTACACTGCACCATCGATCGAGCATCCACGTGGCCTTCCAGTTAATGCCAAGGGCCTAAAGGAGAGAAAGCGTGAGGGTCCACTTCATCGGAGAGGTATACTGCAGCAAGGGTTAACACCATGGCATTGGGATTGGAACGACCTTGGCCTTAACAAAGAGATTGGAAAGGAACGATCATGGGATCATGAAGATGTTGATGAGTTCTCTTTAGGAGAGCCACTCGATGAACTCAATCATTGGGAACCAGAATGGAAAGCGCAATGGGAAACCAAGTCAAGTGAACAACGCAAGAAAAGGAAAAGGAATGAGCTTTATGGTGGCTCAACTACCATGGAAAGGAAGAGGGCATTCAAGAAGCGTGCTCTCTATGGAAGGGACAAGAAGGGGAGATTTGTTTGGGCGAAGCCAGACGATGCCGAGGATCCTGAGGCAACTGAAATGATTGAAGAGACTATGGATATTTCTGATGGAACTGCTACAACAAGTAAGATCAGAGTGGCGGGTCTAAGCAAGGAGCCTCTTCTCGACAAACCCCATAAGCTAGCACAATTTTACGGCAACGACCCCCAGAATGCAAACCCCATGGGACCAGCAGTTGTCACGACACCTCGACGTCGAATTCTCCTCAAATTTCAAGTCGCTACCGAACTTAACAACACAAATATCAGGGAGCAGTTAGATTCCACCAATCCTCAACGCCGTATTATCAGACCATCTAGCAGTAGAGAATATGAGAAGGCACAGACCAAGGAGCAAGTTAACATCATAACTCCGACACGCCCTATCATTCGGTCCAAGGACAGTAAGCCCAACACCGAAGAACGATCTAATGACATGATCCGGCCACGTGTGCTTATTCGAGTACATACAAAAAGCGAAAACGGCCAAGAAAACATCGCGGAGCAGGTTAACACTATGGCTCCACCACGTCCTATTATCCGCTTCAAGAGCAGCAAGCGTAGCGTCGAAGAGCCATCTAATCCATGAACCCGCCATGCTCTCTTCGACGAGAAAATACCAATAGTGGCCACGACAAGTACCGCCAGACTGATAATTTTCAACTTCCCAGTTTTAGTTCTCTATGGCCCCTGCAGTTACTTGTCGGCAAATGACTTCACACGAGTAACTTTCAACTCCCGATTGGCAGATCACTACCCCAACATAGATGGAGAAACTTACCCGCCCCCGCCTTTCTGTGCCACAAAAACATCAACCACTGGTCGGATAAAACCATGTCGGCTGGGGTTACAATGCTCTATCATGGGGATCACAAGCCGTTAGCTCCCTCGTTCTGGGTCTCCCACATTTCGTTTTCTCTTTTCCTTTCCTTTTTCTATTGATATCGTCTCTCAGAAGTTCGATTTTAGTTGCGCAAAACTAGGTACCAAAGGAAACTACTCGGAGCGTCGAGTCGCAACCACAATAAGATCATGGCATCATCTCCTAAAAGTCTGGAGAGTTCCGCTTTACCGGATATAGATTCTGGTTCAGATGACAAAGGCCACATCAGACAAATAGACAGTGTCGGAAAAGGTGCAACTGGTCTACCAATCACTTCATTAGGTGCTTCTCGATTTGAAACTCCAGAATGGATTCGAAATCTATCGCCACAAGAGAGACTTGAAATTGAATCTAAACTCAAGAGAAAAATCGACTTGAGATTGATGCCCATGATTATACTCATGTATATCATGAATTACTTGGACCGCGTGAGTCAAGGTTCAAAGATGAGATTGACACTTACTCACACCTCCCAGAACAATATTGCTGCTGCTAAGCTAGCTGGCATCCTCACTGATCTTAATCTCAAGGGTGTAGAATTTCAAGTAAGCAATCGTTCATCCGATTGAGTACCCAGACTGACTTTACTCTCAGACCTGTGTTTCAATTCTTTTTGTTGGCTATCTACTCATGCAAATTCCGTCGAACCTTTTCTTGAATAAGATTGGGAAGCCGGGTATTTATCTGCCAGCATGTATGGTTGTTTGGGGAATCATTTCTGGTGCCACAGCTGGTACTCAGAACTATGGGGGGCTTGTTGCATGTCGGTTCATGCTTGGCTTCGTCGAAGCAGCGTATTTTGTACGACCAAAACCCCTCTATTCTATATTACAGATTTTTTTAAAGAGGCAATGCTAATGTCGAATAGCCTGGATGCCTCTACTATCTTTCTTGCTGGTACACCCGAAAAGAACTTGGCTTACGCACTGCAATGTTCTACTCCGGTGCTTTGATCAGCGGTGCTTTCTCCGGCTTAGTTGCCGCAGGAATCAAGGGTAACATGGATGGTACGCTAGGACTTCGTGCCTGGCGTTGGCTCTTCATCATCGAAGGAGCAATCACCGTTTGCGTTGCCTTGCTTTCCTTCCTGATACTTCCCAATTTCCCACGCACCACGACTTGGCTCACAGAGCAAGAACGAGAAATGGCAGTGTGGCGTTTGGAAGAGGATGTGGGTGAGGATGATTGGTTAGATAGTCAGCATCAAAATTTCGGCATGGGATTGAAATTAGCGTTCACGGACATTAAAACATTTGTGCTCGTGTTTCTTATTTTTGGCTTCGTGGCAGCGGGGAGCGTGACTAATTTCTTCCCGTCAGTATATTTTATTCAGAATCCACCGTCGATTAGTCAAGCTTCAATGCGATCACATATACTAATAGTGCCTCAGAACCGTCGTTGATTCCTTAGGCTATGCAACGGTCCCTACGCTTCTCCTTACCGCACCTCCCTACGTCCTGGCCGTCATAACCACGTTCTTAAATTCCTGGCACGCAGACCGAACTGGGGAACGCTTCTACCACATCACTGTCCCCCTCTTTTTCGCCGTCGTAGCTTTCATTCTGGCCGCATCAACTACGACAACAGCGCCTCGCTACATCTCAATGATGCTCATGCTCCCTGGTGTCTACTCCGGTTACGTCGTCGGTCTCGCCTGGATATCCAATTGCCTTCCTCGCCCCCCCGCCAAGAGAGCTGCTGCTTTAGCCTTCATAAACGCAGTTTCCAATACCAGTTCTATATATGCGAGTTATATGTATAGTGATAGCGCGGGGCCCAGGTACGTGGTAGCGATGAGTGTTAATTGCGCAATGAGCGCCATGGCCATTCTTGCAGCTGTGATTTTGAGGGTTATATTAGCAAGGTTGAATGGAAAGTTAAAGAGAGGGGTATTTGTCGAGGGGGCTATTAACGATGGAGAGTTTAGGTTTAGGCTATAGCGTTGCATTGAAGAGAGCTGGTCTTCAACCTTTTTATGTAGCAAATCTTGTATCTACTTAGATAAAAATCTTGATGGTAAATACCGAATCTTTAGAAAGAAATAATGTCAAGGCCATTTACTACAAATATCACTTTTAGCTTCGGGAGACAAAATTAGGTTGTTACTTATTTAAAAGGAGAGGGAAGTGACTAATAATTGACATGCACCAATTGTTTTGCCGCACGTTGCATTTTTGTCTACTTCTTCTTTTGGGATGGCGAACCTCAATGGAGTGAGTGGTTGCGACGAAAACAATTCGGATGACCATCGCCTTTTTGTTGCACGTCGCAGTTTTTATTTACTTTACACTTTGGTAAAACAGCTAGCTATTATTTAAACGAAAACACCAAGAATCTCTCGGAGGCCTTTTCTTTCTTTTCTACTTTACGCAAGTCTGCTTTATCGGATTGCTCGGTTTAAGCAGTTTCCTTCGGAGGAAATATATTTATATGGCCGTGCATATTACGATGATCCCTCGCTCCTCCATTTTTGAGTTGAACTAAATTGAGACCCGTAGTGTGAGGCTCGTGAAGAAATTCAAACCTATCTTTGAACGCTACTTTACTGCGGGGCTGTTTTTCCTTTCGTCTACTTGGTGGAGTTAGCTAGAAAGAAAACTGCTTTGAGGATATTAAACAATGACCGAGAAATACCTTTCTACGATTAAGCGTAGTAGATAGAAGTCAAATATTCGAAATTGAAATTGATTTAGGGGTGCGAGTTTAGCTGGGTCGCCCGCCCTATAATCTACTAGTGTCCTCTAGCAAAAGGTTCAATTCTTAGATGCGCTGTCAAACAGTAACCTTAAGGACGAAGCTACAAACTCATATACTTCGGTCTAATCCATGATTTTTCCTCAATTGCAGTTGCAAAGGCTTCACGAGTGTGTCTCAGTCACTGCTTGCTTTGCAAAGTGCCATTGGAAATTTCAGTACTCTTGCATTACCGAGTATCCTTGCAGGTGGGCATTCTGGGTGTGCGGGTATGGATATTTTCAAGATCTGGTTTTGACCATGTAAAGGTGAACCGTGGAATAACAATTTGGTCTAGACAATAAAGCGTCCAGCCTATGTTATCCATCTCCCTTTGTGGTTAAGCCTCACGTTATTAGTATGGTTTTGTTGGCCGAGTACCGATATATCAAGCCAAGGCCCATAAATATTGCTACCATGGACGTCATTTAAGAGTTTACTTGAAATAGTCCCAGCTTTCTGATAGTTACAAGTTCAGCTTTCAGCTCCCACCCTCCAGGAAATGCACAGACGCAACTATGTCTCAAACCCCCTTTCCTTTAACACCTTTTTTACATTTGTCTAATTTTATTACTCCCTGCGACCTATCCCCGCTAAAAAGGTATAGTTTCTGGGCGCCGATATCTTGATGGTATTGGAAGAACCACCTTACTTAATTCTCGGCTATATATGTTCCGGCTTCTGAAAATACCCGGGCACGGATTCGGGCCGTGAGGCAGTCTTTCTTGGCTATTTTCAGAAGCCCCTCCATATCCCAAAGGCATAGCGAGCTTTGAGCTACAATTAGGAGTATATTTTCAGCGGTAACTGACTGCCACTTTTCCAAACTTTAGAGGGTATTCTAATCCGGCAGGACGAAATGCTTGAATTGAATATGAGGCGTTTAAATCTCTATGTAGAGGACCCGAAAACTATTGATTAGCCAAAATGCAGCTGGTGTGTTAAAGCAAAAAGATACATGACACAACACCGACTAGCACTCGATTTGCTTCTCTTATCGGATGAACTATCTACTCCTTTGCGTAAAAGAGCTTCTGAAACACCCTTCGTCTAAATTGCAGCGTCCATTTCTCGAAGTGGATTACACTCGGTCTCACCTAACACCGGCAGAAGTTTTCTGTCTAACATGTCAGCGATCTTATTCATCTTTGAATATCTCACTGTCCCCTCTCTATGTGATTGTGAACACTTAGAATCCGCAACATGGAGTTAATCATTACTATATCAAAGCCATAATGATCTGACCTTTTCTGTTTGTACATCTCTTGGACATTCTACAAGAACCAGCGGACCAATTAGTAAAATCTTGATAATCTTCCAGTCGCTAATTTTAGTCTTGAAGGATCTAAGAAGCACAGACCGAAAAGCTGGGATCTTTACGTACATTTAGTAGTATTGAAATCGGAGGGAGTTTGGACGGTGTAATTTAGCTATTCCATTTATGCTTGTAGGAAACAAGATTACACAGATGGTGAGATCTCTGGTTAGATGATATGGCCGTCCTCCAAGTCTCTTGAGATTCTCGCGCGTAGTTTGTTAGGGTGAAGGGCATTAAGAAGTTTGCTGATCACAATCCAGTAGGGTAAGGGTACCCCGCATGAAAGTCACGCCGTGCTTTACCGGGACGATCTAAATAGGAAAACGAGCCGGTTTCACGAAATCATAGTGTTTCTAAGTCTGTATTTTTAAATAATATTAATTATGCGCTCCTCCAAGAATCCACAAAGATGTAGATGTAGGGGGAGGCTACTTAAAGGGAAAGAAGTGCAACTGCGGGAATATTGAGTGAATAGAGCAAACTATCCTAAGTCTAACCCTCTAACATGACACTCTCATGACACCCTCAAGTCTCCACCCTCACCGCAACTGCGACCGAATATGGCTAGGTGATGAAGCATCAAATGCCGCGCAATAAATCCCGACATATTTTCATCCTTCACACAAATTTCTCTCCTGACTCCCGGCGCATCAGGCGGCTCTTAGTCGATAGGAAAGACTCCCATCCTCGTCCATCTTCACTCCGCATCTTCCCTTGTAGGGATGTCGGTGTTATTCGAAAACGAGTTTGTGGTGTCATCGGCAGTATACTTCTCCATAGAAATAATGCTCTGATAGAGACGACTGTGTATATGGAGGAGCATTGGATCTAAGCCCAAAAGATTGTTAGGCAAAGAGACAAACATTCTCAGTGTACTCCATCAAGTGTTGCAGGCACGGAGAGCTACTAGTGAACGTATTATAGGGAAACCGTGATTATTAACGGCAGTGCTTGTGGTTCAAGCAAGACGATGTAAAACCAAACAAACCTGGAAGCCCGAAAGTGTATCCGGAGCGTACTTGCTTTCTGGGCTTCGACGGGTTTATTTCACCAATTTGTGGACGGGATAACAGGTGGGAAAGACCCAATTGGACCTTTTTCAAGATATACACCTTTCTGCCCGAGTGCCAAAGCATAACTCATACAGAAAGCTTCCTGCGTGCGATTTTCCGAAGATGTGCAGAGGTTCGATGAGTAAATGCACAAAGCAACAAATGTCGAACGGAAACGAACATAAGGAAATGGAGAATTAGCAAGGCAGGAATTTGCCTTTGCAGCCAACTTGGAAGTGAACTGTTTTTCTTTTCTTTTTTTCAGATAGCATTCATGTCCAGCCTGCAAGCATTGCCAAGCTTGCATTCGCAACCTCTTGAAATGGGCTAATGCAGTTTCCAATAGCCCAAAATCGCCAGTGATTTGCAAAATGCTAGCCCTCCCGCCATGACTACCCAGGAATCCGTCAAAACCCCGGCATGGCACGTATACCATATTTGCAGCGAGCGTATTCCGGCCATCGTCCATCCGTAGAGCTCGCCCTAACCTCGAGGCGCCCTTTGTTGGACTCGCTCTCCCGTCATCGCAGGTGGGATCCTCATTGCGAACCCAAGGAGCAGTCAATGTGTGGTACGAACGAGGTTTGGTGTTTGGCAGTGTGCGAACAAGGTAGGCGTATAGTCCTATCGAATCCAAGCAATCCGACCCCCGGCTTTTGGGCCCACCCAATAGTCCAAGGGTATACCGTCTGGGGATCTCATCCTGTGCATCTTCATGGCGAATGCATATAACAATCACACCGCTCGGTAGAGAAGGCTCAGGCTCTGGTCTCGCCGAACCGGGACGTCGAATATTCGGGCAGCAAGTCGCAGACCGGATATCTCGCCCTCATTCATGCAGCTGCCTATGTGTAAATGCGACTGTGGCAAGCCACCAAGCCTCATTTCCGGATTTATATCCATTCGAGCTTTCTTTGCTTTTTGCATATTAGCGGATAGTGGTCAGGAGCACGAATGCTAGCTCTATGCGTCAATGGTGTTGGGACTTGGATTTATATACGTGTGAGAGAAACCTGTCTTGGTGCGGTGTTGTGTTTAGTCATCGATATTCACCTGCTGCTGGTGACACGAATTATTTCACAGGACAAGAGTAATTCTCATAGCAAAATCGAGAGATAGATAGTTCAAGCTGCGCTTCAAAGATCTGAAAGCACTCTCCAAGCGAACACGTCTTTGGCCAATTCTCAATATGACTTTGAAGCTGAATGGGAGTCTAGCCACTTCGCCCGAGACAGACTTGCAGAATATTAGCAATTGAAAACAGCCCTTATCGCCATGAAATGTTTGAACGCCCAGTTTCCCCAGCATTTGAATCCCACAAAGGTCGCCGTTCCCCCCTTTTCAACGCCTCGCTACCTAATAAGCTTTGCATGATGCCAATTACTCCATTCCTGAATTATTTCATGTCGCATTTCGGAAGACTATCATGGTCAAAGACCCGGAAGAGCCTTGCGGAGACTCAGGAGGCCTGAGGAGCCTGGGCAGTCTGGGAAGCTTGGGGCTGTGGTGCTGAAGTCGATGGGACCTCACCCGGCATTGGCTTCCTTCCCCAGACCACATGAACTTTGTGGTAGACGTGGACGCTCTTGTCACTTATACATTTTCGTACGTTGACGAGGTAGACCTGTTCAAATCAGTCTTTGCAACGTTTCAAGAATTCATTCGAGAAGAGAAACGAACCTCGATTTCGGTTTTATTCCAGCCCAATACTCTCGTAAAGTAAGCCATGCTGAACGCGTTCAACCCCAGCATCCAATTCTCCTCCATCATCCTCCCGATCTGCTTCAAATATGGGTCCCTTGGCCAGGCATTCATTGGCAGTTTGAAAATATCTTCTCTCACGTCTACGAATCCCGCTTCTACATACCACTGCTTCAACAGTGGAGCGATCTCCAGTGGTTTCCCAGCTTCCGCCGCTGCCTGCTCTGTGAAATGTGCCCATTCGAGGAACGGCCAGTTTGATGGCATAGTGCCATCATCACATAAGGCTATGGATGCCATTTCCTGGCTCTCCATATAGCCGCCTGGTTTGGTATAGTGAAATCCTTTCCTGATGATCTCCCGGAAGTCCGAGAAGCAGCCGATAAGAACTCGAGTGTGAATATAGTCAAAGTGGGATGCGGGCACACACCAGTCTTCTTCGTTGGCGTCGTCGACGTAGAAATGCACGTTTGCAGGAACAGAATCTGGCTGGATCGGAGACAGATCCGTAGCCTCGATATTAGCTTCGGGGAATTCGTCGCCCATTTCTATGGCCCATTGTCCAGTCCCGGTTCCCACGTCTAGAATATTTTTGGGGTTTGACAGTGGAGCGAAGTAATTGCGATTTGAGAACGTGTATTTCATCATGGCATATTGGACATTGAGACGGTCAACTTCAGTTACGTCATTTGGGAAAGGGTATTGTCCTATTCCGGTGTGAGCTTGGTGAGAAATGGAGTAGTCGAGCATCGGGAGGAGCCAACAAACCTGATCTGTAGCCATGATATGTACGACCATTTTCCTTTTCGAACCTGAAGACGGCGCTCTCGGCTGCCATCGAGGCACCACTTGGGCGTATTAGTCGGATAGAACCAAAGGAGGAAGATGGGCACGAGAAGAAGGGCAGCACAACATGTTTGTGTGACGACACCTTTAAGATCAGGGCTGCTCACCTATCACTAATAATCGACGGGCTTCCTGAGGTTGAGGGTGACTATCACGCGCAAGGCCACTTAGCAGAGAGACTTGAATGTGGTGCCGGGACTCACATCAGCCTCGATGGGTGTGTCCGGGCCCGGGACCACTGGTAAATTCTGTGAGGCCATGATGCTGTTGATACGGGTTGTCGATCGGGACGGATGGAGTCTTGGGAAATGGACGTCTCGACCACCCGGTAGAGCGTCCTATTATACGCCCAGCACACCGCTCAAGTGGTCGCCCTGTGCCGGTGGATAGCCTGCAAATCTGACTGCAGATATGTCGAACGGGGGGTGGTTTTGGCCTGTTGAACCCAGAAAAAGGAAGTTCTTGCGCAACTTGGGATCTGTTCAGCAGAGGCCCGAATCTTCGGACTTGGGAAAAGCGCGGGACATATAGGGAGCCCAGTGGTTTGGTTCGCATCCTGGTGGGCACTTCGCAGCGAATCAAGCTCCCCGATGAGCTGGATGGTGGTTCCATACGGGGCATTCAATAAAGTATCCAGTGGAACGACAAAACGGGAGCGCTAGGGAGGGCCAAGGAGCGGAGGTTTTGTCTCATGGCCGTTGCGTTCCAGGGAACGAGGGGCGGAGGAGGGGGGCTGTCGGCTTTGATTGATCACTTTCTTCGAGGATCAAGATGTGGGGAAACACAGCGGGGTTCCGCTGGCCGGTGGGAGCTGCGAGCTGGGTTGAAGATTCGAAGTGAAGGCCGTTGTTTGGTGTGGTGTTGTGTCGGGTGGTGTTGCTTCGCTTCGCTTCGTGTTGTTTTGTTTTGTTTTGTTTTGTCTTGTTTTTGTCACTGTTGTGTGGTTGTGTATGGGATCCGAGGGCACATTTGTCTGGTTCCGGCGCAGTTCGACCCAAAGTCAGTCATGGAATGCAATCTGTGCCCTGACTCGTCCGCAGCGGGGTTCGCAGTCATCTTGGGCGCCGCATGCACCGAGCAGGGAAGAGTTTGTCTTCGGAATGAAAAAGCTCGACCCAACAATCGAATACCGACGACCCCAACGTTTCTCCTGCAGTGATGGAGCCACGACTACGCCGCCGAGGTCCCAGTCCCAGTCCCAGTCCCAGTCCGAGGGGACGGTGGTGGATAACAGTTCAGGGTCATGGTTGAAGCTTATTGTTCGGTATGTCTCAGCTCTCATATTTGGCCCAATGCTTCGTTTACTGGGACAGGAGCTATAGGTGGTATAGGTGGTACAGAGCGGTCCAGAGTGGTACAAGGTGAAAAGGCGGTGCAGGACCATGCTTTGTGGACTCTTTTACCTTACTACCCTAACCCCTTAACCCCCTCCCCCCTCGCTTTTTTCGATAGATGCTAATGCTAAACCCATGCCGAACCAATCTTGAGTGGTCAAAGTCCCTGTTTATGGACTGCTGCGGGCAGAATCTGGTTTGTGTCTCTATCCAAGCAGCTGTGGAGTTCTCGAGAACTCGACTACCCAGATCTCCTCATCCACTGACTCCCTCCTTATTAATTTTAACCCCCATCATTTAATCATTATTTGCCCCACTGGCACTGGTGTGGGATCTGCCGGAGCTTAAATAGGTAAATGCTCGTCCGGAGAGTTTCATGGATGGATGCTTCCTACCAAGCTTCTACTCTTTCTGGCGCTCTCTACGGAGTGAGGCCACTCAACACTCGCCTGGGTCTTACCTTTACCTCGATACTTTGCCGGATAGCTTGGTATAGCGCTACTCATCCAGGTATTCGGGATTCTTGACCAGATGAGCTCGTGGTTTTATTCATCCACATTACGGCTTAGCCGGATCAGTGTGATGCAGTTCGCAGCGGAGCCAGATGACTGCATCGATAGTGATTCTTGTTATCATCCGGATTTGTGAGTTTATGCGCTACCATGGCCCCGGTGTCAGCCTGGCTTGTCGATAACCTTGGCCGGGTCTGAACCTTAGATACGAGATTGATTAATCCGGTCACCGACAACTAATCCTCTTTTGGTTACCTTCTCGACTTCTTCTCTGACACGCCCTATTGCGGCCTTTGACCAAAAAGGTATTGGTGGGAATCCTTCCACGTCGCCAACACCGACCTATCGCCCCGTATACATCCACGCTGACTTTTACATCGTCCACGACACTTCATGCCCAGTACGTGGTAGTCTTTTCATGGGAAGTGTATAAATACGTCTGAACTGCACGGTTTCGGTTGAGTTATCGATTGGGCGCATTCGCTATTGATCCAACCCCTCGTCGGTCCTTCGCTATGCCGTTCTCGATGTCTGAATCCCAGAAGAAGCTCCGGGCGCTCCTGGCTTCGCCTTCGATGAGCAGCACGCTTCCGTCTGCATCGGCCATCCTTGAGGCCACTAGTACTCTGCCCTCCTCATTACCCATTATTGGTCTGGGCGAGGAGGCCACAGAGAAACATCTTCTCTCAGACATCACCCCCGGCTTCAATGGACCGAAGAACTCTTCCAACTATTATGGATTCGTCACTGGAGGAGTATATCCTATTGCTGAGTTCGCCGACAACATTGTTACGGCATTTGATCAAAATGTGCAAGTGCATCTACCTGATCAGAGCATTAGTACAGCAGTTGAGGATAAAGCATTATCTCTGTTGGCTGAGCTACTGAACCTGGGCGAAGGCTGGGAAGGGAAGACCTTCACAACTGGGGCTACGAGTTCAAATATTTTGGGACTAGCTTGTGGCCGTGAGGCTGTCATCAACAATTGCTTGAAGCAGCCCCTCGGCGATGATGGAGTTGGAGAGCTGGGACTGCTAGCAGCATGCCAAGAAGCTGGGATCAAGCAGATCCAGGTTCTAACCACCATGGGACACAGCTCCTTATCCAAGGCTGCAAGTGTAGTCGGGCTGGGCAGGAGGGCTGTAAAGGATATATCCTCAAGCAATGACGAGCCTTGGAGAATGGATTTTGCCCTTCTCCAGCGCGAACTAGAACGATCAGGTGAAGGCATCATGAGTATTGTTTCCCTGAGTGCAGGAGAGGTCAATACCGGACGTTTTTCAGCTATTGGTCTCGAGGATATGAGGAAAGCCAGAGATCTCTGTGATAAACATGGTGCATGGTTGCACGTGGACGGAGGTATGTAGAGCAAGGTTCTTGCCCCTGATGTTTTGCTAAGCTTCACGCAGCTTTTGGTCTTTTCGCCCGAGCGCTTCCTACAAGTCCCGAGTTTGACATCCTTCATTCTCTAGCTTCAGGCATCGAGCTTGCTGATTCTATCACTGGAGATTGCCACAAAATGTTGAATGTGGTCAGTGCTGGTTATGCCTCTACTGTTTCACATATATGCTGATTATTATTAGCCTTATGATTGTGGTTTCTTTCTTACTCGCTCCTCGAAGGTACTACCTTCCGTTTTCCAAAATCCTAACGCTGCATATCTCTCTGTTGGTGTCTCCTCTATACCATCGCCATTGAATATTGGACTAGAAAATTCTCGCCGCTTCAGAGCACTTCCTGTCTATGCAGTCCTCTTGGCTTACGGACGCGCCGGGCTAGCTGAAATGTTTGCTCGCCAAGTGCGCCTAGCTCGAGAAGTGGCCAATTATTTGGAGAATAGTGAAGCATATGAACTGCTTCCACGGTTAGTAAAGACGGGAATGGACTCTTCTGTGATTGGCAATAACTTCCCAAATATACACATCATCGTCCTTTTCCGCGCCAAGGATGGCAATACTAACTCTCAGTTGGTGAAGAGGATCAATACCACACGTAGAATGTACGTCTCAGGGACGAGCTGGGAAGGGAAGCCCGCCAGTAGAATTGCTATCAGCACGTGGAAAGTCGACGTCGAAAGAGATTTGGAATTGATATGTGGGGTATTAGATAATGCTATTAAAAACTGAATGAAAATTCATAACGGTAGGCTGACCCTCCACCCTCAAAGTGAGGAGAGGCTGAGAACGGGGCTGATTCGTGTTCATGCACATCCAATGGTATGTGCTAGAGCCTCCTATCAGGCCCGAATCACTTTCGGCTGCACCTGCTTGTGATTCAAGGCAAATGCGAGCTTCAGACTCAGCGTTAACGACGCACACTCGCCTGGAAACTCTACAACCCACGCACGAATATGAAAGCAGAGATTGTATGGGGTTGCTACCTTCATATAAACTAGTTGATATCGAGGCGTGCTAATCTTAGGGCTATTTTCAAAGGCCGGGGCTGAATCGTTTAATTTTATAGATTTATAGAAATTTCAAGAGCCCATGTGCCAATAAAGAAGGGAAGACCTTTCTAGGTATTCTAGTAAAACATTTTCAGGATCTAAAAAGCAGCACACCGCGTCAAGTACGTAAGACGACTCTGTCTTGCTTCCACTTTCCTTTCTATTATATCACTATTCGCGGCAGCTTTAGCTGGATGAGGTATCGCAAGACAATTTCCCTCATGTGAAGACTTATTAACCTCTAAATTAAGATTGGAAGATAGGAAGAGAAGTGATGTAGGAAAGGAGTCTCTGTTCATGATCTGAAAAGGGCTGCAAGAGAATCGCGCCAAGGACAGCTTGTTTGGGGCGAAATAGTTCCGTGATGCCATTTTTGTGTGTAAATCAGAATTAGAGTCCTGTGCTAATCTCTTCCTAATAACTGCATATTGTAGAATCATGCAGTTAAGGAACACTTTTACGCAAGGAATGGGAGGTGTGTTGTAGACGGATGCCAGGCTACAAAAAGAAGTATGGGAATTACATTTGATACTTTCTTAATATTGTTTGCTATCATCTCATCTGTGAAACATTGCCTTCTTTTCTCTTATATATACATCTATTGATTACTCCCTCATTCTCTTACATAACCATTCATCCCCTCCAACACACTCTCCTATAAAAAAAAGTACCTATAGTCTCTATTGCGATATGCGAGATCCCAAACCAGCCTTACAGTTCTCCAACATAACTCAGCGCCACAGCACAAGACCCAGATATCAACATGAACAGAAAGAAAATTCTAATCATACGCAGCAACGTATCATGGTCCTGATCCTCGATCCACAACTCCACCCAAGTCAACAAATACCGATCCATTTTCCATTCCCACAACTCCAACAACCTACGTAAGCCCAGCCACATCAGGAACACCATTGCGCATATGATAGCTCTATATTGCGATTCTTCCATCCCGGCAGCATCGTCCTCGATTTCTTCAACTTCATGTTGTACGAGCTCGACCTCTTCTTCCATCTCATCACCCCCTTCTCCCACATCCCCCTCTCCTACCCTCACAGCAGCCAACCTTCTCTCCTCCATGTAAAAATACAACCACGTCACACCTCTCATAAGCCACGGCCCTTGCTTTATCACCACCTTCGAAAATAGACTTTTCATCAGCAGGAGATCGGTGTACAACGCCAGTGAAGTGATTCCGAATAGCAGGTGTTGGAACGAAGAGGTCGACCCTCGAGGTAGGGGAAATTGAAGCTGGATGGGACCTTGCTCCCATAACCATATTAATACTGGAGGGGGAGATAGTGAGTAGTTGATTATCGCAATGGCGTTTTTGTGGAGGTGGGAGATGATTAGGTCGATAGGGATTGGAGTTCGGATTTCCCATAACCATTTTAGCAGGGAATAGAGCGTTGGTGGGTCAGGAGGAAACCAGCTCATGATGGGCATAATGATTTGGTAGAAGTAAGTTTCCATTCTTTTTCTTTTACAGAGATGGCCTGGTTGTGTTGTATATCTTCGATTAAGAGCCTTA
Source organism: Ascocoryne sarcoides NRRL 50072 (assembly GCA_000328965.1). Taxonomy (NCBI): domain Eukaryota; kingdom Fungi; phylum Ascomycota; class Leotiomycetes; order Helotiales; family Gelatinodiscaceae; genus Ascocoryne; species Ascocoryne sarcoides. The sequence continues at coordinate 1,983,854 of KB205939.1, forward strand.
GTGTTCTGGGGGTGACAGGCAGGAGTTGATTATGCGGAAGAAATGTGTCAATGGAGGTACAGAGAGGGAAGAGATTTTGAGGGGGCTTCTATATCATGCCGATAGGGCTCTCGTTAGAGTTCCTAGTCTGGCACTTGAGTTAGTGTGGTTGAAATAAAAAGTTATGACAAATTTCACCAGTGGCATTTCCCAGCACATCCAGTAGTCTAAACCATACTTTTAACATGAAACACAGAAAATATTTTCACTTGTAAGAAAACCGAATGGAACAATAAGTTATATGAAATCATGTCGTCCTATCGTAGCAAATCCTGTCCTTGGTATCCATCCATAGTCCCAGTATCCATATCCAAAATGCCAAGGCTCAATCCTGCAACGCCCTTCCAATGCTTCCTTCCTCCCTAAATCATACATATTCACACAAACTGTCTATTCTGCACCGGGCTATCGTACTGCATCGGATATCCTTGATGAGGGTAACTCATCTGGTCCATATTGATGTTGCTGCTGCTCTCGCCAGCCATCCACGGCTCAGACTGATATCCAGGAGGCCCATCTGAATTCAATGGGGTTGCACCAAAATTATTTTTCTTATTGTCTCGTTTCCATTTCCAGAATGCAAAGGGGGCGATGACAATGATAATAAGTAAGCATAAAGCAAAGAGTGCCCAGTTATATTTTGAGTTTAGGGCGAGAGGGAAGCCTAAGAAGCCATTGATTATTCCAGCAGGGATAACAATGCGGCCGAGCCAAACGTGGATGGGTGTTAATTTAGTGGGTGCCTGTGTTTGTTTGTAAATTCTGTGTTGGAAAAAGCCCAAGAATAACTGGCCGATCATGGCGAGTATAACAATGATGCCGAAGACTTGATGTGCCGATTGAAATTTCTTCGTCTACATCTTATGTTAGTACTGTCATTTTAAGTTTGGCGTGTGAACCGACCCTGTTGTACACAGTACCCATATATATACCCACGCCGGCGCCCGAAATAGCTATAACTACGGAAAGAGCCTGATGATATCCATGCCATCCGGGCTTATCCAAGATTCGTAAGAGAACAACTCCCATAGGCATCATTACGACGAAAGCGAGAATCATGAGCACAGCATGAGCCGCGGGGGAGAAATCATGATCTTGCTTATCCGATAACTCTTTGGTGCCAGATGTATCTGCAGCCCAAGCAACCGGGACCCCTCGATACCCGTACGCCTTGGTCAAATCCATCTGGAAAGTCCCGTGCGAAGCATGGCGTTCGATTCCAGCACTTTGACTGTTTGTATTCAGACTTCCGTGTGGCCCTTGACCCCATATGAACTTTGCGGCCGTATTGGTAGGATCAATTGAGCCTCCTTTCCATGACCGACAATTAGAATACATCCCATTAAACGTCATATTCCCATTTCTGATCCCAGTTCCTGCCAGTGCCGTGATGGAAAGATTCGAGGTGTATGAGGGTTCCACATTGCCGTAAGACAATCGAGGACTGATGGTGACATTCTTTCCTGTCGAGTCTGCATACATCATAAAGATCAAGGAGTTATCCATTTTATCACTGCCCATTCCCACAGCCTACGAGAATTAGTGAAGGTCAGAGAGAACTTGGGGCGGTTCCGGGACCTACGATCCACGATGCTTTCGAGTCTCCCGACATGGTGAAATATAAGTCATTGTTGTCGTCTGCTTGCGGTATATTAAGCGCAAAAGAGAACCCTCCATCGCTCGAGATATATCCAGAAGAAACCGACGTCGAAATGGCTGTGGTTATCGTGATCAGAGCAGCTGTGAAACAGTCAGTGTTGAACTTGGGGCATGATTGCTGACCAACAGCCTCGCAGATGCTTAAAATGCCCGACCCATAAAATACGTACCACCCACTGCCAACACCGCTGAGCTTAATTGAACCATCTTGTCATCGATGCCTCCTCGAGTCGTGACGATCGCAAAACAAAAGGATGCTCCTGATACCCAACAGCTGATGACGAGAGCGCAAGTTTGAGTTCGTGATCCAGAGGGGCGGGCAAAGAAAGCCCCCTGAGGATATTTAATGAGGGTCTCCCTAGTTGGCAGGGTAAAGGGCTAGTCGATTGTCACTGGCGCTCCCTTCCCTGGGGGCGCTCAACCTTCCTTCAACCTGTGAGATTGCGAAATAGCTGCCACAATTGACACGAAAGAGAGGATCAAAGAAAGACTCTGGCTGGCCTCGCAAGAAGAGTCTGAGATGGGAAAACAGTGTGCAGTGATTGGCAGGTCCATTTTGGGGACAAGAAAACATGTCTTTAGGGACGCTGAAGCAGACGATGCCATTGGAAATCAAAGAAAGGCGGGTGATATGGGGTCCATCTTTTGAAGCTATTCAAAGAGGACACCTACTGGTATCATATGGAATTTGGGAAAGTGAAGTATGGCTTCAACTCCATGGTCAAAGTTTGGACAGCTTTCTTTGGGTTGACAACTTGACCTCAACTACTTTCCCTCTAGTACTTCTGAAATCTCAAATAAGGAAAATAGCTTACTACCAAGTAGATTCAGAATCCCACCTCCCATCTCTGTATCTGGTCTTCGAACGGCGTTTGGACAAAGAACTTATGAGGATAATTGTGCAGTGCCTTCTGTTCGAATGTCATCCTCGATTCTTCTGCTTGGAATCTATTCAACGCTCTTGCGGTGAATCTGATATTTCTTACCTCGACAACGATGTTAAGACGCTAAGCAGTCGGTGGGCGTGGACATCGAGAGATCCCATCTGGCAGAAACAAAACGCTGGAATTGTGAGTATGATTTTTGGCACGTGATCGATGCAGACGCTCTGCAAAGCTCCAGCGTTGAAACAATTTGCTTTAATAGATTGTCTTGTTAGGTTCTTACTACCATTTGCCTCTATCATTTGCTACATCGAATCTAACCTTAGATTCAAGAAGAAGTTGCCATGCAATTTGCTATCAGACATGATGCTTAGACAGAGAAATCCCGAATCTCACGAGGTTATTCAAACCATTAGTCAAGAGACAGATTGGTATTTCATTCTCTTTGGTCTTCTAATCATTCAGCTCTGCCATCTTAAAAGACCCTCGTTCTCCCTTTAACCCATTATGTCTATCCCATTCCTCTCTCTTTAAGCTGGGTGATCGATACCAGAATGCTAAAGTTGTAGTATTGCTCATCTGGCAGGCGTTATATGTCTGAGAAAGAAAACCTACCAGCAGGTATTGCCTGGTTTATATGCCTTTATTAGAGCTTGAAATATGCCTTTTAAACTGTACTCCAAATGTGACCAAAGTCATAAAGTGTGACCTAGGACAGAAAGTATAGATTGTTAATGAATCAAAAGCATTATTTAGGACATACAAAAGTTTTCCGTGTCTCTTGTAACATCTTCCATGATAATTTCAAGGGTCAGTCCAGAGCGATCACGCTGTCTAGAATGATCACGCTGTCCAGCATGATCGTGTTGTTCGCTTCACTCCAGCGCTTCAAGATGTCAAAAGTCCTGTTATACTGAATACAACAAGCGATATTGAAGTAATGTTAATCCTTTTAATACGTCATTCGCGCAACACACATCTTATATGTTTAAATGTCGTTGAAAAAAAGAAGCGTGTTCTTGCGTTTGTAGCGAGTGTTGTCGCAACTCCTAGAATTTAGCTTACCTATAATGTATATTGTACATATATTTGTAAATAGAAGGCTTTTCAGTAAAAAGTCCCTACTAACTCTGTTATTGCGAAGCAATCACCCTCCAAGCCTTGTAGATGCCCGTAAAAATGCTTACTATTGCTTGAAAATTGGTGCTTTGTGTGAAGATTTGCACTTCACCTTCACCTTCTAGTAAACATTTCATTTCCGGCGCTATTATCCTCCGAGCCGGGGTGATCCGTGTGTCTAGCTGCACATAAAATATCACCTTCTTGTTCCAAAAAGACCAAGAGGACAACTCGGTTCAATACGCGTCTCAGACCGAGCAGCAAATATCCACACAACAGCTTCAACTCTACTCCGATCCTTTGAAATGTCGGCTCAACCTGCTGCAAAGATGGCTGCTACTACCTACGTTTCGATCAAAGACGAAATTGTCCGCAAAGCTCTGAATGCTGGCATGTCGCTTGATATCGTCAATGGTCGCGTCAACCACTTCCAGAAGGTCTTAAGCAAGCATTACCCTATCAACTCCACGATTATCAAGGGCGAGGCATGTTGGTTGCTTGAGTTGCTCGTTTGGGATTCTTTATGTAAGATTCATCTTCAATCTCATCTTCTCTAGCCAGCGTTTTCTAATCTTGGGCGTAGTTTCGGACCAGTCCTTTCCTGGAGTCAAGCCATCTGGTGTCCTTCGTCTCAAGCCCGTTCCTCGAGAGTTCCTTGCCCCTTGTCAAGCCTGCGGGGATCAATATCATAATCTCAAATCGCCGTACTGCCCTTACGTCCTGACTGCGGGCTGTCGTCACGCTCAAAACGCCAAGGCTGGCCTGTTTGTCCGACTTGGCTGTGAGAGTCTCCACGGAGCTCCTGCTTGCGCTAAATGCGGAAAGCAGGACGGTTCAGATATGGGAGAGTGGGTTCACGTCGAGGCTGAGGTTGAAAATTGGGAGCTCGTTTAGTGTGGAAAGATAGATCTTTGCAAACTGAGTGGTTTCATTTTGCGTGAGCCGCTATAGAGTGTAGAGAGATGGATTTCATAAGGCAGGAGAGGAGTTACCGGATTTGATGAGCTCGAGGTTATCACTGGGACGGAGAAGCCGAGGAAATGGGATACGTACCTGTAGTTTCGTCTAATTAATGGAGAACTCACTTTGAGGTTCCGACTAACGCTGATAAGTGAATTACAAGGACAATCTAGAGGGACTTGTTATCTATTTCGCCATGACAGCCAAGGAAAAAACATACCAACCAGTCTATTCTAAACCTGACTACCTACTCCAACGTACAACAAACAACAAACAACAAACAACCTCTCAAAGCTTGAATTTTCAATCGCTCCCCAGCCACTCTGCTCCTAGCCAGATTACGTCCTGCCTTATTCATATATTCCAATATCACGCAAACATGACCGCTGTCGCAGACAAGAGCTATGAGTCCTGGCGTAAACGGATTTATACCAAATCTGAACTCCATTTAGGACTTGGGCAAAAAAAGGTTAAGAAGCTGCTCTCTGACACCTCGGCGATGATCGCTGCTCATGTTATGACTGAAGATGATTTTGACCACCAGCAACAGCGATGGCTCCGCGACAAGCTTGTCTGGGAGCAATTATGTACGCCCCCACGTCTGACTATATGTTGATTCTACTTCAAAGTTTACTGACACTTCATATCTAGTCACTCTTCATATTCACAGAGATGTATTCCCTGGCCATCGGCCTACTCTCCCACCTCGAAAATTCCCGGCCAACCCTGGCTACCTCCCCAGCTGCAGAGCCTGCTTGGACAAGACTGGATGTGGACAGAGCCTCAGCTGTCCGCTCATTGATAACCGCACTTGTCAATCTAATAATGACCATCCAATGTACATGGTTCGATACGGTTATGAGAGTTTCCACGAGCTCGAGTGTCCCGAGTGCAGCAGAGAGCAGATACGTGCCACGAACGCAGAGAATGAGAGGGTGAAGATAGAGGCGGACATTCAGTATACAGAGAAGACCAAGAAGGTCGTGGCGGCGAGATTGGCGGCGAATGCTAGACGAGAGCTGAACGAGAAGAAGGCTAAGGAGGCTAGAGAGGCGCTGAAGGCGAAGGAGGAAGAGGAAGAGGAAGGGGAATGGGAGAAGGTTAAGATGAATATTGAGGTTGAGGAGGAGAGTTGGGAGTTTCTCTAGAGCTCTGGAGTACAGGTTTTTGTTTTCGATTGGCGGATGGTAGGATGAAGGGCTTATGGATGTGTACATGGGTGTATGTGATACTATTAGGGATATGTAGGAAAGGTGCCCGTTAGGAGAAGTGAGATATCTTGATTTGCTTCCTTCTTGTACGTATATGCTCTTTCAGGACTTGGAAAGCTTCCAATAGATCCTGACGAAACCCAAAATAGGATATGATCTCGCCTTTCCAGGAAGCCCTCAATGAGCCACGAATGAACTATAACACTTGGATTATACAGTTTAATAGGAAGCTCAAGGTGAATTGAGTAGACCTAGGAGTTACCATGATTCAGCCTCGTCCAAAAGTGATTCTATAAGCTGTTATCGAGATGTCGTACCTTCCCCATTTGCGCCTTCCTCATTTCTCCCCCGCATTAGCGGCCTGATCTCCAACAATTCCAACACCACTCCTTCAAGTATTCTCATCATGATCTCATTAACTCCCTCCCCAAATACTGCTACTTGGGAAGATATTAAACAGTTGATTTATGAATTATTAAATGGGCGAGACGACGACGATACGCGTGCAACCAGAACCACAACACCTTCCTTGATGCCACCCTCATCCTCTGTGTTCGGTTCTGCCTCGGAGAACGTCGAGTCGCCAACGGCACCAAGAGCAATGCGACAGGTCAAGGTTCACGGGGCACCGTTAGGGCCGAGAGCTTGGAGAGATGCAAATACCAATATCGCTGATATGTTCCCTGGGGTCCCTGCTGGGCCGCGTTCATTATGTGCTTCTAACAGGCCTGCTTTTAGTAATGCACCCTCGGCAACACCCTCTACCCCTCCGACGATGAAGCCAACGACGTGTCTACAGAAATTGAGTATGCTAAAGGCTGGGCCTCTTCGCACTGCTGCTAGTCCGAAGGGGATCACAAAGAACAAGAAGATCGAGGGAAAGGCAAAAGGGTTTGGGAAATGTCGTGAGGTGGGAACTGAAATTGTAGTTGGTGTGGGAACTAGAGCGAAGGCATTGAGTAGACAAAATGAGGAATGGTTTGCGAGAAAGGGGCCCAAGATAGTGGGTAAACAAAACGTTTGGAGTGAAAAAGAAAAAGAGCTGGGTCCTCCGGGTGGGAAATATGTGGTTAGGAGGACAGGCAACGGGATGAGGACTCCGGACAAACATAAGGATGATGTGCGTGCATCGAATCTGGAGGACTGGAAGAGAAGAGTGTATGGAGAAGATGGGATGCCAAAGGATCATGTCAAATGAAGGGTGAGGATGAGCTTTGGTGGAGGGAAGCTTGTCAGTAAGTATCTGACAGCGTATGGGGAGTTCGCAGACGAGAATTGGAAATTGCCAGACACTTCTGTTCTTGATAATCCTCACTAGTTCTGGACTGTGGACAGAGATTGTAGGTCCCTGAGCCTTAAGACGTTGAAGTGTTGAAGTGGGAACTATGCCACTAGAGCCAGAGCGCAAGCAAGAATCGAGACTAGTGCTGAAGCACCGAGAAATTGATTGCATACAAAGACATCCAACTCTTATAGCTTTCCAGTTTCAGGCAACCTTTGAAAATAGAGGGGAGGTTTACCTTCTTTATGGCTCCCCTTTAGACATCTGCAGCTTACCGAGAGGCGGATTTTGTGGCCTTGAAAGAATGATATTTTTGGTGCTAATGCTAGGTGGTCTACGAATATCCAGGGTCGTATACGAACAACCAGACCTTAAAGAATTAGATATTACTCCGTGGCCTTCTTTTACTCGGAATATTCCTCGTCGTTCGACTGAAACGGAAGATATGATCAGCCGCTACACGTGATCTACAATTCAACCCAGATCCTATTAATTTGACCGCGAACCATCTCAAAGTTCCAAAACCTTTTCAACATCAAACTGCAAAAACGCGATGCGCCGAAATGGAGACCTTCGGCCCCTTTGACCCTCAAGCGCTTGCTCCTCAGGTCGATCCGAGAGGGGAATATGAGCCTTACCAGCCAGTGACAGCCATATTCGACTTGAAAGTCAGGATTTATCCTGTTGGACTTCGCCGAACACATTTTCTGGCCATTTACAAGATGCATTGAGATTTGTGCATTGAAGAGAATAGCCACTTGCCTTGGCCCATTTTATGCTGGATAGCCCAGAAAGATCGTTGGATGGACTTTTTCCAGACGAGAAAAACGCATTCCCAGGCATGTATCCTGCCAGGAAAGCACAAGTTGGAACACGTCAAAAGGAGAAGCCAAAGCTGGAACAGCACGGCTATCAAAGGAGAAACAAGAAGTTGGAAACGAAAAGCGGAAGTTGTGGAACGAAACCCACGCCATCATTAGGGAAAAGGCAAGTCGCTGGCCATATCAATACGATAAAGAGCATGTTCAAGGTACATACCAGGAGATCCAAAATCGCATAAGTCAACTTCCCACTCGAGGCGCCACAAGTAAAAATAGCTCTCCGCCGAGAGAAATATGAGCGCATTTACCACGACATCTGGACCAAAGCGCTCGACGACCCTTATCACTACACCATTAGCTTCGTACAATCCAATATTCTTGAAGTATACGAGCGGATAGGGCAGCTAGACGCTAATGGGGCACTCTGTGAGGAACGAGAATGGCGTTTCTGGAAAGCTTTATGGAACTTCCTCTTTCCTGACGAGAAAGATCTCCTTCCACAAACAAAACACGAAGCTAGAATAATCCAGGCTCAAGAAGCAGCAGATGATGAGCTAGCCCTAGCGTTTGACGCCAAGAAGCCTATTGACAATGCTATTATGACGAAGGCAATAGGCAAACCATGCAATTACGAAGAGGCACATGTCATGCATGCCCTCGTCGCGAATATCGACACAATCAAAATCCTTAGATACAAGGGTCTTAGTATAGAGGATAAGTACTGCTACACTCGCATATGGCTCTGGATGTATTCCTTCCTGACTGAAAGACAGGAATAGCCTAGTGGATTAGCCTGCCCCTGTTTTAAGCAAGTGACCTGGGTATCTGAATTTGAGGTACAGAGGGACAATATTGACAACACGCACCCGTCCTAACCCAATCAAAGACGGTAGCATTGCTAAGCACAAAAATCCCAGAAATCGCTCTTAAACTTACGAGGTAGAAAGGGGAGAAAGGGATTGTATGTGCATGTATTAGAAGCCGTGGGACTCAAGATGGGGTTTCACTTGAAAGAGCCATGATTGACAATTTGCAGGTAGGGAGAAGGTTGATAGTGTACTACTTGTGGCTACTTGTAGCCCCTTCATATGAGGATGTTTCCAAGGCTTTGCAAGGGGGAAGGAGGTTACTGCTGGAGGGCATCTCAAGCATGGGCCAATGATTTATTGGTCTTCGCGTACTTGAGGGGATGAGATGACAGCCTCGCAAATAGCCTTCGCTAAGCCAAATGACAGAAAGATTGCCAGTCATACTTTCAAGGCCCTTGACCCTACTTTGCGAATCGGATTCATAATTTCCACTTTACACTTGATACTCTAACTTTGCCGCCTTTCCATCCTCCTCCCCGCTCTTCAACATCTTCTCTATGAGCTCCAAATCTGCCAAGGCCTCTTCAGGGTATTGTTTCGGGTCGGCTTCCCCCTTGATGATACCCTCCGCAAAGGCTTGGACCTCCTGCTTCACACCATTTCCCTCCTCCTTAAAGTCCTTCTCTTGAACCTTGTTCTCCTCTTCTAGCCCCTCTCTCACGATGACTTTCTTCCCGGGGAACACGATCACGCTACCTCTCTCGCAAGCAACCGCGTACTCGTGTCCCGAAAATGTTGTCCCAAAGGATACAGAGAACGTTCCCGAAATGCCAGACTCGGTCTTCCAAACAGAGTTGACTGTATCTACTGGTGGAAGATGCTTATACAACAAAGCGGTGTATGCAACCAAGGAGACGGGTTTAGCTTTCGAGCCTAACAGCACCCTTGTTCCAGCAGCAAAATGCACACCTCCATCTAGAAGGAAACCACCTTGGTAATCTGGTACTTTCCGCCATTGAGTTTCTATTGCTCGTCAGCCAGATCAAATTCCCATCTCCAAGGGGTATAAAAAGTCTCCATAACTCACCAAAATACTTCCCTCCTTTCACATTCCCATTCATCTTGACCCTGAACCCCGTCACCGGCCCTAACTTCTCGATCTCCTGCCTCGCCCACTCAAAGCTGGCATAGAACCTGAAGTTCTCGGCAACGGCCCATATGGGCGCCTTCCCCTTCGCCTGCAGCTCTTTATAGAACTGGATCAGCTCCTTCGCAGACGCGATGTCCTTCGCAACAGGCTTCTCGGAGAGGACGTGCTTCCCAGCCAAGAGCGCGGCTTTGATGTAGGGGGGTTGGGAGGAGATGGGGAGGGCGATGATCACGGCATGGATGTCGGGGCGGGAGAGGAGATCGGAGTAGTGTTTTCCTTTGGGGGAGTCGTCTGAGTAGAGATCGGCGGAGGAGACATTGAGGGAGGAGGCAGATTTGAGGGAGCGGGAATAGATGGCCTTGAGGGTAGTGTTTGGATTGCTTTGGATAACGGGCTGGGGATAGTGGGGTTAGTTGCGGGGGAGGAAGGAATTGGGATTGGACCGAGGACGTACAAGGTGTTCTTCGCGGGCGAAGATGCCGCTACCAATTAAAGCTATTCCTAGAGACATCTTGATGAGGATTATAAAGGCTATGGAGGTTTAGAGCGTTTATAGAGAGAGAGAGTAGAAGAGGAACAGAGGCAGAGAGGGAGAATTTCGCGATATAAATCGAGGGGTTGAGCAGGAGTAGGTTGAACTTCAGTTAAATTGGTAAGCTTTTTCTATCCTGCTGAATCGCAAATGTCATGGGCAGAATATTGCCAGCCGTGGCACCTGATTGTAGCCCCATTGTTGATCGCCAGCTAGCATATGGTTGGTAGTATATGCGGAGGATGTGAGTCCGAGAAGATACTTTTCTGGGGGATGATCACTTGGGACACATCTCGGAAAAGCATCGGGGCAGTAACATGCTGGCAGAAACAAGTGTACGATGCGCTTATTAACGAATAGCAAGCTCTACTCGTCCTCCTGACGCTCTTGGCCGACTAATCAGTTAACCCTATCTTTGTGTAGACACTTGCTTTTGCCGATTGTAGAAAAGGGCCCCTACACAGCAATTTTAAGTCCGACTATTGGGTGTGCTATGTAGAAGTTAGTTGAGGGTGTTTAAAAGGGTTGGATCGAGGCGTTTCCTCCTTTACCGCTTTCATACACCGCCCTCGAGCGTACCCGATGTTTACCCGATGTCTTTTCCGAGTCCCAATCGTCGTACCCGGGAAGCAGCCGACTTTGCTAGCACTGGAGTGATCAATGCAGTTCGCTGGGCAAACGACTAGCTTTTAAGAAGAAAATGCATAACCCGAAGTATTGATACCTGCGATTTTCAGATGATGACGAGACAAGGCTCTATTTCAACCTGACGATGGCGCTCAAATCTCTGTTCCTAAAGGTATATTGTTTTGCGCAGGAAGGGAATGAAATTATGCAAAATTCTCGATTGAAATGTTTGCACTGGAAACACTGTTTTCTTGCTGGTTGAACATGGATGAAATAAGGGCTGATTCAAGATTTTGTGGAAGTATATGCAAATTCAAGAGCAAAAGCCACGAGAGAGTTTGAATGTGAGACTTACTCACAGTGACATTCTCCCGTCTTGCCAAATCCTATCAACATTGTAACGAGGACTTGATTGAAGTTTGCAAAGCCGACTGGTTCAGCTTTAAAACTCCTCTCGAGATACTTCCAACGGACAGCCATTGCGTATTATACTATTCGTCAAGCTAGCGCATCCCTACCGGATTCCTTCCGTGATCGATCGATCGTTCCAGGCTTCGATAGCATGATTGGTTGTGAAAGACGGACGTGTACATCCTGAGCACGATCACGCCGCTGGTATCCTGTCCATATTCTCATCCTAAGCTTTTGGGGGCAGAGGACCAATTTCGCACACGAGACACCCGGGGATGGTGTCTGCAGGAGTGCTTTCTTTCCAACCGACAGATCAAGTTCGTGAACGCCAAGATCCTCTGGTCATGTCAAAATGTAGGCTTGGACGAAGGACGGCAAGATAACTTCAACGGCGCCATGGGGATTTTAGAGGACCTAGTGGGACAATAATTCTCCTCTAGCAGTAAGTACTGAATCTCATTACGCAATGAGGTGTGTGGGTTACTTTAACCTTAAATCTCCAACATTAAGCGAAGTAAAGACATCTCTCCCGGACATGCATCGTCATAGAAGTGTATACTAATTTATATATATACCAATAAGATCTCTAAGATCATCTTCAAATGGTATTTGATATATTGATTTTATATACAGTCATTCTCAAGTTTCCTCGTTTTATAGATATCAAGTAAATCGTTTTCCTCAAAGAAGCCGGTAAAGTGGATTTATGGCTTTCTAAGACTTTTCTCATCAACCCATTCCCTTTGCTTCTATACAAGAAACCCGATCAGCTCTAGAATTAGAGCTGAGTCCTCTAAGCCCCACCATTCGTCCACCCTTCTGGCACCGATACCCCTCCATGCCCCCCCTCCAACACCTCCCCATGATCCATCCTCTTAAACGCCTTCCTTACCTCTTCCTCCCATTTACTCCTCCAAACAATAACCCACTCAAGCGCGCCGACCAAATACAACGCAACGCACTGTCCCACCCACAGGCCCTCTAACCCCCACCCGTGAAACGCCAGCCAGATTCCTCCAGGCAGCGCCCCGAGATAATAACTTACGAAATTAACAGCCGCACCAACATGCTGCCTCCCCATCCCCCTCAACGCACCACCGCAACTCCCATTTAGCCCATCCGCAATCTGAAACAGCGCCACATACGGCATAATCTGCGCCGTCAACCTTACCACCTCCACATCATCATTAAAGATCTTGGCATAAAAGTTCTTCACCGACATGAGGAAGATTAGCACGACCGTCCCAGCGATGATGGAAAGCCACGCAGCAACATGAGCCGCCCTCGCCGCTCCCCTTGCGTTTCTCGCCCCAAGCAGATTCCCAACTCGTGCTGAAGCCGCAACCCCGATACCAAATGGGATGGTATTCATCACTTGATCTGTAGTCATGATCACACTCTGCGCCGCTAAGGGTATGGTTCCCAATCGTCCTGCTGCCAGTGCAACAATTTCAAAAGCCCACCATTCGGTACCGACGTGTATGACTCCTAGACCAGCTAGTCGGGAGAACATCCCGAGGTTTTGGATGGAAGTTATGGACCAGCCGCCCCAGTGGGAGGAACCAGCTATGAAGCGTGAGTAAAGCAGAAGGAGGATGAATGAGAGCCAGTATGAGAGGCCGGTTGCTAGGGGCGCGCCGAGGAGGCGGAAGTCGAAGGTGTAGATGAAGAGGTAATTGAGGGCGACGTTAAGGGGAGAAGTGATTAGAAGGACGTAGGTTCCTGGGCGCATGATTTCTGAAATACCAGTTAGACGAGACAGGAGACACAGTGGGGGGAAGCATAAAGACCTTGGGCTTGTAAATATTTCTTCATAGCTTCAAAGTAGATGTATCCCAACCCGCCCGGTATCAACGCCGTAAGGAACTTGGCACTGTCCACACAAATATATTCTTCCTGGCCCAACAACCTAAACACAGGAGCAGAGCAGGCCCACAGAATTGCTACCGGAACGTAAAAGAGCGTTAAAACGATAAATGCTCGCTGAAGCAGAATCCCCAAGTCGTGCGGGTTCTTGCTGCCAGTGAAGGTAGAAGATGCAAGTGTATCCAGCGCAGTCGATCCTCCTAATGCGATCAACCATGCTGTCGACATAGCAAACATGTAGCTAAATGCTGCTGTGGCAAGCGCTTCAGGACTTAAACGACCGACTATTAGGACCGAGCATGTCTGAAGGGAGTTTTGGAGTGTGTATGCGAGGATGACCGGCAGTGAGCCTCGGAGTAGGAGTATAAATTCGGAAATCCATTGTCTTGTTGGTGATTCGTGTTCCTCAACTTCGTACGTTTCGCCTTCAGAAGTAGATGGCGATGCGCCATGCTCGCCAGCTGGTTTTGGGAGAAGAGAAGTACGCTCATTTGGAGGGGTAGAGGTCGGAGTAGTGGCTCTCGATCGTAGGAACTTGGGGAGCCACGAGTTCGTATCATGAAGTCCAACCATCTTCTGGCTATCATGTGAAGCTTAAGTGCAATTGAATGCTAATAGGACATGGAGAAATCGAAAGGTATATGGAAAAGGTCTGGGATTGGAACCGAAAACATGATCTGCCAGCAGACTCGAAATTGCACCTCATGCTATAACAGATGAACAGGAAGGTGACAAAGAAGAACGTAAAGGTATGAACAACAAACACTTGTACAGGGGACGCACACGGATCTGCATGCTGGATAGAGGCTCCATTAGCCAAGTACGAATTGTACACATCAGATTTGTCAATGGTTCCGTGGCATGGAATAGCTTTGAATAATAGGATAGGGCGAGCCTACCAAGCGGGAACTAATGCACAACTTGTGTAAGGAAGAAGTCAGTTGTTGGCTGGAAGTGTAGGTCTCTCTTATCTCGTGTTGAACGATTACACTACCTTATCTCGTAGCTTTTAGTAATGGGTGTCAACCAATAGCACGTGACAAAGTAATCGGAGAGACGGTTACGTAATCGTACCTGTGTGCTTTACCAGTTACTAGTCTATGGATTGGCAATTCCGACGGGGAAGCATAAGTTGCGATCCTATTCATTGAATGGAAGTTGCCGTCTGAGTGATATCTATTGAAGCTTGGAGCCGAAATCAGACGATTGGTTCCATCGGTTTATATGCTGCCCATAAACCTCAAGGATAAGAGAAGTAGCCAATTGGGTGTTACGCCCTGGTATTATCAAATGTCCAATGGTGGGGTAAATCTGAAATCAGACTTCACAGATTTCAGGAGGCTGAGCTGGCCTTGTGAAATGCCAAGAAAGGAGACTTCACATTCAACAACCTAGGCAACGGATGAGAAGTTTAGCCTTTTCCATTCAATGTGAGGACAGACTTGACTTGACACTCTCCTAAATGCAAACACGGCACTCCATGGCACTCCCTTAAACCCCAAAAATATATAATAAACTTAACAATATAAATACAAATAACAGAGCAAAGTGGAAACTTGGATTTCAATTCAATGCAAAGGATAGAAGAGGTCTGGAAAGATGCTATTGAAAGACAGTGCTACCCAAGAAGATTTGAAGCCACTTAGCTGGTCTGTGAAAACACCATTTCTCCTTTCCATTCCAGATTCTAAAAAATCAGTCGACGTAGGGGGGAGATACTTCAAAGACAAATTGGACAAATGATACTCAAACAATCCTTTGCAGCTATTTTTCGAACCCGAGAGTTTGGTAATCGTTAAATTTTGCTGAGCTCTGAAATCGTCGAGAACTGACAAGCATCTGCTTGTTTGAACCGCCCAAGTCGTCCACTCAATTGACTTCCAACTGCCATATCAACATTCGCATATCATCCTCTTGCTTCGAGGTTGCCTTCGCCTGCTGGTGCCGTATCGATGCCTGACATGCCTTTGCAAATGCTGTCCCCCCTTCCTCACTCTGATTCCCTCCCCACAACCTACCCATACCTTCAACCACCACCACCACCATCACAACCACAACCGAAACCGCCAAGAATCCGGAAATCCACACACCCAGACCTCCTCAACCAAACTTCCTACTCCCCCCCTTCTGCACCACCACCGGCTTCCCCTTCTTATCCTTCCCATCCTTCCCATCCTTATTCTTCTTCCCTCCCTTCAACAACTCCAGATGCCCCGCCTTCGCCCCCAGCGTCCGCTCCGTCATCGCCGTGAGACCCGCCGAGTGTTTCTATCCGACAATAACGCATTAGCACATGCACATACACATACACATCCCATCACATCCCATCCATTTCAATCCCACCCTATTGCCTTCCCAGACAACCCCTCCCCCTTCAAACCCCCTAGAATACAACAAGGAGAAACACCACAACAACACAACACAAACCTTCGTAATCCTCCCCTGCGCAACCAGCACCGCCCTCCTCGGCGCAATCATCCTGGCGCCCTTCTTCGCCCCGGGCACGTTCGCCCTCCTCCCCGAGTTCTTGGCCGTCGCCGTCGTGAGCTTCTTCGACTTGAGCGTTCCCTGCGCCATGTCTGCCGCCCTGTTGGTGGTTTGGGGTTTTGGCGGGGAGAGATAGATACAGCACCACCGCACCGTATCTGAGATTTGATTCTGGGACTTTTTTTGTGGGGGTTGCGGCCGCTAGCGTTGGTTTGACTTGATGCTATGCCTATGCCTCACGAGTGCAAGCTTCGCTTCCTTGAGTTAAGCTCCTAAAGAACGTCATTATTCAAGATGAGATAGTGTTGTATTTTGAATTTCCTTGAAACTTACACGTTAATTAAATAATTGTTCAGTTGGGCTCGGACGATGGTTTCCATAAAAGTTGCCCTCAACCAATATAACCATCTACTCTCCTAACTATGCATCACAACTCACATTACGAAATACATCAAAACGGACAAAGAGACACATCACTTTAAAGATCTTCATTTATCCTTTCTCTATAACCTATTCATCCATCCATCCCTTCCCCCACCCCCTCTCCCCTCTTCCGTTACACCACGAAACGACTGACCAACTCATTCGAATACCCATATTCCATGCGTCTCCCTTCCTACCGTACATAAACCCAAATAATACCTAGCAAAAAAAAGCCAAGCTTAAATCGAGAGAGTCATATATATCATCATGAATTCATCCTCGAATCATCAATCATTCCATCATAAAAGTGTGTTTGTTCCAGCCTTCGAATCGAACCCCCGTACATCCATTGCCTTGCTCGCTCAACGAAGCGGCCAATGTCTTCCTCCTCCTGTCATCCATGCATGCCCCATCGTAAAAAACGTGTCGCGAGAAGATCTTCCAAAAATACAAATCCGCTGAATGGGAAATAAAGCAACGCAAAATCATGATATCCTCATGATATCTTCTTCTCCTCACTTCCATCTGGTGTTACAATCCATCCCCCGCTTCTTTCTCCGCCGCGTCTGAAATCCATCTAAAGTAACGTCGCCAATATGCCGCAGGAGTCACGCCTATGCCTTTCTCCTCAGCACATCATCAACACCACTTTGCACTCCCGTCGGTCCACTAATACTTGCCCTCAGCCTCTCGCTCCTCCGCTCCCTCCTCTTCTCACTCATTCTCCTCCTAATCCCACTCCATCCCACATACTCGACGCTCAATCCCAACCCCGGAATTGTGTGAATCCTCCCCCCATTCCCATCCGGAAATCCATACCCAAAGGTACCTTCTGAGGGCCCACTCACCGGCCGTTGCTCCACATTGTACTCCTTTTTGTTGTGAGATCCCCTCCTCAGACTCGAATTGCTCCTCTGCTTCACGACTCTCATATTCCCGCTAGGCGATTTCCTCACGGCTCGTCGGTCAAGAGAATGGTGGTTGTAATCGTAATCTTCTACCGGTAAGATGGCGAACGTTCTCTTCAGTCTCTCGGTCAGCTTCCGTTTGAGAAGCGGTCGACTTCGAGCATCATAAGCATCATCCTCGTCGTCGGAGTCACTATGGTCTTCGAGATCATCCCAGAAATGAGCTGGTCTCCAAAAAGGGTGTAGTTTACTTCCATCAGCTGGTCGATCAACCACAGAAGGATACAAGGTAGATGGATTTGCATTAGCCTTCGAAGTCTGTGTTGATTGGTCCGCGAGATCTTTTCGATGGCCAGAAAGTGAGAATGTGCGCTTCAGGAAGCCTGGGTGTTGTGCTGTAGACTCGGAATTTCGTCGCTTGCTTAAAGCGCGGCGCACTAAAGAGACATTTCGTTTGGGCTTTTCTTCTACGATAGCTTGCATCTCAGGCCCATATCCCAATTGGCGGTCTTCTTCGTTCCCTGCAGGCGTAGGAGGAATGAATTTTATCGCGGGTGGTTGAGGCGGTACCCTAGGGTTTCTGAGTGGGGAGTCGACCTCATCCATGGGGTGGTGTGTTTGGGGAGGCGTTACTGCGGCCTTGGTCAGACTTTCATTGGCATCATCCCTCTCGGGAGATGGGCTCTGTGAGGTATCGAGAGCCGGGAGGGAAGAATGTGATGGCTGTGATGGCTCGGAAGATGTGTTATGCTGCACAACAAGAACCGACTTGTTTTGATGAGGGTAGAGGGATACAGCCATGGCTTCCCAGACCTCTGCTGAAGTCCCAACTGTTTCGTATGAAGCCTGGGAGAAAGGGGTGGCCTGCGCTGAGAGGCGATTTCCAAAGAATGGATCGCCATTGTGATCGAAGGTAGGACGAGCACTATGTGCACCGTAGCTTGCAGGATGTCGGTCTAGCTCAGGAGAAGGTTGGCCCTTGACAGGCTCCGGCTTATCGGCCTCCTGCTTTTTTGCCTCGAGCTTGTTGTGAGCCTTGAGGCTTTCGGCGGTAAGAGAGCCTGCCCGAGATACGTTGCGGCTTGTTGGGGCAGAAAGCGAAGAACGTCTGGCCGGAACAGTTGGTGGAAAGTCTATCGTGCGCACAGAATGGCCGGAACCTGCTGATTCTGATAAAGTACGCTTTAATTTTGTAGTGGGATCGAGGTAACCAGGTTCATTGAATTTGGAGGAGTGAGATAACGGAGCCGAGCCAAGTGAGTTGCTGCGCTTGGTCTTCCTACTGTTGGTAGATCGGAGTGACGGTGCCTTTGATGATATTGTAGATGACCGGCGATCAGGAATGATTACAACTGGTATAGCTCCGCTCTTCAAGACCTCCCGACGCGACCTGCCACTGGAAGAAGTTGTACTGACAGTCCTAGCAGATGCCATACTTTGATGCCTTGATGGTAGGGTTTGATGGTTCCGCTCTGGTAGTCTTGCTGCTGAATGATGTAGCCTATGCTGAGTCCCATTTGAAGTTACAGAGTTTGGTGCCGTACTGGTCGTCGACTGCGTTGTTGAGGATATCGTAGTTTGGTCGGATCCTAAAAGTCTCAACCCCAACTGCTTTTTGGTATGGCGCAGTGTCTTTCGCCGAGTTGGAGGCCCATCGACAACCAGAGCCTCTATGACCGTAGAGCTCGCGGACCGTCCCGACATGGTTGAAATCCGTTTGACACTAGAAGACGCGGTTGGCGATTCTGATTCTGTACTGGAAAACAGAGCGCGTTCCGCCGCTCTCTCCCTTGTGATTCGATCGCTCAGGTCTCTTGCCATTCGATGCCTCGCGATTCTCTCTTGCAAGGGCAAGTTTCTAACAACCTTCGTCGCAAGTGTCGGTGACACCATGTTATCCTCTCTAACCTCGTCGCTGGCTCCATCCGTAAACAGTGGGAGCCTTGGCATTTTTCGAACAGGTCCCTTTCGCACGACCACATTCCTCATCAGATTATCATCCCACACGCGTTCAACTTCGCTGACTTCTTCTGCGCTGCCCGTGGCAGATCCCCATTCGCCATCAAACACCACAAACGCTTCTGCCGGGGTATCCACTCGTGGTTTGGGCGTTAGAGAACCTTCGTTATCCTCGAGCTCCAAATTCAGTCCTAGTCCGACGTCTTTATATTGCTGCTGCTTTTGAGAAGGGTGCGGGATCTGCACGGCGGATGTCCTCTCCGACGGCACATTTGGTCGCACCGTGGAGTTTTCATCTTCGTCCGAGGAGTCAGGATTTTCCCTGGCGGTCTTGAAGGAGTCTGTGCGCGAGGACGGGTATCGGTCGCTGGCAGGTGGGCGGAATGCCAGAGGCATGGATCTCGGAGGAGTCACTTCTGGAGTCGGGGGGCTCTTCTGATTTGGGGGGGTACTCGGGACAGAAGAGAGGTCTGCAGAGGCGATGGATGAAATATCATACTTAGGGCCCG
Organism: Ascocoryne sarcoides NRRL 50072; assembly: GCA_000328965.1. Taxonomy (NCBI): domain Eukaryota; kingdom Fungi; phylum Ascomycota; class Leotiomycetes; order Helotiales; family Gelatinodiscaceae; genus Ascocoryne; species Ascocoryne sarcoides. The sequence goes on from KB205939.1 coordinate 2,003,510, forward strand.
AGATCGCGGTCGGATGACTACCTGAGGACGAACGAGAATGGGTTGGAGGAGTAGGAGGCAAGCCCGGCGCCCCAATGCGTCTGGAAGCATGCTTTAAAGTGTGAGGACTCGACGAATCCGAACTGGGCCGGGAGGAGAGGTCTCCGTCGGCGGCAGCATCTCGAACTTTGATGGCAGAGCCGGGGGACGATTCAGAGACGCGCTCTTCTCGAGGATGCGGCAATGTCTTGTGCCTCTTTAACAGCATGGTTCCAATCTGCGAACCATTTGGAGCGTCGAGAGAGCTCCGCAGCTCTCGGGCCGGCATTCTGAGCCAGTTTGTCTGCGTGAGGAGCATTCAAAGCGATCTGGGAGACCGAGGGGGTTCGTCTCGTCGCGCGCGGATCATAATCTGGCTACGGGCTGCTATTCGAAGTCGGTTCTAGCAGGCCATCACTTCGGATCCAGACGAACGGTTGCGTGTATGGGATCGCTCTAGGTCTCGTGGCTCGGTGCTCGAACAGACGGACTAATACCAGCGGAGGAGGCAAAAAGGGATGCAAGAGGAGGATCGGGGGCCTTCAAGAAGAAAGTCGAGCAACTCCTTAGCGGGAAAAGAAGCAAGCAGTGGCGTCGGATCTGGAAATGAGGTTCGACCAAGCAGAGCGAGTCTCAGGAGATGTCGAGGTCGAGAGGGCACGCAGGCGCACTGCAGGAAGCCTCTCGAGGTGGACACACAAGGGGGGGCAGGGCGAGGGCAGAAGGAAAAGAGGGTGCGAATGGAACTTGAGGGTTGCGAAGCGGTGGTGTCGCCGTCAGTGGGAGGGAATGGTGAGCATCGACGTTTCCAGTCGACGTCGTTGAGGTTGAGATCTGGCGCATTCAATTGTCTCGCACGAGGTGAGGGAGAGTGTGAGTGGAGCGAGGGGAGCGACGGGGATGGGCTCGATGTGGTGGTGATGGCTGATGGCCGATGGCTGGAGCAGAAAAGCGACGACTTTTGCCCGAGTGGCTACCTGCGCGGCGGGATTCCTCGCGGGCTTCGTCGAATAGCACGCGACGACTACGACGCAGCAGGATGGCAAGATGGCAAGATGGCAAGATGTTGCCAGAGTATTTCCATCTTGATTCGAAGCACGGCCGATGCATGAAACATATGCACCGTCCAGAAGTCCAGAAGTCTAGAAGTGCGGCGAATCAGCGCGACGAAGCGGTCCGCAGAGGCCTCTCGGCGACATGGTTACGAAGTGCTGCTGCACTTTGCCTCGACACACACACTCCGTCACGCTGCAAGTCAAAACCAGACGGAGGGGAGGGGAAACGGGGAGGCTGGAAACCAGACATCGGACAAGCAGATACAGATTCCCTCGTCTCGTCTCGTCGCGACGATGCATCCTGCAGGAGCGCCGCGACCTGGGAACATCGGACAGTCGCACGGGGATCGCAAGCATCTACCATCGAGCTCATAAGAGTCTTAGTTACAAATGTATAGGGGAGGGGAGGACGGCATAGGCAAGTCGCATGAGGACTTCTGTGCCTTGCTTCATGGCGCTCCCGGTTTTGCTTTTGCTTCTTCTCCTTCCCATCTACTCTTCCCTCGCCCGTCCCAACACGACCGATTCTCCTTCACATACCGGTATATCTCCCTCCATCTCGAATGTCCAGCTCCGATCCCACTTGAATTCCGACGAAAGCAAGGACGGCCTCCACGGCAGTGGCCCTCGGAGAGCCAGCGGAGCGTCACTATCACCCCCCTTCACGCTTCGCACTCGGAACATCAAGAGGGACACCGAGGGCCAACAACTGTCGTGGAAGCATCTCGAGCAGTAACACGCTTGTATTTGTACGTATTCGATGTACTCGATGTATTCGTATGTATTCGTATGTATTCGATATATTCGATATATTTGGCAACGCAGGGGATGACTCAGCGAGGGGTAGGTCGATAGCAGCTCGCCTCGCTCATGCTGGCTCCACTTCCTTATCATTACCTCATCGAGCTCATGTCTGCGTGCACATATCACATCGAATTACCTCTTCATTACTCTCCTCCATTTCCAATTACCGTGACTTACTCGCTCCCCAACCACATCCTCTCTATCATCAATTCTATCGTTCCCTACCCCTACTCTTTACGGTTCCCTCGACAAATCTCCCTCGCGCTGATTAGCAAACACTCCCACATCTATCTTACCCAGGAACCATTCCCACCCACGATGGCTTCTTTACCTAACAAGAACATCCCGGGACACGAGCGGGATGTGGCCCTCTCATGTAAGCTCGACCGAAGTCGATGCCATGATAGGATGGCTGAAGCTGGGCCCGGGGATAACGTTGCCAGCGTGCCTAAGATCAACCTCGAAGATCCCACTGGAGGTGCAGCGGTGCTCGCGGTGGAAGTTGTGCCAGCTCGGCGCCATTGATAAAGAGCGACTCCCTCCTGTCCCAGTTCCTCTCTCCCTCGTCGCCCAATTGCTTGATCCCTCACCATGTTGTCCGATGTCCTCGCTGTCGCCTTATTAGCTGGTAGTGCACTCGCACACGGTGACCATGAACACCAAATCCCCATACAGGGACCGCACAAGGCCTTATGGTATAACACTTTGCCGGGCGATGGAGGCACTCAGGTACGTCGATTGGCCCCCGGAGACATTTCCAGGCCATGCTCTGACGACTGAAGGCCGATTCCGTGTTCTCGGGGATCTCCACGTTTGGACGTCTGCCATACTTTCCGTGCCTCGCATCGGATGAGGTGAAATACGACATCGCTTTTATCGGTCGGTGTTCCCAGACTTATACTCGACGACTCCCCATCAAGGTGCACATGCTGACGAGCCCCCGCAGGTGCGCCATTCGATACGGGAACTTCATACAGGCCGGGTGCTCGTTTTGGCCCTTCGGGGATCCGTCAAGGTTCTCGCCGTCTCAATCTCTAGTCAGTATTCTCAACAGCGGAAGCTGATGCCCTAGTCGGCACACATAGGCTCACATAAAATGCGTTTCAGTGGTGGGTATAATGTGCCCTTGTCAACAAATCCGTTCAACAGTTGGGCCACGGTCCTGGACTGCGGCGATATCCCGGTGACGAGCTACGATAACACCTGGGCCCTGCAACAGATCGAGGAGGGGCATAACTCCCTCTTGTCCCGTGCTCCGGCCACAGATGCGAACAAGAAAGGGCCAGCGAAGAATGGCAAGACCCTTCCTCGAGTCATCACGCTTGGTGGAGATCACACCATCACCCTCCCTCTACTCCGATCCATCAACCGTGCGTACGGTCCGATCTCTGTCATCCACTTCGACAGCCATCTTGATACTTGGAAGCCTAAGGTATTCGGAGGCTCGCCCAGCAAGGTCGCCAGCATCAACCATGGCACATACTTCTACCATGCGGCCCAAGAGGGTCTGCTTGCCAATGACTCGAACATCCATGCTGGGATCAGAACGACCTTGAGCGGTCCCAGCGACTATGTGAATGATGGATATTGCGGATTTGAGATTGTCGAAGCGAGAGAGATCGATACCATCGGCATGGATGGTATCATCAAGAAGATCAGAGAGCGTGTCGGATTGACCAAGCCCGTATATCTGTCAATCGATATCGATACTCTGGATCCCGCTTGTAAGACTTTAAAGGTCCTCTCCCTCCTCGCAAGAGCTAACACAACATAGTTGCCCCTGCTACCGGGACACCCGAGACTGGCGGATGGTCCACCCGAGAGCTTCGCACGATTATCCGCGGGCTGGAAGGTATCAACCTCATTGCGGCTGATATCGTCGAAGTCGCCCCGGCATATGATACGAATGCCGAGCACACTACCATGGCGGCTGCCGATACTCTTTTTGAGGTGATGAGCTTGATGGTCAAGAAGGGCCCACTGAGCAACATGATCAGCGAAGCAGAAAGGAGGGATGAGATGTAAAGTTGCCAAGGTAACGCATAACCCGGCGGGCAGCATCTGCGATGGGGGGAGAGAACCATTTTACCTAGACATTATCGGCATTTTGCATGTGGCCAGTTTCGTCCAGAGACATTCCCCTCTCGGGACGTTTATCCAGAGAAGGGGCATACTCGACCTGACATGGGAGGAATCGAAAATATTCAATAGCTACGGGTGTATGTCAACAGTTGCTGCAATGAAGGCGAATGTAGAGTGGTGGATGTAACAAAGTACCAAGTAGTCGCTACCTACCAGTATAGTAATAGGATCAAATAGAGTTAAATGCCAAAACGAGACATTTCGATAGAAGGGATCGTCGGAACGTCGCCCTGCCAAGCAATCTCCACCGAGCCTTACTACAAGAAGGTATTAAACTCCGTCCTCGACCATGCGCACAACCTTGTATCTGGACCATGCCTCGCTTGCCTTGCTTCCCATCAGATGGTCTTCGACTCGACTTGGAGTTATGATACAAGTATACTGCACATTGTTTATCTGACTGCTCCTCGTGTCGCGATCCAGTCCTCTCGTTCCACCAATGACCTCTGTGATTACAATCTTCTCCAGACCCCCATCGAGGCCAGCTGCCAATGCAACACCGAGAGAGCCAAGCACCGGCATCCCGGGGTCAACTCTTCCCCTCGTCGGCTCTTTGAAAAGCGCGAAAACTATATCTCACCACCACGCCACGGCCTATCAAATTACTGCGCCTCGATGCAAGAAACCTCAAATCACCTCAAATAAGCTGGATTATTATCGACGGGCTGCAGTGCCATCCTGCACCCAACACACACTATTTATCTACTGTAATTTATCTCCCCGCCCGCTCGTATTCCCTCGTTCTCGCATACCGAACTTCCTGAAAACCTTATTTTAATACCCGTCTCTCATATATCTGCTTTGTCTGCAATATTCACACCCGAGCTGCTGCCACCCCGTCGCCCGTATACGGAGTACAGGTAGATGTTTTCGATCTTGGCATCCTCCGGGCACTCGAGTCGAGTCCATTCTTCCCAGTAAGTGGCATTGTTGTACGAAGTACAACATTCAGATACCGCGCCGCCAGACAACATCCACCATGTCAGCATCGCCAACTCCCTCGTTCTTTGGATATGAACCGGCGTCACCGAGCGGGTTTCAAACATTTCCATACGGGTATGGCTCCTTTCCTACACCGACCCTCGATCAAAACCAGGAGCTCTATACAGCACCTCCTTATCAAACGACACAGCAACAGCCCCCCTCCCCGACCTCCAACTCCGATGGCAATTTATGGGATCACCTAGGCAGTGGGAGACAAGCGTTGGTCGCGATTGTTATCCTCGTCGGGGTGGTCGCCGTCGTTTCCCTCTCGGCCTGGTATTGCTGCGGCTGTTGTGGTCTAAGGGCGAGACGGCAGAAACGCCTCAAGGCCAGACGGGGAGAGTTCTACCCGGAGAACGGAGGTATACCTCTTGGCAATGTTTCCAACCCGGTGTCTGCTGGTAATAGGACGACAGCACCGATGCCTGGGTTTGGTCCGGGTCCTGAAGCACCCCCTCCACGGTACGAAGAGGTGGTTCCGTCACAGCATCAGACGATAGCTGGAGGCATTGCGCATGTGCGAGACGACGACGAGAGGAATGTGGCGGATGGGATTGTGGCAGATGGGAAGACGCCGCTGAGCGAGATCGCTTTTGAGGATGTTGTTCTGGATCGATCGAATGGAGAAGGATCGTCGAGGACGTTCGAGGCACAGCATTTTGGGCTGGGAGGAGATACAAGAGGCCACACGAATTCTTGAGAGAATTGGTACCAACAAAGGATAGGGGAGAGTATACTACCTATATGGACGACCATGGGATCAGGGATCAGCTGCTCCGTCTTCTGGGGATGTCGATCCAACCGTTATCTGCAAAGGTGCCCCGTATCGAGTAGACATATCTTGAGGTTGAAGTCTCGATGCTTGGTTGAATAGTGGACGAGAGAGGAGAGAAGTACTGTCTGAGAGGATGGACATGGTTATGTGTCCAGGCAGTTGGCTCTGGTGCACCAGCATGGTTAAAATATACCCGCACCCGATGCCGCCGCGTTCAATGAATGGTACAGAGCGAGGATGGATGGACGTCCTGGACCCGAAAGCGATTCGGACCGCTGAGCGTTTGATGTGCATATGATACCAATAATGCGAATGTTTAATTCTTCTCGGTGGCCATTCATATGTTTTGAAGGTGTGTCTCGTACAATGAGGAGGGTGGAGGGTTTGGGGGCTTTACGCGATGCTGGGTCGGTTTAGGAGGATTTTATACTATATTTTAGGACATGTCCCAGCTGTGGGAGGATTCGATGGTGTATTGTGTATTTTGTATGTATATATTTCGGGTATGGATTTGGGCTGGGATCGGCATGGTATTGGGATTCATTCTGATGTGTGGGGGGAAGTGGTACGGGATTAAATGGCGGGGACAAATATAAATATTTCTCTTGATGGATGGATGTCGAGTTTAAAAAACACAGCGAGGGTTTGGTTCTCGAGACTGACCCTGAGGGGCTTGCTTGACTTGACTTGACTTGACTTGACTTGACTTGACGAGGTTTTAATCTATTACATTCATATCCGAATATAGTCCTCTTCGCCGGCTTGGGCGTTGACGAGGGGAAAGTGCACATGAATGATATGGTTGACAGATGGAAGGTAGGTAGGTAGGTTAGATAGGGATAAAATAAATCCCTCGTCTCCTCGCACGCTTGATACTCAAGAGACGAACGATGAAAGGATGTGTGTAAGTAAGTAGGATCCCCACAGTGCGGTTCTGATTTGTCTCGTTGGATATTTAAGGAGTGTGTCAAATGAGTTGAGCTGAGTTGAGTAGCAATCAAGGCATAATTGGCCGAGTTGCATGGTTAGTTGAGCTGAGTTGAGTTGAGTTAGTAGGTCCTATTCAACTTAACTCAACCAATTATGTCTTTATAGCTACGCAACTCAACTCAACTACTTATCAAATTAAGTTGAGTACTGCTTTAAGTAGTCTGTCACGTGGCATGCTGACCTAGTAAATCGAGCGAATCACAATGTTGAATTAAAGTTTAAAGCTAGCTTAGAATCAAACGCGGTGAGGTGAGGTGAGTGGTGCGTCGGGGGAACCTCGGCAGATCGTCGAAATCTTGCCATTTCAACCGTGGCTAGTGCTTAAACTTCAGAAATCCCTTTTTATAAAAGTCGTACTGATGTGAGAACTTTTCCTATACACTTCCTCCTAATGTACTCGCATCTAGCTTTTGCGGCTTAGCTGTTACGCAGACACTAATTTCGGCTACCTAGTGTATCGTCTTCTTAAGCTTGGTGTTTTATACTTGAATTTAAAGCTATTGAGCAGGTGCAGATTGAATCCTTCTAAGTATTATCGTACTCTACTCATCTCTCGGGTGTAAAATTACACATCATCTACTTCGTACATCATGAGTATCCCATATCCCGTGTATCCCGTCTATGTCTTTCCGAACGCCTGCGCCGAGAAAGACTTCTATCCCATCCCTCAACCAGACCAATTACTATCTATTCAAAACCAACCCTCTCCTCATCATCCTTATTATCTCCATCCTCCTTCCCCTTCAGCCAACCATACGCCCAAATCCCCACCCCTCCAACCGAGCAGATGCCTGCCAATGCCAGGAACGGCATCCCTTGCGCTACGCCCCCGATTTCTAATCCTTCCGTAAACAAAATTGCTAAAGTAGGACTGGCAACTAGACTTCCCGCCGTCTCGACGATACTAATCACGGCATAGAGTCTTCCCACATGTTCCTTATCCACACATTCCGTGATCAACGCCCTCGCTAGACTCACGTACCCCGTTCCCAATGTATACACTACCAGGCCGGCTATTGTCAGTTCAACCGTGGGGCTCAATGCTATGATCAGAGCGCCGAGGATGAGAATGAGAATAGAGATGCGTGCGAGGAGGAGGTTCTTCCCGTGGGAGGAGAAATGGAAAGTGGACGTGAGGAGGTCGGAGAGGAGTGGTAAGATCAGGAAGAGAAATATATTTATGAGGGCGCGGAGGGAGAGGAGGTACCCGGCTTGGCGTAGGGACCATGAGAAGCGGTCGGAAATGTAGCGAATTGAGAGATCGATACTTTGGCGGGAGAAAGGTTGCAAGAGAAATGTTACTAAGAGTAGCAAGATAGGCCAGGAGTCTATGACTGAGACCGAGTCTTCTATTTGCTTTAATCCGTTTGAGAGCTGTGTCTTTAGGGCGGTGTTGAAGCCGAGTTTATTGTCATTGGCGTCAGTATCGAGGTCTACATCGAGGTCTTCAGTGAGGGTTGAGGGTCCAGAGAGGCGAAGGTGCATGTGGATGGTTTCGGGGATGAAGAATATGAGGGTGGTGCCGAGGATTAGGCAGACGGGGCAGAGGAGGTAGGGAATCCAGGGGGATTTAAGCATAAGCGATGAAGCTATGGCTGGTGCGAGGAGTTGAGCTAGGAGGCTTGCGCAGCCACCGAGGAAAAAGATATTGGCTCTTGAGGGAGTTGTAAGTAAGACGGGAAGAGCCTTGTCTCATGGATTGGCATTTTACGTACCTATTTTCTTCTGTAGTAATGTCGGAGACAATGGCATAGAACATCATGAGAGCTACAGCCTCGCCGCCGCCGATCATGGTAAAGATTGGTGACATCCAGATGAAATGGAGCGGGATCACCATCCAGAACCTCACCACCATAATCTCCCACAGTTGCTGCAGGATTATTCCGCAAATGGATAGAATAAAGATGGGTTTTCGGCCAATTCTAAAACAAGTCAGAGTGTTCTCGATTTGGATGACATATGCATTTTCTAGGGGAATGGAACGGTGGAAATGAAGTACGATGCACGATATTGCGGATTATGATAAAAGGTCGACTCACCTATCGGCCAGCAACCCATAAGGAACTGTAGTAATTAAGCCTAGAAACCATTAGACATGGGATTTCTCTAACACGACATGTCACCCACTTGGTATCGCAGCCAGCAGTACCATTCCAGCAACCAACGTATTCAGTTGTTCCTGTACCTCCGGCCCTTTACACATCCCCTCATTGATCCTCCCTGTAAGCCCAATATGTGCCGTTCCGGTCCTATTATCGTAGTAGTGGTGGCAGATCACATCTTCCATGAGTCTCCACGATGGGATCTGCATAAGAGCTCCTCCAAACGACAGCACAAAAAGCACAATGCAGAGGATAGCCGTGATAAGACTCGGGGAGTGCGTGGGGTGTATAATGTGCGAGGCTTGCCGGGAGATGGAGGCGCCGTCTTCTGGGGATAGAAGGGGTGTCTCCTCTTCCGAGGACGCCGGATTATGGTTCGCAGTCGTCATAGTGATATAGAATTGGTGAATTAAGGCAGTGTAGAGAACCAAGATAGCGTAGTGAGCGAGTCAATAAGTGAATGTTCGCAAATGCGCCAGCACAAAGTTGCAAACTTCAACCAGACAGATAGATGTAAGGGAGAGAGACAGCACGCAAACCGAAGGAAATCAAATCAGCTAGACGATAACATTATACAAGGGAGCACGTAGATATTCTCCGGTGAGATAAGAAACGCAATCCTCGGAGGAGAAGGCAGAAGCTAGAGAGTTTCAGGACATTGACCAGTCCCAGTCTGAGGGTACCTGTGTAGAGCTAGCCGATCCCGTGACAGGACACGCACGCCACTCGACCAGACAGGGCAAGTTATACTGCAGTCATCATCTCTTGGATATGGTACCTCGACCGACAATCCACTCGGAAGGATTCCAACAGATCACTGGAGGATGACGTTATACAAGGACGCTGTCAAGCGATGTGGTGAGAGATGGGAGGTCCGAAAGAGCGGGGGTGTTTCTCGCCCGGAATGTTGGTGCCTGGGGCGAACATACGACGACAACCACCACATCACCGCCGGTATCGAAGTCCTGCATCAACAGCATCATCCGTTAGTTACTCGATCCAAACTCCGACTCTCAGCTCCTATTCCGTTCTTTCAACTCCTACCCCGAATGCCGACTTTCCTACTCCATAGCAGGAGTCTACTACAAGACTCGATGTTTACTGTCTCGAGTTACTATCCGCTATCAAGACCTAGTCGAGTGATCCGGTTTCGTCGTCCAAGTCAATTACATTATAGAGACGGAGGCACCTATCCTCCTTACAGCATCCAGCATGTTGCGTTTGCTTTTCCCGTCCAATATCTTCATCTAATATCTCCTGCCGTAACACGTTGCACCCCTCTGGTCAATTGGCGCTACCATCGCATGGCACAATCTAAGCCTTTTGACGCAAATTGCTGGGAGGCTCGTAACCCGAATTGCGGATTTATTGGCTTCTTGTTCGTCTCGATGTTTCTGCTTTCTGCTTGCTTGTTGCACGTCGTACTTACTCAGCATTAGATGTGCTGGCACTCTCAGGAACCGCGGCCAGCAACGTCCTTAGCTCTCCGTGCCTCGTGGCAGTCGTTGCACATCGATCCATGTTGAGATAATTGCAGTTCTTCGTCACAAGCGAGGTTGACCTCGATGTAGCAAGGCATATGACAAAAAATGGTTGATGCATTGTGCTTTAATGTAAAAGATTTAATATAAAAGAGTGAGCATATGTCCGATTCCTGTTTCGCTTCCAAAATCAATCGCTACCGTCATCCACATCTTAGTCCTTTCAGTCCTAGTCCTTCAACTCTCATACACGCTGTAGCACTAGCTGTCTACCGCGATCTAGCAAGTTCCAGCACCCCATCCTCCACAGTTGCCACCACCGTAGCTTCCTGATGGACACCCACTGGTAGCGCAGATTGGCGAGTATTGCGCAGAGTATGTCGCATTGATGTAAGAATTCACCTGAGAGATAGTGTAGCGATCGGTTCCTCTCGTCTCTCCAACGTTTGTCGCGTATGCTGGTGCCCACGACTCGCTGTACATAGAGCAGTAAACACCCTGTGGCTGATTATTTTCGCTGAGAACGTAAACAACGACTTGATTGCAGACTTGGGGTTTTCCAGTTGAAGGAGGATGGCGGGCATTGTACGCAGTCTGCTCGGTGCAAGCGGCAGTGCAAGCGAGGATGCCATTGCCGTAGGTCTGAATAGTTGCAAAGGAGAAATATTTGTACCCCATGTAGGTGTTTTGAAGCGTTACCGGGTCCAGGGGAGCATTAATGGCACCGGGGAGTGCAGTAGGGCCACTAAAGCCTGGCAAAGTCTGGGGGGAGCTGTTCTTGTTGTATCCATTTGAGCCCGAGATCACAACGTTGAAGCTGTCTGTGAAGCGTTAGTGAAGTTCGATAGGAGGAAGCAAGCTGGGTTCACCTCTGTATTGGCCATAGTTGACCGCAGTGGCGGCTTGGATGCTAACTCCCCATTTCACGCATTTGATGTTTGTGACAGAGGCTGGGTTGGGGCAGTTGACAGAGTTTGGCGTGACGCTTGGGTCACGCTCATAGTAGATGTTGAAAGCGATGCAGCCGACCTGCTCCTCGCAGGCAGCAGCGCAAACGAGGGGGTCGTAAGTGCTGATAGTTTTGTATCCCAGGTAAGATGTGGTTTGACTCGAACCGTTGAGGTTCCGGAACGCATTGGTGTAGCCGGCTGGAGTGACTGCGTTAATTGAGGCATTACGGAATAATACGTAGTTCAAGAACGAAGTGCTGTCGTCATAGGGGCTTAGGATAATTGTTAGCTTGGAAGAAAAATACACCCGGGAGAGGCATACGTTGTAACCGCAGGACCAGTGCCGGCAGGTGTCGCAGAGCAGTCGCCGTCACGCTTGCCTAGAAGCCCTCTCTTCTCCGTCGTGGATTCACCGGTGACTGCTTTATCAGCAATGGCTATTACAGCTGTATCTGGCAAAACAGAGACGCTCTCAATGCCGCCGTCGGAGGGCGGGGTGTAAACAATTGGGTCAGGAGCTGCATCCACTTGGTCGAACTCAATGTCCTGGGGAGTAGGAGCAGCAAGGGTGAGTGCTGCAAGCACGGAGATGATCAAGGCCGAATGCATGATGGATGAGCCGAAGGTGTAAGAGAATTTGATAGCTGTTCAAGATATGCCGAAGCTGGCTTCTGATACACCTTGGGCGGTGGTTTGGAAAGTGATTTGGCAGGAAAGGTGCTGTAGAAATTCCCTTTGGAGGTTGTTATTGAAGCTGCTGAAGCTGCTGCTGTTCCATGAAAGAAGGAATAACAACATCTTATATATTATTTTTCTCAGCTATAATATCTGAGTGCAAATGCATAGCTCAGCTCCGAGCTAAGCTATCAATAAAGCCGACAAAACTCAGTGTTGCACAGAACGCCAGAGGTTGCACAAGCGGCAGAAACAACACGCGAGAATTAATCGATATTTTCATATTACCACGCACACACTTATTTTGTCTGCCGGGGGGTACCATTACCAAATTTGGACGCGGTAAAGAATAGCAGCGATTGACTTTCGCTGCTTTCCTTCAGTCAATAATGTCACGGATTTGAAGTGTCTGGGGTAAAGTGATGCGGGCATCCGCCTTGGAACTTTGCCAGAACTGCAAAGTGAGTTAACCCAAGGAACTGTTGCATGGTAACAACGGCGGACTGAGTGCAACTAACGCAATCAAGACCAGCAGCTAAGTATTTTGCCTTTCCAAGTGTAAGCCATTGACCGAACGAAGCTCAAACTTGAGTGAGCTATAGAGGGCTGAGAGGGGGTCATGAGAGGTCTCACCGATCGGGAGATGCTGTAAGATGGAAGTGTTCTAGAATCCGATTCGAGGATTTGCGGTGCATAGTTCTCTGCATGCGGAATCGAAGGGAGGGAACGCCGTCTGAATCAAGGGACGGGAATTGAGAGGAGGCCCGTGGGGATGGTGGTACCAATAAGTGACCTTGCTGCATCTCTCCGAGCTGGGATCCACACCACATAATCTCAGCGCTGATTCCATGTGCTAGAGGACGGGTGTGGAGTCTGTCAGAATTTGAGGAAACAATACAATTCCGCTTCGTCAAATTCAGACTCCAGGCCATCCGACTTCAATAGTTCGCGACAATCCGAGGCCAATGGATGAACTCAGTGAGCCCCCTCTTCGGTCCTCTGCACCGACTTGTCTAACGTAGATTTGTGGTAAAGGGGAAGTTGCTGCATAACCTAGAATAAATCTGGAATTCAATATCGTGGTGGTGACAGGGACTCCTCGCTGATCCCCCGGCTGATCTCCCGTGGAAACCAGTTGCTCGGTTCCTTCCGTTGCATTACTGGAGTTTAACTTGAACTAGCATCCTCAAGCGACCAACAACCACGTTGCCCATTATCCATTCGGCATGCCCTGTGGCATATACGATAGCTCGGCAGTCCTTGATTAGTATCCTTACCAGCGCAGGTACTACCTCGGACATTTCTTCTGCACGATCGGTCGACAATGGGCAGGTTAACGTGATGGCCTGCGGCAATCTTCACTCTATGTTGTGACGTCTTGGGGTTGCTCAGCATTCTGACTTGACTGCTGCTCCTCCTTGCCGATGCCGTGCGGCAGCCCATGATTTGACAACAAAGTAACGAGATCCAGGATCTCCTAATACTATTGATAGCTGGTGGATCCGCCGTTCTCGTTACGCTCTGCATATTTTAGCTCCACCTCGGATATGTATAATTATATGTCATACTTTGTAATCCACGGAGATCATCGGCTATGAAAGAAGACCGTTAGACCCACATCATCGTCATACTCTAACACTAACTGCCTAGATATCAAAAGAGAACCAGCTGTTTTCGGGCCTTCAACTTTAAAAAACTCCAAGGCACTTCCAATTAAATCTTTATTTTAAGCGCCGTTAGGCTCAGCGAGAGACAAACAGGGTTGCATGTGCCTCCTTGCCTCCGTCGTATTTACAATAACCAGCTGAGCCGGCAATAATCAAAAACAGTCCCAATTATTGTGCAACTCTAGTGAGAATACACAACAGCCACGCTCGACAGCTTGCTTCTTGCATATCAGTACATATGAATCAGCTGGTCTGTCTTGAGGCTTCGATAGGGCCAGAGACATTTTGAGCATCGTTCCTCAGCTTTCACGATATCTACCAGGAATCTGAATCTATCACAATGTCAAATGCAAACCGCAAGCTTTTTCAGTCTGCAAAACTTGATTCGGATTCAGCTCAAGTGGATTATCACAAGGTGCATGAAACATTCTGCAGCCCAGAACAGGAAGGTCGAAAACATAGAGGTCATTTTTGGGGGTCTGGATCCCCCCGAAGCTAAAGGTATTATACAGGAAGAAGAGAAGTTATCACAAGAACCTATAGAGTAGAGAGGCTATTTGGGGAATTTTGCGAGGAAAGTGCTCAAAAAAGCTGCTTAAACTGATTCCAACCACTTAAAAACTACAGATATTCTCATGCGATTGAGTTGGTAGAGCAAGCGCCGACGTGATGCTGAAACCTCGACACGGATTACCCGCTGATAAGTCGACCTGTTCTCCCGCTGACTGACTTAACGGATGACTGGCGGGACTGCTCAGCTGTTTAATCTTAAGGCGAGTAGCCAATCTCAACCAATAACAACGCAACGTAGAACTAGAACCTCAACACTCTTAATATATTGACCACATCATTCCTGCTACTTTGTTGGCTGTTATCGTCGAACTTTCTGATCAAGCTTGCATCAAAACAAAATGCCAAATTTCCATCCGTAGATAATAAAGTTATTTTCTTCACTAACACATAGTTCCGAACAATGCTCGGCTACCCCCTCGGAACCCCATGACGTCTGCTCGGTATGCCGAATTTCAACCTAGACTTCTTCATCGCCTTCACACTCGACCCCCTTTCCTCCTTCCCGGCTCATATTCTCATTATGCGATAAAACTAAACACTTCTAAGAGGATAGTATCAAAAAGCTTAATGGTAGGAAATATGACCCCGCAGCGTGGTTTACATCATCTCGGCACTTTTCTGTGGAGACTCGGGTATTGGTGCTGTGTAATTATGCAGGTAGAATCTAATGCATTCTGAAATTGGGGAGTAGACGGGAAGGTGGAAAGGGGGGAGGAGCAGATGAAGCCGAGTCTTGAGCACATCCGGAGTAGGAGTGGGTATCGCATATGCACTTCTGTCAGGAAGCGATTTAGACCTTGAACCCCCCGATTTAGAAATATGGCAGTGCAACCTTACATCACTAGTCATAGCCTCTAGGCTACCTAAGCTAAGATCTTTTGTTCTCCCCACCTGCAGCCCTGTATTCCGGCTGCGATCGCTCCTGGCCGAGGTTCGGGATTGGGAACAGCCTACTCTAGATCCCTGGTGTAATCTTCACTTTTCTGAGTGACCATTTTACCACCGAGTATTATTAGCTATTATCAAGGCTCTGTTGACAGATTTTCTTGTTAAACAGGGATGCGAAGGACGCCTCTTTCTCATTGGCAAATATTCTAATGCTCATGCCCTCATCCTGGAACGCTACCTATACAAGGTTTCTGATATTTTTACATGACCTAGTATCCTACATGTCCGTTGGTATTAGAGAGATCGCTAATATTTGATGATCTCAGTGCACCCTCAATGTCCCCGGGTACAATACCAAGGAAATCCCATCCATCCTGATGTCACTGTCGTCATATGATCTCGTCTCAAAGCATTCCTCCCCAAACATATCGAGGAAAGCGCTATACATCCATCCATCCCTGAGATAATACCGCAGCAAAAAGAAGAAGAAAAAAAGAAGCAAAAGAGTAAACCAGACCATCCCTAATTATACAACAAATATCCGACCGCTTCCTCTACCCTGTCTTCCTCCTTCACGACTGCCATTGCCCAATGACCTCTCCATTCACCATCACCATCCCATCTCTAATGATACTAACCACCTTCCCATTCACCAACTCAAACCTGCAGTTCTCCCCGATCTTGTGGCAGCTGCTACATGGTCCCCAATCGTTCTTCCCCTTCAGATTGCAGTGTTTTCCCTTAGTGTGTTTTGCGGGTGCGCGACAAGTGTCGCAGGTCTTGAATTTGCGAGGGGGCAGGTCGATGTCGCTTACCCGCAACACGCCGTTTGGTGGAACTCCAGCTGCCGCTGGCTGGATATTTTCTCCATGCTGTATACCTGATTGCTGAACACCTTCTTGTATACCTTTACTGGGATCATGAGATCCTGATTGATATATACCTGGCGGAACAAGAGCGCTAGATCCTTGTGGCATTTCTCCATATGAGTGCGGATTAAAAAGCGAAGTAGTAGTAGGTGTGGAAAACTTCTGTTTCTTTGTAGGGTTTGTCGTAGAGGGAGATGGGCGCTTTAGACCTCCGCTTCCATTCCTTAGAACTGTGCCTGTACCTAATCCCGGTGTACATATGGGCGAGTGGACTGAAACACTGGCTCCGGTGGAAAAATACCCTCTTTGTGGGAACCCAACTCCGTTGCGCATAGATACTCCTTGTGGCAACGGTCCTTGATGGATACCTCCTCTATTTGGAGCTGCAGCGACTCCTTGTGGAAAGAAAGAAGCTTGGGGGTTCATAGGAAGAGCAGCAGATCTAGAAGCGCTATCAATGTTTGAAAGCATCTTTTGCTTCTCCGAGAGGTTAAGCACATTTATATATTGGTCTTGAGATGGGCGTTTTATGCTTCCATTAATGTTTGCTAGGTCTCCTTTTCTCGCTGATGCAGCGATGAGAGCGGGGTCAATCGAAGAAATGTTATTTTGTCCTTGGAACGCTGATGCGGGAGTAGGGCGCGTAGCGTTTCCCTTCTGGGTAGGTTTGAGGTTCATTGATTGTGGTCGTTCGTGCATTGTGACTGGGTGAGGTGAGAGGCTTGGATTAGCATAATGAGGCACCGGGTATTGAGACTTTTGTGGCTCGGGAAATCGTCCTTCGGGTGTAGGCGGTTGGAGGATGTGTGGAGAAAGGGCTGCATGCGACGGGAAGCTTCGTTCACCTAATATATATGACGATGTAGCTCTAGGTCGTAAATGTGGTGGTAGAAGCTCCGGAGGTGGATAATTATCTAATCCGACTCCCTGGAATTGGGTTGATATAGCTCCTTGTGGGAATTGCGATGAAGGCAAGGTTGGGCTTCCGCCATGTGAGCGAATTTGCGATGCGTTTCCTATTTGGGTAACAGGTTGTGGGCAATCTTGTAGGAGGTCATCTGGAGTTGGGCTGGGGGACATGGAACAACTTTGAGGCGACTGACTCGAATGAGTTGGTGATGTAGCTCCTAGTTGCGCCTTGAGAATAGGAAGGTTATGAGGGAGTGCAGAGAGAAAAATTGTATCTGCAACGCTGAGATTCGATGGATTTCGAGACTGTTGAATACGGTGGATCGGTGATATGCTTCGTGGTTGAACAGCAGGAGATGGACAATCGGCAAGCAGGTCTTCTGGAGTTGGGCTGGGTGGCAAGAAGTTATTTTGCAGCAAATGAGGGCTTGGACTCGTAGCTGGTCTTGGCTTCATTAGCAATTCGTTTGGTGTTGGGCCGGATATCATATTGATACTTTGAGGTGACCATTGGGTAGTTTGGATTGATAGGGGCGGAGGATTTGACGGAAGTATAGCTGCTGGCGTCCGGGTGTGAACCTGGCTCATTGTAGGTAAGTGTTGGGTTTGAGAACGAGCCTGGGTTTGTTGAGGCCCCATCAAGTTTCTGGGGTTGATAAAGGAATTAGGGTTATATGGAGATTGGACTTGTGGGATGGAGCCACTGCGTTGGGCTTGGAATGGTGCTGGTGTTTGCGTAGAAGGGGTCATCTGAATAGTTCTGATGAGATTCTGAGCTCCCAAAGGGTTATTCACAACTTGGCCGCTGAGCGAGTTTGAAACACCAGGTTGTGACGTTCTTGCCGCGTTTATTGATGAGGGGTTACCTTGTGTTGGTGGTCCTTGCATTAGACCTGAAGCACCAGCTGGAGTGAACATGGCCATTTGTTGTAAAGATGGATTTTGAGCTCTTTGAACACTGGCTAAGGTTGCTTTAGGACTATAAGCTGGCTTGGTATGCTGTGTTCCACTAGGAACGTTTGCCATTGAGGGACTATCCTGTTTTGGTGGACGATGCACTTGATGTTGAGCGTTGGTTGTATTTGAAAAAGCCATTTGCGATATAGGAGATGGCACTCGAGCTTGTATACCTTCTGACGTGCCTGATATCGATAAATCGCCATTAATAAGCGGTGAGCGAGGATTTTGATCCTGGGCATCAACTGAATTTGCTGCTGCCATTGGCGAAAGAGGCGAATAGGCTGGAGACGGTAACACCCTCGGTGAGCGTGGCGTTGTAGGAAGCCCTTTGCTAATGGCTGGTCGAGAAGATTGACCTTGAGCGCCAATAGAAGCTGTCGCGTTGGTTTGCGCGTTTGGAGCAGAGAATAATAGTGGTGTTGTTGCGCGAGAAGGGGGTGATGTAGTTGGAATCGAGGAATCAAAAGTTCGGACAAGTTCACCTTGGCTTTTCTGCAGTGACACTGGATTTGGAGGTTGGACGGCAACTGGCGGACGCGAGAATAAGACTCGGCTTGCCGAGGCATTTGGCAACGACGCCGATGAATTTGAGGTGTGTGCTGATAATGGTACGCTCGCTAATTTTCCTGGCGAAGCACGAGGTCTTCTCTGTCCTCCATCAAGTGAAGAAAACGCTGCTTGGGTCTGATTTCCTCTAGTGAATAAAATTTGCTCGAATTGCGGGGAAAATCGATTTATCTTCGATAGGCTTGGCCTCGGAGTAGCTACTTGAATCTGGTTTCCATTGACCGTGGACAATTGTACAGAGAATCTTACAGAATTAGATGTATTTGTAGTTGTAGCGGGTGTACTTGCTATAGTCTGTTCGGCTTGGATGCGGCCTATATCGCATAGAAAAGGATTTCGGGGATATTGGCCTGCTGCGCCATTGGATCTTGCCATAGCAACTGGAGTCTGACCTCTCGCAATGGCTAATGGCTGCGAAGAAGAGGGCACAGAAAACTGATGCATTACCGGGCCGTTTGGGGATGGATGGTCATTTCGCGCTGCTAGCTCATCTAGAGAGCCAGTTCGCTGGCCTGCTTCTAACGTATGGTGATTTGATACAACTTGGGGGTTGCGACTAAGTTGGACTCGACCTAGATTGTTTGGAGAAGCTATGTTCGGAGGTTGGCTTGCTGCTAATAAGCTGGCCCTCGAAGTGGCACCTGCTTTACGAGCACGGTTTAGAGTAGCTTGGTAGAGCAGAGGAGTCTCCCCGTGGCTTGATTTGTGTTTCTTGTGTCTTGGCGCACCTGATGCAGATTGACCTGTTGGTCCAGAGGCAGATTGTAAAGCTCTGACTCGCTTTTGCTGAAACTCGGCAGTGTTTGATGTACTTGCTAGCAATCCGACCTTAGGAGCACCGGTCATAGAAGGCCCTCTATCATATGACTGCATAGCCATGAAGTCGGATTGGTTCTGAACTTGGGCCTCTCGAGTTCGCACTTGATCTGGTGTTGGAACCCAGCTAACTCCAGCTTGAGGATGCTGCATCAATCGTGCTTTATCAGCTCGAATGGGCGGAATAGAAAATTGGGCTATTCGAGGGTTTTCTACTCGAGGTCTCTTCGCATTCCGAGGATCCGTGATTCCGCGTGGCTCATCACCCTCCATAACTCTTTCTTTACGCTTTTGCCCTCCAATGGCCACTGTTGGGAGTTGTGGGGGTTGTGGCAGTCGTGGTAGGTGTTGTCTCTCGACCGAAAGGAACTCGACAAGCACAAACTGGCCCTTTAGTGCTGCCCATGTCTGTTTGATATACCAGAAAGGAACTCCCTTCCTGCTTAACTCTTCCATGCCATTGACCCAAGCCAGTCTTTCGCTATCAGTAACCAAAATATCCTGAAGCCCATCGCATGTATTCCTAAGATCATAATACATAAGAATCTCCTTTTCTGAAGCCACTGGTCCAGTAGGAGTATTCCTTAGCATAGTAATAGGCTGTTTAGTCGGGATACGACCTGGAAAGTGATCTGCGATCCATGTGTGGAATTCAATTGCAACTGTGGTGGGAATTTCGAAGATATAGCCAAATGTACCAGTAGTGAGATTGGTCTGGTTGGATGGGAGAGATTTGGGTGTAGCAGGACTCGGGAGTAAGGTTTGGCCAAAGTCATTGTTCGAGGCAGCAGGACCATGGTAGGCAATACGAATATTTGCGTACCCTAAATGGAGAAAGCCGATTAGCGGAATGTTCTAGATGTGAAGCAAGTCATCTAGAATAGATGCAGATGCGTAGGTACCTTCTGCATTAATATGCCATGTCCATCCCCGGAGCAGAGCGGCACACTTCAACTTGGCTTGAGGCCATAGTCCCTGGAACTCCGTGAAGGAATAGTGTTGGTCGTAGCAAAAGTAGTCAAAACTTGCCGCGTCGGGGCTCTCTTCGTGAGGGAGACGACAACCTCTAAACGATTGCTGTATCTGTAGCATACTCATCGTGGCAGATTGGGTATATCAACAATGATATTCAATGACATGCGTTATCTGTGTTGAATAAGAAGCTCTGATAATCAAGCCGAATGAGTTGCGGCGGAATGACAAGAGTGGCGCGGCGAAGAGCAAGCTCTGAGATCGCGCCGAATGGCTAATGGGGGAAAAGCGAGAGTGTGATGTTGAATAGCAAATTCTGATGGTGGAGTCAAACGAGCTCTGCCGGATTTGCGCGATTAAAAGTGAAAGTAGCTCACTGATGGAGGTCGCATGCGTGAGCGTGAAAGTTGAAGGACAGTGGACATGAGAGAATACAATTTAGCGCACGGATGGTCGAAACGAAGTTGAGGAGTTTGGACGATACCCCAAGCCTTCATGAAGATTTGAACTTCAACTTCACTTTTAAGAGGCTTGAGAACAACTTTGTGCCCAGAGGGTTAGGTTTACTCGGCAGAAGTTACCTATTGCCTCTGGATTACCAACTAGATAGACAATGCAAGCAAATAGAAAACTCTTTACAGTGAATCGGACAGTCATGAAAAGACTTCAGGAGATGCTCGCCTCTAGTGCGACGAGCCTGTATAAAACATTGGTATGCCCCTAAAGAAGAGGGTAGAGAATATCTTCATTGTCACAATCGCATTTTGTCCGTAGTCTTGCAGGGTCGAAGGTCTAAGATGAAGAGTTTGAGAGGACGAAGTACTAGCACAAACTTTCCGAGCATCCAAGACGCGCACTTGTTGCCATCATTAAAAGGATAATGCTAGGAACTTAGCCCACCGCTTAAAATGATACATTGCGTGTCAATTGCAAATTGAGGAAAGAACTTTCTGTCTGGGAGGGGAGGGGGAGAACAAGAATATTCGAGGGGTCAGAAGTATCTGGAAAACTGCAGTTTCGCATTTAAAGACAAAGATCGAGAAAGAAGCAGATATTCGAATAGTGTAGTACAAGGGGATTCGTTTCCAAAACCTTCATAGTGTCTCTTCTTTCAATATTTTCGAGATCTAGTGATAAGGGCGAAATGGAGGAGGGTTTCGAGGGGTAGATCTAGCTTTCAGGTTGCTTAGAGGTTCCAATATCTAGAGTGGGCGTTTAGCAGAGTCAGCTATTATGAGGTGTACGATAGATAAATCAAACTGGTCAGCTTGTAATGCAATTGCACGTTTGATATTCAGGTTACTGTTAATGGGAATACTCTGGAAAATTCGGTATGTAAGGCTGCAGGGCAATTTTCTGCATGCATGTATAGAGAATTTCTTCCAAGGATTTCACTCGAAGTAATCAGTACAATTAGGGAGTCCATGCAGCTAAGTTGTTGTTGATCATAATATGTTAAAATAGGGTTGAATTGAAGCAGAGTTGAAGAGATGTCGTTGTGACCATGCCAAGTTTTGAGATGACTGAGGCTAATTTCGGCACTCGGGTGTCGTCTTCCTCCGCCAATGTCTCAGGAAGCAGTTTATTACACGAAATGAAAGGAATATTTTTCGCATTGCTATGGCCCGGCGCATATAGTCGAACAGTTGCGAATAGGGAGTTAAAGCTACTACAAACAAGAGAACCGGTATGACGACTTGGAGACTGTAGGCACGTGACTTCGTATCATAACCTTCGGTTGTATAGAGCAAAGTAACTGGCACGCCTTCTAATTAGACCAGAGCGGCAAGCCATGCTGGATGATAGTTCATCTATTGCTTTTAGCTGCACACTATTTTCCTTCCTTCTCCCTTCTCCCTTCCCCCCTCTCCCTTCCCCCTCCCCACCCCTCATTCAAACTGTCCTCAGCCGGTCAGACCTTGGCATCACAGAGTCATGAAAGAAGACAAAGGAGATAAGGGGGACAAAGAAGAAAGATTATACTACCAGATCTCGTGGCTACTACAATACCTGACTCGATGCATCAAGCGTTGCCTTCTTTGTGTAGAATCACCCCATTTATGTATGACGAAGAATGTTGAGTGGATCTACATTCCTGCGAAGACTTGAGTGGCTTCCAGACCTAGCTAGTGAACCTCGTCACTGTTTATTTGTTTGTTTAGTCATACATAGATTTAGGGACTGCCGTTTGCTCACAATCATTTCATTTGTATTCAGCGTGCGATACTTTCTTTTTTGCTGCTCTTCAATGTGTTCTCAATGATCCCATCTAATCGTGGATTCCAACTTTGCTACACCGAATTTGTCATTATACTCCAAGGAGAGTTCGTGTGAGAATGCGTCCGGTCCTCCCGATTGGGATGAAACCCACTCATTATGATTTGCGTATTGAACCAGATCTTGAAAATGCGACATTCGAGGGGTCGGTCATAATTGAGATCAAAGTCCTCGAGTGGACTTCATCGATAACTTTGAATGTTCACGAACTTGAGATTCGAAGTACGACGCTTCGCGATGGAAACGGGAACAATTTAGCCATTGCAAGCACCAAGAGCGATTCCAAGGCTCAAACATTTGAAATTTTATCTGAAGGACTACTTCATGCGAATTCTGTAATCGTCCTACAGCAAATATTCTCTGGCACTCTTCGAACAAGTGGAGATGGATTTCACAGCACACCGGCAAGCCTATCCAAAAGGCCCATTGCATCAACAAATCTCGAACCAGCACTTGCTCGCAGCGTTTTCCCCTGCTTTGATGATCCTTCCTTCAAAGCCACCTTCTCAGTTACAATAGTAGCACCTCGTCACCTCATGTGTCTAGGAAACATGCCCGTCAAGAGCATCATCGAACTCCCCGGAAAGCCACACATAAAGCGCGCAACCGAGTTCGAAAAATCGGCACCAATGCCTACTTATCTCGTTGCATTTGCCATTGGGGAATTCAACATGGTTGAAAACAACGACTTCAGGATCCCAATCAAAGCGTACGCCCCACAGGATTTCAATATCGAAAACTGCAGGTACGCACTCGATATTGCAGCCCGGGCCCTTGGGATCCACGAAAAGACATTCCAGATCGAATGCGGACTTGCAAAGCTAGATCTGGTGGTCATCCCTGGAAGTGATGGTGGGATGGAAAATTGGGGGCTCATTACTGTCGCGACTGGCGTTCTGGTAATTGGTCCTGACAACAGTGCATCTGAAAAGGCTCTCTCGGCAACAGTTATAGCGCACGAACTTGCCCATCAATGGTTTGGGAACTT
Organism: Ascocoryne sarcoides NRRL 50072; assembly: GCA_000328965.1. Lineage (NCBI taxonomy): Eukaryota > Fungi > Ascomycota > Leotiomycetes > Helotiales > Gelatinodiscaceae > Ascocoryne > Ascocoryne sarcoides. The sequence continues at coordinate 2,026,972 of KB205939.1, forward strand.
AGTGACGATGAAGAATTGGGGGAATTTTTGGGTCAAGGAAGCGCTTTCAGAGTGGGCAGATGCAAATGCACAAGAACAGATATCGGGAGGGAAACCTTGGGAGGAATTCGTGGCGGATGGGATGCAGAGTGCTTTGGAGTTTGACGGGAGTAGGTTTAGTCACGCAGTTGGTCCGTCTTGTGGCGGGGCAAAGAATTCACCATATTATGATCGGATTACTTATCAAAAAGGGTGTGCGTTGATGAGGATGCTAGAGAACAGGTTGGGAAAAGATGTGTTTCTGAATGGAGTGAGGAGATACCTGAAGAGATATACCTATAAGACTACGCAAGTCGAAGATCTATGGGAAGCCTTAAGTTTGTCTAGTGGATTGGACATTGGCGATATGATGAAGGATTGGACGCATAAAGTTGGGTATCCGGTGGTGAGTGTGGAGGAAGATCACAAATCGGGAACAATTATCGTCAGCCAACAGAGATTCTTGATAAACGGTAACAACCACACTAAAGCGGATGATACCTTGTATAGCCCGATATTCCTCGGAATTTGGACTCCACGTGGTATTCTCAAAGACTTCTTAGAAGAGAAATCGAAACCGATAAAAGTCCCCCTCGCATCGTCATACAAGCTCAACACTAACCAAACCTCCTTCTTCCGTGTCGCCTACCCCTCTACACACCTCCTCAAACTCGCTGAAAACATCTTCAACAAAGTACCTTCCCCTATTGACCGCATCGGTCTCATCTCCGATCTCGCTGCCCTATCCTTCGCCTGCTACCCTACCACTCATACGTCCACACTCCTCACCTTCCTTCTATCCTTCCAATCAGAATCCAATTTTTTCGTGTGGAAAACGATCATCTCCATACTGCAAACCTTGAGAAAAAATTTACTATTTGAGGAGAAGGGGTTGAACGAAGCGTTTGGATGTTTTTGGAAAGAGTTGGTCAATAAATGTCTATATGCGAAGGGGACTTTCAAGAAGGAAGATGATTTGAATGAGACGAGATTTAAGGCTATGATGTTTGGGAATAGTGGGGGTGATAGGAAGGTGAGAGAGGCGGCATGGGAAATGTGGAAGAAGTTTGTGGGTGGTAAGGGTGATAAGAAGGCGATTCATCCGGATATCAGGGCTGAGGTTTTCGAGATTGTGATAAGGGAAGGGGGAAAGCAAGAGGTTCGTCTCTCGTATATGAAAAATCTCTATTGTTTTCACGTCTCAAATTTGGTATATTTGAGAGGGAAACCCAGCTGACGAATGAACCAGTTTAATATACTTCTGTCCCTACTCCCCACTGCGATTAACCCTCTCAGGAAAGATATTCTTGCTTCTCTCGGATATTCGCAAACCTCATCCTGCATAAAGAAAACAATCAACCTCGCTTTCTCCCCTACTTGTCTCTCTAACAAAGAAACAAGCCTTGTCTTGCAATCTCTTACAACACACAAAACTAGCCTCGTAAAATTATACAAATTCGTGGCATTAGGGAAATGGAAAAAGTTTCCAGGCATGAATCCCGATAAACTAGCACCGGTAGGGGCTTTACTGTTAGACTCATTAACCAAGAAGGAGATGATGACAAATGCGAGGAAGTATTTGAAGGGAGTGGATGTGGAGGTATGTACATGCGCACCCAGATTTAGATAGAATAAATGAGGGAGAGGCGAAAGGGGGAAAAGAAAAGTGCTGACGAGAAACAGGAATTTAGTAACGAGATTGAGATGAGTTTTGAGGCGATAGAGGCCAGGAGCGCATGGCTAGAGAGGGATAAGGAGGAAGTTGTCCTTTGGTTAAAGAATAACGGGTTTTGGAAACATAAGGAGAAGAGAGGCACGAAGAGGTGTTTGATATGTTAGGGTGCTTGAACGAGATAGGGAATAGATAGGGAGGATGCCCTTTGAATTAGAGTTGGAGGTTGGGAGTTTATTTGATACCCAGATAGAATATTACGTTTCTTGCTAGCATATGTCTTTTCTTGCGAAGTTTTGGTTCGGTAGAGGCAGATAGCCCAGTTATATCTACATCCATCCTCACTCCAAGCAAAGAATATCATTAAAATAAATATTGCTGAGCAAGCAACAAAACGAAAGCTGGACTCCTCGACCTGAGCCGTAATTTGTTCAATTTCTGCTTCAGCATATATTCGTCAAGGTCTATATGAGTGAAAGTCTTCTGGCTAATTACAACATTTCGTTCCATGTTACACCATTTACGTTCTTCTCCAAACACTCTTAAATAGCTTATAAGAAGAGCGTAGCTTGCTTGTTCACCCTATTCGCATATGCAATAATGTACAAAACTCTACCAACTGAAAAATATACTGGTGGTTGCCGCCTTCAAATATACACAGGCTCAGCAATGATTTAGGGAGCATTAATCACTGAATCGGCCCCAACTACTTCCAGAACCCCCAACCAACTTCACCCTTTCTTTGAAATAAAACCAATTATCCGTATTTCAAACCGCAAAACTTTCGTCCGTTATGATTATGTTCAGTCTTTTAGTTGAACTTTTGCCGTTTCTCGAATATATTTTCAAACGCCGCTTTCCAGCTTCAAAGCCCAATCATTCGCCAAGCCCGCTCCCAGAAAGTTTCCCTTTTTAATTCCCTGCACTCCTCCTCCTTACTCTTCTCACTTTCAACTTCAACCCCTGCATCCCCATTCAACATCTTCAGCGAAATCCAAAACCCCGCCGTTTTCCTCTCATCATCCCGAAAAGTCAGAATCTTCCTATCCCATCCATACCCCTTCTCCCTCAGAAAATTCAACCTCAGCTGATCCCGCTCAATCTTTAGGTCCATGCTGCTCTCGACCCAATCCTCAATGATATCATATAGGAACCCCGCCGTAACACCCTCTTCACAACGCAAAACTCTGGACAGGCCTGAATTCCGGGGCATGGTCCTAGAACTGTACAATGTCTTCCCGGCGTACAATTTTGTGCAGCTAGGCTGTGACAGGAGCATTTTTCTCCAGATGGCGTTGGGGTGATTCCATGCTTCCGGATGTTTTCTCCATGGTAAGGTGGAGATATCGATACCTTTGTGGAGCTTGATATTTGGTGAGTCGTTAGAGTGGCCTGGGAGCAGTTGGAGGAGGGCATCATTGAATAGGATCTCGCGGTAAATTCTATAATGAGCTTGAGATGCTGGACGGAGGAAGAGTGTCCTTTGGAGGTCAGGTGATGGAGAGGAAATTACTTCGTGCCATGTTCTGCAGACTCGGGTGGCCGAGAGAAGCAAGGTGGAAGGCGTGAGGTAGCAGAGAATTTCATCAATGAGTTCTGGGATTATGAGGACAGCTTGAGCCGCTGTTGGCGCTGTGGGCGTTTGAGTGCTCTGGGAGGTCCGGCCTTCTTCCAGAGCAACGCATTGATGAGTAAATATAAGTGATAGTGAGCTCATGATTACATGGAGATTTTTTGGTACAGATAGGCCAACTGCCTCCAATTAAAATTATCACTGTTACAATGGAACTGCAGTTGGGGTTTGTTAAAGGGGTATGTCGCGCGCCGTCTTGAGATTTTCTTCTTGGTCGCCACTCCGAGCCAGTCTAGCCTTTTCTCGCGAATGGAGGGAAAGAAGGAGAACAAAACGAAAAACGATGGAAGAATTGCATTTGTGCTGCGGAGGTATGTGTCTTTCTTGCGATCCTGATGTAAAATACGAAACTGTGTACACGTGATAAATGGCGAGACCTGAGGTTGACTAGACAACTTCTCGGAAACTAGTCAATACTCTATTTGTAAGTAGAGATTAGAATCCGATACGAATGGCGATGGCAAAAAGCAGAATCCCATAGCTAAAAATAAACTTTTCAGAGCAAACTCCACTGCCTCAAGACTTGGTCTCAGCCGACTCGGTCGACTTCTCCTTGACCGCATTAACAGCTTCCTGAGCTTCTTTAGCTTGAGGTGTGCCTGGTGAACTGATCAATAACTCCATCCTCCTTCTAGTCAACTCGTCAAACATCCCCCAATCGCCAATTTGTTCATCGAAGAACTGATCAAAATCCAAACCCTGCATCTCAGCTTCCTCGGTAACTCTAAGGTGCATCCCTGGGATGAATTTGAGGATGTAAAGAAGAATACATGACATGACGAAGGAGTAGGCTGAGATAGCAGTTATTTCTGCAAATTGCCGTCCAATCTGGACGCCATTACCGTCAAGGCCTCCTGGGGCTGAAGTGAAACCATCAAGCATGCTAACTATTTTCAGGTTAACGATAGATCATTTACACTCGAGCTAATTAGAAAAGCGTGCAGGCAACAATGTATCAACCTTTTAGCACCTCGGTAAGAGTTTTGACAGTACCCAATACATAACCCTTAAGACTATCTATTTTCAACTCCGACATTCGGTGTGATAATAGGCTGATGGTCCCTGTGATCGGGAACTAGGGCCCTACTCTGTCTTGAATGTCGGAGTTGAAAAGAAGTAATTTGAAGATGGATTTACCGAGTAGTGGTAAAAAACGTCTTCGAAGGCAAAGTTGACTTCTGCACACTTTTCAAAAGCTCAACAAACTAGAAAAGATTTTGCACTTACTGGTTTCCGAGGCAAAAATTCCCGTACAAAAACTTCCAACCATTCCTCCAATTCCGTGGAGCTTGAAGACATCCAGGCCTTCGTCAAGATGGAGCCACTCATTCACGTTCTGGCAGAGGGCGCAGACGACGGCTGTGATGAACCCAATTGCTGCTGCAGGCCAAACGCCAACAAAGCCAGCAGCAGGAGTAATACCGACAAGTCCAGCAATGGCACCTTCACATGCCCCGACCACACTGAATTTCCTCCCGTGCTTGAAATAGTCTACCATAACCCAGCCAATCATGCCGGTGCTTGCAGCAGTGTTGGTGTTAAAAGCCGCAAGCATTGCTCTCACAGTAGCATTAAGAGCACTGCCGCCGTTGAAGCCGAACCATCCGAACCAAATTAAGATCGTCCCCAAGAAGACGAGGGTAGTGTTGTGGGGTTTCCCGTGTGCCTTTTCTCCTGAATGCTTACGCTTTCCAAGAACAAATGCATATGCCAGAGCTGACCAGCCAGAGGAGATGTGAACTGGGCCGCCACCTGCGAAGTCCAGAGCGGGTAGCTAAAGTAAAGGGTAAGTTTTGGCGATAGATGGTAATGAAGAGGATTACCGTAAATAGCCATCCATTAGAGTTCCAGGTCCAGCATGCAATTGGGCAATAGACAATAGTGGCCCAAAAGAACCCAAATATCAACGACGGAAGGATCCGTCCTCTCTCGAAAGCGCCACCAACAACAATCTGGACTGTGCAAGCGCTGCAGACACGGTCAGAACGCTCTTATCTGTCCCATGAAAGCACATACCAGAATAACATTTGATAGAGACAGAACACAATCTCAGGTATAAAGACACTCCCCGGAGAGGGAGCTGCCATAACATTTTTCATTCCAAAATTAGCCAAATCGCCGATGAATGGGCCAGCTGTTCTAGAATATGCCAGACTATAGCCCCAAAATAGCCACTGGAAACAGACAGTTGCGGCCACGAGAAGACTCTGAAAGAGTAATGCAAGAGCAGATTTCCGTCTTGCAAGGCCTCCATAGAGAAGTCCAATACCCGGAATAATCAACCAGACTATGAATCCACAAAAGACAAGATAGGTGTAGTGGTATTCAAGTCCCGCGTATTGAGCATTAACGTCAACGAGTAATGGATCACCACCATTAGGCTGAGAGGAGTTGAAAACTGGCTGTAACTTGTCAGAGAAAGCTGAAAAGTCCAGGGCCACGGGTTACTCACTGCCGTGCTCATCTTGAAGCCCCAAATCTGCCACAACTTGATACTAAGCAAAATCTCATGAAGCAAGCAATGCAATCTGGACAGCAGGCTTAACGGAAGACAGCATACTTATGTATCAACATGCTAATTACAGTATGGCTAAACGTCCAATTCCGGTTGGCCAGTCCATGGGATTTCTTATCTTGGATCCCACTCTTCCATCTCCTTTGGTAGGACAAGCTACTCTTGGCAAGCTATTATGTCATGTTTGCTGGGCCTAGGAACTAGCCACCAAAAATGGTTTGGACGGAATAGCTTCCCAAAGCGTTGTCAGAACCTTGATATAGAGATAGAAAGATAAGAGGCTTGGCAAGAGGGAATTCCAAATTTTTATGAGAGTGATGAAGGGAAGGGCTGGTAATAGGAAGCAAAACTCAGCACCATCTAGAGAAGAATTACCTGGCATTTTAAAGTTAAGCTGAAGTATAACGGGCTGCAGGAAGAGGTGCTAGTTTGAACAGGAATCCAGTGAAAACAGCTTAAACTCGGGCCGAGCATAAGGATAAGGTTACCCGTGGTAGCATCACATGATTTAACAGAGCTGCTGGGACTTCCGAAAAAATACCCCACCTTCGGATAAGCTCCCTACTGCTTCTCGCCTGCTGGTCAATGTATTTTTATTGCGAGAAATGGCGGACATTAATAAACTCTCAAACGTGCTGTTTTTAAGAGTGCAGAAGAGATGTCGGACTCGTCCCGTGCTCACAAAATCGCTGTCCTTATCAATGGCACCAAATCCCTTCTAACACCCTTGGTCCAAGAGTCATTTGTGGCCGCTATCAAAGCAGCATCGTTCTCCATATCAACACCACCTCCCAGCATTGACTTTTACGACCCTATAGTTACACAATCATACCCAGCTCTTGTGTACGACCTCATAATCCTCAGCGGAGGCACGGCAGATCCAGCTGGCACAGATATATGGGTAGTGAAGTTGAGAGAATATTTACGACATACAGTACAACTCCACCCGAAGCAGAAGATTGTGGGAATATGCTGGGGGCACCAGGCAATATGTGTAGCCTTTGGCGGCAATGTGGGAAATCTAGATGGACCAGAGGTTGGAGTGATACACATTGAGTTGACTACAGAAGGAAAGAAAATGTTCCCATTCACGAGTGACATGCAGATCCGAATACACGAATTCCACCGTCGTGCTATCACGGCTGCCGCTCCAGGCTTCTTGCCGCTAGCAGAAGACAATCAAGCATTTCTGAACGAGGACAACACAATCCTAACTTTCCAAGGACATCCAGAACTACACACATCCTTAGCAAAGACTATGCTAGAAAATGTTCCGAGTTATATGGGAGTGGAGGAGGCACAAAAGGTGGTTTTGGCGAAAAACATGGAATCTTCACATGACGGTGTTGCAATTTGGAGCAGGATTTTGCAATGGACCAAGGGAGGATAATATTCCGAACTCTGCTTTCAGAAGTGGATGTCCTAAAACCAACCAAGACCATTACTGTGGTTATCGGGTCTAAGAAGCTAGCCGGGTTTGAGCACGATCCTTTCTCCCGTTTCTCCCTTTCCGAGGCACACGGAACATAATAGTTTCGGGATCCAGGATATTCTTACCTTTGAGGTCGCACGTACCTCCCGGCAGCTACAAACGTGTCTAGGCCGGCAAGGTCCTCGTGTTGGCATGGAGTGGTTGAATGTCCGAGCGTCTTTAGCACGAGTATGTCTCCGTCTAATTTGAGGCTTGCTCCTAAGTAGCACAGATCTGCTGTTGTACTCGAGATACGATCCGTATGCTCTGACACGAAGATCAACCTCTCACACCCCTATAATGGCTATTCTCATGTTCCCAAAGCCTGTCAATTTGTATCAGGCCTCTGTGTCGAGCTAAAAAACAAAGGATTTTCATATGTCTTATGGTATCGTTTCATCTCTACCAAATAAGCACCCTTCACAGAAGTAAAACTAATATCCAGTCTAGTCGCTCAAGTAAGTATCGTAACCAAAACATCTTTGTAGGAAGCTCGGTTCTATCAAAATTTAGCCCCGTCATTGTGTAACGAGGAGCCCATATCTTGATATGGAAATGCTCTGTACTGTTGGACAAGCCATTCCATCATCGTCATCTTCAGGGCGTAGATTAAGTTACCCTCTATCATTATTTCCTTGATCAGATCATAGCTATATTTATCTATCACGTTGCAGTTTCTTTTTGTTTTGCTTTCCTTTGTTTTTCTTCAAGCTTGCGAGAGTGTTATTTTTCGACTTCGTCAATTAATCGAACTGAAGCTCACTGGTTATGGCGTTAAGGAACCGCATAAGGCTATTAAGGAGCAACTGACTCCGCAGTTCTAGCGATAGAAATCTCACAACCTTTGGAGGCCGATTTAACATATCCCAGGATATTACATGTGCTTTTGAATACCAGGAGCATGGGTTTAAAGCCAAATACACGTGGCGCTCTCGGCCCTACTATTTAGAGATAATGCCCGGGCATTGTGTACCTGAACATTTTTATTGATGCAATAGAAACTTAATTGAGAATAAGTGATGGTAAATCTCAAGCTATGATGGGGATCAGACGTCACGTCACCTCTAAGAGCATCTGCACTGTACCATCTGCATCTGTCACTGGTGCTGGTCCTTCTACTTCCTTACCATTCGCTCCCTCGCTGCACCGGAGGAGATAGGTCAAACTGCGGCCACCACGCACGCCTCCTAGAAAAGCTAGAAAGGCACGCCGCCCTCAAACGAAAATGTAAACGGTAGAAGATGTTCATTAGGTGCAGCACATGAAACCGGCACATGGAAAACATGTGTCCCTTGTATTACAGAAACATACGTCATACCTGTCGTTTACAAACATGCCTCCTATTTCTCGCTACCGAGGACAGCTCTGGTCAAATTCTCATCAAGTCGCAATAAATTAAAGCCAAATAGGTATCGTCTAGCAATTACTAAAAGTATATAACTCCCAGGCCCCAACCCGTGGACCCGGGACTGCAAGAGAGATGAGATCTTGTCGATCACCATCGCTCCCGTCAAGCGGGGTACCTTGCGGTACCCCGCATGGAGACCCGACCCCCCTGGAGTGGACCCACAATCCAACCACAAAGAAACCTCTTCCAACACAAACGCACAACTCTCCCAGTGAGTCTGCGACCCTTATGCGAGCTTTTCGATTTGACCATGTCGACCCTGATCTAATCTTGCCTGCCAAAAAGAGCATCATCACCGCTTGTTCCAAGCAACAACCATTAAAAAACCCCTCCTCCTAATTTCTTATACTCGCCTTGTCAAGTTGTAAGAGATCGTATTTCTAAGCTAGACCGGAGTTCTGTATTCCTCGCTTAGTCCCCATCTAGTGAACATAGAACTCAAAAGCACAAAGAAATCTAGTAGTCCCAACTCCCATCTACCTTCCTATCGCCTTGTTGTGCCACCTCTAGAACTAGGATCGAGATAATAATCACCACTCGTGGTCGGGACGTACGGCCCCGGGTCATCGCTCATCGAATACCAATCTCCCTGAGCTTGATCGGTACTGGCATAATAGTCTCCGTGGGTCGACCCTGCGGCACTATAACCAGTCGACCCCGCTCCGCTGGAATAGTATCCGCTGGCATTAGCAACGATATAGTCCCCGCTCGTTACAGTCATCGAAGAAGCGGAATATGTCGTGTCTCCCTGGTAAGAACGATACTCCGGTCTCGTCGACGAAGGAGACGATGCCGAGGAGTAGTACGTTGAAGGTGTGTAGTATGCCGAGGAGGAAGAAGAAACTGGCAAAGTGTTCATATCGGATGATGTGTTTTGGATGTAAGTTGTATCCGCCACCGACTGGCTTTGGTAATCGGGAGTGCGTTCGTAAGTGGGTGTTGTGCTGGGCTGAATCAGCACTTGAATGGGTTTTGCAGGAGATAAGCACTAAGTTTAGGTCTTACCTCTGGCCTTCGTAGGTACAGACGACAGGTGGGTAACGACGAGCACAATTGTTGCAAGGGCGGTCTTTGGCTTGGTTGCACTGGATCTTGTCAGTCCAATCTCTTGAAAATTAGATGAGTTGAACAACCCTTTGCTTTCTCCTTCGACATTCAGTACACGACGTGAAAGTCCTCTGACGGGGTCGCAGCCCAGACGTCGAACTATGCATTGTATCGGGGAGAGGAGAAATAAGTCGAGTAGAATATCAGATAATCTGCAATGGCTTTGAGATATTTTCTTCTCGATGGAAATTCTTGACACATGGCTTAATGGCAAGTTTAAAAGCAAAGAAATAGAAACCCTTGGCTGAAAGGGAGTTTAGAGCTAGTCACCCTTTGCGTCAAAAGTGCCAGTGCGTTGTGGAAGCTGAAATATGAGTCTAATGATACGAACTGTTCTCTTCAATTTCTCTCTTAACACCCCCCATGATGTATTTTTATAAACAGAAGTGGTGGCTTTAATGTTCTGGATTGCGCCCCCACATATAGGGTTCCAAGCCCCTTAGTCGAGTTCCCCGTAAGGCTAGACAAGCCACGTTCTTATCGATCTCAAGAGATGTTTTAAGAAGAAGGCCTGTATCGGCTGGATTATGGTCACGATTTGAATCCTCCAATCTCGATTTCGTTTCGGATTTCTTAACTTTGCAGTCTGACACATATCGCCTCTGGGCATCAAGAGCTCGGGGCGGGCCTCGCTGGATGCTGATCAGGGCAGACATTTTGACCGGGTTTCCAGATCAAGAATCCATTGCCAATTATTGTCATCTTATGGGATCACCAAGGATGCGAGAGGTGTGTCAGCCTGAAAGATGTTGTCATCGTGGTTGCAACGCTCAGGCCTAATACGCCTTCTCGGTTGAATATTTTCTTAGCCTGTCATTACTCATATGCAGTGTCTGCATTATACCTACGTAATTATACCGACAGGAATAACCCGTATTTCCCAAAGCAAAAAAAGAGTAGCATTGATCGAACGAGAAGGGTCCACTCTAGATGGTATGTTAGACTAGGAGAGGAGAAAAGTATCGAAAGATAATCTGACAAGTCAATGGCCAGCAAGGAACCTACGCCACTGAAAATGTGGCTGGCCGGATGGTTTTAGAAAAAGTTGTAAGCCGTCAATAAGTACGACGCCAAGCGGGCATCTCGGTTGCCAAACTGCCGGATGCATCACAACGCACTGCATCCAGGATCAAGTTCGGTACCGGTGGCCCTGGTGCAGCTACTCGGTACTCCCACACCATACTAAAGAGCCTCATACTATATATGACTCAGCTAGAATGATAGTTATAGCGGCTCATACTCCTACTCCATGGTATGATTTACTTGGTCAAGTTCCATAAAACTTCCCGACACAATGAAATTCTGATCTTCTGCATAAGGAGCTAACACAACTGTACAACATGACGAAGTTCTCTATTGAAGATCGCCGGGGATATAGCCGTGGTCTTCCGGCGCGCACATCAATTCAGAGCTGGGCATCTTTCAAGGCTGCTTATGCGGATGTTCAGCGGTCACTCGCGGACCAAGATCCTCTACAGACATGCAGAGTTATTAACATCATTGGTCATTTAGCCAATTTGGTCAAGGCTTACTCTATTTTCACCGCCTCTAATCAACCCTGGCTGTGGCGTAAAGTCGCCTGTTTAGGGCATGTTCTCGACAAAAACAGTACATCGCTATATTGCGCTCGTTCAAAATATTGAACCAAGCGAAGGATATCAAAAGGCCTTGTAGGCTAGGCTCTGCATGCTAATAGAACTCAAGGTGAGTCAGAAATACCACTCAATTCCACAAGACCCTAACCACGTGTGTCTTCCATAGGAGTTTGCCGTCACTTCAAATAACACATCAACTGCTATTTCGGGGAGACAAATCCATGCGGCAAATATTCCCCGACAAGGCATCGCCCCAACGTCGAAGTTCCCGGATATCGGGGTGACGAGGCCAGGGGAAGATGCTTTGTCACTGGAGGTTGACATAATTCGAGGCGGCCAATAATATGAGTTTCTATGCAAAGCAATAAAGCAACGGCAACGAATCAAAGCAAAAACACGAGCAACCTGCAGAAGCCAAAGACAAACAGTTCATCCATCGCCATCGATGGTAGGGCTAGTTCCACACCGAGTGGTTGGAAATCCTGCCCGATGATTACCGCCAAAAATCTGGGGCTGAGAATGCAGCCTTACAAGAAGGCAATAGGGACCTGCATGACTTCACGAGACGCAAGGACAACGAGTCGACAACGAGAGCGACATATGGTCTGCTTGTGAAACTTTCAGCCAGCTATGAATGGAACCATGACCATAACCCGGATTTTCAGATCGATAGCTGAGGCCTGGATGCTCGTATGCGTTGTTGGGAGGGTTTTGAAGATCCTATAATAGGAATTTCAGCGGGTAAGAAATCAAGTATTGCCCAGCTAGTTTGCTTCATCCGGTATGTGTGGAGGCTTGAAGGGTGAGCTCTGAACTTTCGATATCAAGAGGCAAATTTAGAAGATGACAACGCGAACGAGAACGTGTTGTATACGGATGGCGAGGCAGAACTTTAAGGTTTCGGGGATGTCAGGTGCTACCGATCGTGGCTGGCGTTTCCGGTTCATCCTGAATCCTGCCACATGAAAACAAGCGAGGCACGCGTCCGCGACCGCTCGGCAGAATTCCAACCTCGACCTCTTCCGATCATGTAACTATCCTTCAGCATCATTATTACTTTGTAGTCAGCTACTCTTTGTTAACAATAGGAAGCGTACAACTCAAGTGATCAGACATAATCCTCAGATCAGCAGCTTTCCCCTCATCGAAGGAATCAACCATACCCTCTCCTAACGTAATCATGCGAGGATTCTCCAGCGTCTTCAACAGCAAAGAAGTCAAGGTTATTCCCAAGATATATGGAGACGCTGTCGCGGGCACCTGCAGATCCAAGGCGAAGAATAGCTATCAATCCAAATCCCAAAGATATCCCCTCGACTCTTACGTATAAGTACCGGATGAAACCAAGCACAATCGACACCTAAGTATCGTTCCTTTCGGCCGTTACAATTAGCCACTTTTGTCTGGGATTTTAACCTACTTGATTGTTAAAGAGGCCGGCATGTCTTGCGGAAGGTGTAAATACCATCCTTCAAGGGCTCATTCTTCAAATGCTCCTCCATCTGCCCTGTCGAGCCGAATCTAAAGGTTGAGCTCGTAGATCGGTATGACTAGACAGCACCACATCTTAAACAAAATTTATTGGGGGCTGGTTATAACATCACGAAATTGCTTTTCTCTCTGGTCGATTTTCTAGTTCAATTTTCCCTTTCTTCTTTTTTCTTTTCTTTTTGCAATCAACTTCCAGTTTTGGATTTAGCAGTCCTTTCCACGTTAGTCAACTTTGCCTTTCCTCTATTCTCAATCGCGTTTTCCAATTGTATTTAACTTTGCAGAAGGAAGCCCCTCTCCAAGTTGTTCTTGCCATTTATGATGTCTGCACCGCCCTAACCTAGAAGAGCGATTTGCTGAGCAATATGGATTCTGCCATGTCATTGTGCGATTGTTAAAGCACTTTCCAATACCCTCTGCAGCTGGCCTGTTCGAGAAGATGGAGGTAATACCTAGGCAGTTGGTGTGGCCATCGACAAGATGCCTGAGTGTAATTCAGGTGCTAAAAGCTTATTGTTTTTCTACCTATTCTTCTCTCCGTTGGGTATTTTTGCAATGGCTTTCAATCTTATGCATTAGCGAACGTGGAAATCATCGGTCTGTAGCTATTTTATTGGAATGGGAAGGATAAGTATCGATGCTTTTATGTAGATCAGCCATGCACGAATCACAGATCGTATCGCATGGCTCAAATTCGAGAAGTAAGCCCAGAATATTTTTGACAAGTGCAGAGATGACACAGATGACCTTGGATATTGCAGGTGTCTTTTACATTCCTCTATTCTTAATGTCTTTGCTTGCAGGAGAGATAGATGCGTGAGGTAGGCTGGAGTATGAAAATGGTAGAGTAATAGTCGCTTGTCACATTTTCCTTGCATACTTGTTAGAAGCGAAAATGAACAGTGTTGCACATATTTCTCTATCTTGAGTCTACGTCCTACCTCCCCTATAAACAAGCACCTCAGCTCCATCTATTGCCAATTTCCAAGAGAAATACATATACAAATACCCAGCTCATTCCCCTTAGCTCATTTCATTTTCATCAAATCACATAATTTTCATATATCTTTTTGATTTTAACCAATTCCAAGTTTCATTTTTCACGACACCTTTTTCTCAACATTGGGTTGTGATGGAAAAGGGGACAAATACATACCGCTGCCTTTAAAACAGGAAATGGTTATTATGGAGGGAGGAAGGGGCAAGTGAAATGAACGTTAACTTACTTTACGGACTGCAGAGGTACTTATGTAGACGGAACATTTACCCTATAATCTAGGCCTGTCTGTAACTCACCCATCCTTCTGGCGTTTCACGAAATCCAAGAGGGAAATACAAAACCAAAATGCAAGTTTGTTTGTTTGATAGTCATTATATTATTCAGATGTCCTCTTCTAGGCATCCAAACTATCAATTACACATACAAGCAAGCAAGCTCGTGCTTCCTCAACCCTTGTAATCAAACGTTCATCCATCCATCATCCATCATCCATCAATCCATCCATTCTATTCCAAGTCCGTGATCCAAGCCCAGCCGAGCCCTATCAAGATCGCCAACCACGCCCGATCCCTTCCTTACCTTACCTTCTAAATCAAGACGCCGGCTTCCACCCGCCTGAGTCTATTTAAGTCCCATCCATTACAAGAGATCATTTACCATCAATCAGTCAATCCTCCATGCAAAACCCAACGCAATGCAAGAGACTTGGTACCTATGAAGCTCCAAAAAAGTAAAAAAGAGAAGGAAGGAAGAAGAGAACCGCCGTTCTGTTAAGATTACTTAAAATACCCATCATACACCAATCTTCAACGGCCCCTCCTCCTCGCCCTCCCGCTCCCTAAATCAATATTCTTCATCTCCTCCAGAAGCGCCCACGCATCCCCTCCATTCTCCACACTGTTAAGTCCTTGACGACTTCCCAATTGGCCCCTCGCCTCACTGCCTCCCATCGGCAGCTTCGCCGGTAGAGGCGGCGGCCCACCCCCCGACGAGTTATTCCCATAGTGTTGGTTACCCCCGTACATAGGCGCGAAATTCTCACTTGGAGAAAAGTCACCCGTGTTGGATCTTGGCATACCCCTCGGCATAAAGCCATTATCCTGGTAATTCGTCATGGGAGCCAGCGGTGAAGGCTGCTGTTGTTGTTGTTGTTGTTGTTGTTGTTGCTGCTGCTGCTGCTGCGAAATGCGGGTTGCTTTCTTTTGAAGACGATGGCGTCCCGTGGGTGGGGTGGAGGGGTCAGAAGAGTGGTAACCTGACGGAGTTAGAGCCATTGACTGAGGGCGGTCGCTTCGATGCTGGAGTGGGCGACGAGCCGTGTTGGCGGCCTGGCTGCTTTGCTGTGGAGGTCTATAATTGCGATCCGGAAGTTGGGAGGCGTGCTTAGGTCCTTTAGACTCGAGGAGAGGGGCGTAATTATGCTCTGGGATGTGATCGCTGGGGTCAATTTCTCGACCGTCATGTGTAATGATCTTGGCATCGGGATCGGTCTCGTTGGTGTCGTAAGCCGCGCTGAGAGAAGGTGTCGATACAGAGCCTGCTAGAGCTGGGTTGAGAGCGTTGTATGAATCAGGGCCAAAAGGGACGCCGGACAACCGCCTGGTCTCGTCAGATACGGCTGGAGATGGGCTGACAGATTTCCGTATGGGTCTACGAGTATCAGGTGAGATGGGTCTTTGTTTACGAACTGGAACCATGGCCATGGAGTAGCGACTTTGGCGTTCGTCATACGACGAGGACTGCTGAGGTACTGGTTGCTGTGGAGGTTCAACATAGGACAACCGATGCGGCCTAGTAGTCGTGGTTGGCTGGTACTGTGGAATGGGTTGACTTTGATATCTTCCTCGAGATGACCCATTACTAGCCCTTTTCTCATCGTAAATCCTGTCCTGTATTTCTTGAGCGATTGTTGGATCCATTCCGGCAACTAAAGTTGCAGGTACTGGCGGTATTCCGTATCCAGGAGGTTCAATAGGGTTCTCAGAAGCTCTTCTCGGTCGCTGGTCTTGCTGCGGCGTCGTATTATAGGATGTTTGGGAGGATGTAGATGCATCTGTTTGGGATCGATCCCTGTGCGAATTCTGCGAGGTTCCCGAGGTGTATCCGATCGAGCTGTTAGAATATTGGTGGGTAGGAGCTGTAGATGTGCTGTTTCGTCCTGAGGATGAGCTGCCTCTCCCACCCAAGTTTAATGGCGCCGGAGACGGCACATTATCATATTTCATCTCCTCGTTTTGCGAGTTCCGAAACGAGCCACTTGCTCGATGAGCACCATAGCTCGCAATAGATGGAGAAGGCACCTCGTCTTCTACCGTAGGTTGCATTGATCTATAGTCATTATGATACCTAGAATCATAAGATTGATGCCGAGACTCAGGGTGTTGTTGCTCATCGTTGACTGGGCTGCGGTATTGGGATTGATCTTTCACAGGACTGTAAGCTTGGTAGGTGCCGGGAGAATACGCCGGAATAGAATTGCGATGGCCATGTGGTGGCGTTTGATACGCATTCGATTGTTGGGTATCAGAGGGAGGAAAACCATAACTTCCATAGGTTATCATAGCTGGCGCAGGGCGGGAATTGGCGAGCGATTTCCGGCTCCGATGAGCTGGTGGAGGAGGAGGGGGCCCGCCAGGACTCGAGGGAGGCTCGAATTCGTCTGGCTGTGGAACTTCGTATCCAATTTGGCGTTGCTGGTATCTACCATCTGGAATAAAGTTGTTCAATTCGTTCCCGTAGTCGTCCGCTTGGTGCCTCTGCATATAATCGTTCCTTTCATGTATTCTATCATTTCGATCGTTCCTATCCAGAGGGTCATACATGTCATATCTGTCGTTTGAAGTAGGCTGAGGGTCTGGCGCAGCATTATTAAATTCTGGCGAGGATCCATAACGTGTCATAGTTTGCTCATTGTTGTGACCCTGAGATGGAGGGAAATCTTGAGGTGCTGCATTATACTCTAATGCCTGAAGAGGAGATTGGTTGGAGATATATCCTGAATTTTGGTAGGGTCGCTGCGGGGTATGAACTTGCTCAGGAGCAGGGGCGGGAGCGGGAGCTGGAGATATTTGGTGGTATCCTCGAGTAGGTGTCTGTACATGCTCTGGGTGAGATGGTGGCGGGTTCTGATATCCCCTTGGGGGTGTTTGAAATTGGTCCTGGTGCACAATTGGGGGATTATGATAACTCTGATGGTCTTCTCGAATATGGTCTGGAATTGCTGCTTGTTGATTTTGATATGGTCTTGGTGGGGTCTGATATTGGTCCTGGTGTACTACTGGAGAATTATGATAACTCTGAGAGTCTTCCCGAACGTGGTCTGGGATCGCTGCTTGCTGATTTTGGTATCCCCTTGATGGCGTTTGAGTCTGATCAGGAACTTGGCTCTGTGGATTTTGATAGCCTCTCGGAGGAGTCTGAACGTAATCTGGGGTCTGATTTGGTGGATTTTGATATCCTCGTGGTGGAGTTTGGACATAATCAGGACCTTGACTGGGTGGATTCTGGTACCCTCGTGGAGGCGTTGGAACATGTTCCGGTTGCGTGGCATTCGGGATTGGATACGGCTTTGAGGGTGTTTGAACATGATCAGGCACCGCACTTGGGGCATTCTGGTATCCCCGAGGAGGTGTCTGGACATATTCTGGCACAACTCTGGGTGGCTCTCGATACTCTCGCTCAGCCGAATCAGAATAAACCGATTCTGCGGTCGGCGCATGATATCCTACTCTTGGAGGGGTTTCAACATGATCAGGGACAGCAGTAGGAATGGGTATGGGAGCAGGCATGGGAGCGGGCTCTCCAGTAATGGGGTCCGAGGGTAGTGGCCTCCTCTTGACTGCAGCTTTCGGTTGTCTCGGTCCTCTGAGAGAATCTCGGCCGCCCGCCTCGGCGGTGCTTGCGCTAGATTCCTTCTTCTTTTGAGGCTTCTCTTCCGGCTTGGGGCGGGAGTCGTAATATGTGATCTCAATCCTGATATCCCCAGCGTATTTGCCTTTGCAGTTCAAGCTGTGCCATAGATCATTCTGCCCTCCGCCAGGGACGACGACCTCCTTCAAATCTACCCATGTTTCTCCAATAAGATCGGTTTTCTTGTCATCGTTAAAGACCGACACCTTCAATTGATAATAGTCTGGGGAGTCGTGCACGGTGTAACGGAGCTCTTGATCCCTAGTCAATGTTAGTGGTCGCGCTCTCACCAAATTGAAGAAGCCCTTACCATCGCGGCGTTTGGCCTCCTCGGCGATCAGTTTCCGTCTTCTTTGCTTCTTTACCAAGCCTAGCAGCGCAATAGGGATTCTGCTTCCCAATTGTCTTCCTGTTAGGCAGATTCTTTGCGCGATCCACGACGATGACGAGAGTCCCAATTTCGGGCCCATCCACGGTCATGTCCGCGAAGATACCGGCCGTATGAACGCCATTGAGGCCGTTGACTTTCGACTTGGTAGCCATGCTTGCTTGGAGTGCGAAGAATGGAGGCTCGCTGTTGTGGTGGTGGCTTGGGAGCCCAGAAGGTAACAACGCTTTGTTTACAAGGGGCGAGAGCTCTAGATGAGCATTGTCGAGTACAGATGAGAAGATGCGATGGAAACCTCAATGCATTATTGTCGACGTCAATGGGATCCTGCACGATGACCGTGAAGAGAAGGTGAAGGAGGAAGCTGTGCCGGTTGTGTTTGTGTACCTGCGTACGTAGTGGAGAAGTCGTCAAATATCGTGGCTGGGATGCTGTGAAAGTCGGAGGCGGGTGCGCAACCCTTGCGAGAGCGATCCTGACTGTCGCAAGCTTCAATGGATGTTTTTCTGCAATCGCGCCCTCTTCTACGATGCAGTCTTTGATACTCAAGCCTTGAGTTGATCCTGCTTGTCTCCTGATTCAATTGATTCCCATTTCTCAACTTTCTCTGGATGTTTTCTCTCCAATATTGATGATCGTCGCAAATCGGATTTTTTGTTGCGACAGCGACCGGGTTGCTAGGGGTGGAGACCTAAATATAGCGGAGCTTGGGCTTCATCGACGCCAAGCCAGCGTCCCCTGCAAGGCTGAATCTTCTCTCGATGCATCTCCAGTACTTTCCGAGCGGCACAACACCAACGCTTCTGTTATATGTTATATATGCCTGGATACTTCTCCTCTCATGCACAAATGCAAACCTCTCCAGCCCCCCCCCTTCCACCTCCATCTCCTTTTCGCCTCCCCCCCCCCTATCGCCACCTAAACTCATCATCTAGCCTCGCTCACCATCCTCCTACCACTCCTGATGGATCCTCGAGTCATAATATTACCAACATTACTACGTACTTGATACTCCAATGGAACTTCAAATACTCGTCACAGTACACCATTACATATATGTCTCTAGGCCACTACGCGACGTGATCCGTGGACTAGCGCGAAAGTAACTAATGGCTATCACCCCCACCACCTAGCCTCCAGCCTAGACCATTGTTCCATCCAGACAAGACTCCAGCCTCGTAACTAGAAAACTCTTACATCTATAGGTCAAGTCCTTTATTCTATGGTTACAAATCAGCGGCCTTGCATAAAGACGGCCAGAGATCTCTGGAACAAAACCCTCTTCCGTTACAGTTCAATCACTCTCTATCACATCACTTCACAATCCCACCAAGAAAAGCACTCTCCCATGTAGTTGATCCTTTTTCATGTCATTCATCTTCAGCCAATGCCTCTGGCAAAGATCAAGACCCATCTCTAATCTATCTACACAGTTCATTCTCCCCATCCATCTATCTATGCGCCATGCGACAATAGACATGTATCTCATACAAACGCAACCAAAATCTGGTTAAGCTAATAGTACCCACAACCATATAATTTCCCATTCCGTCCCCTCCCAAAAACTCTCTTCTCAATTCGTACATGTACTTTTTTTTCTCAGTCGTGCAAAAAAAGCGAATCCCACACAGCAACATCCCCAGAGCACAGCAAAGTAGCAAAGTGCAAAAACCCTCCGTTATAATTCTCAACAATTATACTCAACGATGAGTCACTCCGTTCAAATGTATCGTTTCATGGTCTCGTGAACGCGTAAAAAATGTCCTCGCACCCCGAAGATTAGGTAGAGCAAGAATGTAAGCTCATAATACCGAATGTAATTTTCGTGTTTTCGTTCGTGCTGGAGGCCGATGTGCAGCCTGCACATACCAAACGCCATAATATCCTTCCCAACGCCGCAAATGTGATTGAAATTCAAATAGGAACCCATCCAACTCCCGCCAATCCTATCCAGGAGGAATAAGCGAAGCCGAGGTTGCAATTTGTTTAGACATCCATCATCTCGGCATCATCCCCCAGGACGTCATCTGCTGGGCCCCAATTGCCCTCGTAAACTGTCGCACCAGCGCGTCGTCGAGATTCTACCCACATAACACCTCCCGCCTCTAGTATTTGGCTGATCACCGGACGGTCCTTAGGATCTGGCGAGATCATCCAGCCCACCAACTTGTCAAGAGCATGCACATGATGCATGTCTCTCATGAATGGTGGTGCCCGATGGAGTTCACCTCTTCGCATTGAGCCGAACAGATTTCCTGGGTCGTGGGAAAGTGATCTGGTGGAACCTCCATAATTCTTCTTCCGTACGCTCCTCGTAGGTGAGCCGAATTCAGCCTCGATCTCGTCATCACTGAAAGTGTCCATGCTGACGTCGATCTCCTCCATAGGAATGCCAGTTGCGTCTCGCTGTATGGAGCTATCTGTGCTCCATGTGAGGCTTGGAACATCACTCATGTCGCCGAAACGAAGCTTTTGCCACGTTGGGCCATTATCTGGGAGCTGAACGTTACCGGCAATCTCAAACATTATGAGTCCGAGAGCGAAGACGTCGGCCGGCTTGTCGTACTGGCCCAAGAGGATCTCCGGTCCAATATACTCGCGATCGCCTTCTCCCTCGATTCCAGCTGGTGCAGGCCAGCTAGTTGCCATACCAAAGTCCGCAATCTTAAGAACACCTTCAAAGGTAATCAAGACATTCGCGGGCTTAAGATCCAAATGAATGTATCCCGAGTCATGAATATGCTTTATACCCTGTATGAAATCAGCACCGCACAAAAGAGCCTTATGAGTTGATCATACCTTGCCAAGTTCCAACATAATTTTCCAGATACGGAAATCATCCAATCTTCCCTTCCGGCCAACATTTGCGAGAAACATGTCAAGACTTCCCTCCTCACAAAACTCGGTTTGTATGTACAAGTAGTTTTTCTCCTCCCAGCTGTCAATGAGATGTACGACGTGATCAGATCGTCCAAGTGCTCTGAGCACCTCGACTTCCTGCAGTTTCCGTTGACGGTCCCTGGTGCCTTGGAAAGGCTGTCGTGACTTCTTGACGGCAAACACCCGCTCTGGCATGGGTGTTGGTGGAGTTCGTCCTTGCGTAGGCGAGCCAGCCGTGTGAAAGACAGAGATGTTAGCATTGAAGGGCGTTGCAATTTGTGTAACACGATACACTAGAGAGAATTCGCCAGTTCCAATCATCTCAACCTTCTCGAATCTTGAAGTAAGTGATCCATCGATGTCCGCCGGTGCAGATCCGCCAACTGGAGTGGTGCTGTTCCTCCGATCTCCAACGACGGAAAAGTAATCTCGGCCTGCGGTTGGTGTAGCGGGAGGTGCCATCACAGTCAGGTTAGTACTCGACTTGACAGTTTTAAGCTGGTGGGGATTCGAAATCGATAATCCACTAGGGTCAGGCGGGACCATGGCATCCTGAGGCGTGCGAGGGGCCAACCTCTCGATAAATTCTATGCGGTTTAATGAGCTGACTGGAGCCACATGACTAAATTTAGCGAAGCCCGGCTTGATGGAAGGTGTTAATTGAGTAAGAGTAAGAGATTTTGGTGAAGGGGCCGGAGCCTCTAATGTCAATGCTCGGTAGGTCCGAGATCTGCTGAGGGAGGATACAGACTCCAACTTAGGAAATGTTCGATTGTGTCCCATAGTAGGAGAGTCGTTCATTTCCATGGAACCATCACTGTCATCTCCAATGGAATCACCTGGGCTAGTAGAGAGGTTCAACTTACTGCTTGATCTTGGAAGTCTTCTGCTAAATCCGCTCCCGACAGCGGATATTGGAAAGCTCTTATGATTGCTCGGGCTGCCATTTGCAACGAGAGCTTGCTTGGTTGGGGTTGGTGGTAAGTCAAAGTCGATGCTGCTCTGGCTGTTGTCTTTTGAATCCGGAGATCCTCCGTTGCCATCATCGCTTATAAAGCTTCCCCTTCTATTCAGGCCATTTCCAAAAGTGCTACCAAAGACCCCCGTGCTGCGGCCAAATACGTTTTGGATTGGTGTATTGCCGTGAGGATTGAAAGGAGTAGACGGTGTCCCGAAAGAATGCCGAATATGCCTAGCCTTAGCAATAGCGCTACCAGGGATGGGAGCTGGATAAGTAGCAAAAGCTCCGGCAACATGTTTCTTGCAGGGAGTATCCGGCACGTTCTTGCTGGCGCCTCGGGCAAGCTTCACCTCCTCCGGATGCCGGTTGACCTTGGAGATCAAGCCAGTTGAAGCGAATGCGGCGGGTAAAGGTTTGACATGCTTGTAGTTTGCGGGTGTAGCAAATGGTGCTTCGCCAGACGGTTCGTCGAATGCAAAGGGTCTTAATGCACCAGCGGGGAGTGACTTTGAGAAATCCAACTTTGGCCGGGGTTGGTCATTGAACTGGACAGGAATATGAGTTGGAGACTCATCCATCAGGCTTGAGCTAGATGAAGATGTGGTCATTGTACGTGAAAGTGGGTGGGGTCGATG
Source organism: Ascocoryne sarcoides NRRL 50072 (assembly GCA_000328965.1). Classification (NCBI taxonomy): domain Eukaryota; kingdom Fungi; phylum Ascomycota; class Leotiomycetes; order Helotiales; family Gelatinodiscaceae; genus Ascocoryne; species Ascocoryne sarcoides. Next base: position 2,049,655 of record KB205939.1, read on the forward strand.
TGCCGGTTGATTTTGGTTGTTCATCATGTGCATTGATGGGTTGGGAAGACTTCCTTGGGATGAGAAAGGGCTATCTCGCTCCATGGGAGGGAGAAATTGATCGAGAGAAAGCCGGGGGCGATTTTTCGATGGCGTCGACTGTTCAGGCGCAGATTGTGCGACTTGCTGTGCTGCTAAAATTTGTGCTGCATGTCTCCGTCCCCAGGAGGTTTTCTCGCCATGTCTTTGTTGCAATGTCGATTTGCGCAACGAAGAGGAGCGTCGAGGCATCGAAGTAAATAGATTGTCGGTGCCGATTGACGCAGTGGATAATTCATATTCATGGTTATTCTCATCGTGGATATCAAAATGCGGTGAAGAGGTAGGGCCGTGGTCAAAGACATTGAAATCATGACCAAAGCTTGCTGAACCGTGCAAACTACGTCGTTTTGCCACCGGACTCCCCAAGCTTGCTTGATCTAGATTCATAATGGCATCGCTTCTCTTGAGCGGGCTCGAAGTTGTATTACCCATATGGCAATCCATCGCACCGTCGGATCCTAGGCGCGAGAGCGCTTGGTTGATTGGCGCGCCAGGCATATCCAGGTTAAAGCTCATTTTGGCGATTCTCTCAAAGCTCTTCCGCTCGCTTGCAGCAGGACTCGTACACCAATTTTCCTGACCTCCAACGGCCCCAGGCGCCGAATTTGGAGGCACGTTGCCGCTGTCGTATGCTTGGCTCAAGGCGCGCTTCATGGGACTCTTGGGCGATGATCGCAGACGCGCCGTCGGCCGAGGAGGGGCGGTCTTTATGCGCGACGACGAACGAAGGGCCAGCTTTGCGCTCGGGGGGAAGGGCACAGCAAGAGGCGATGGTGTGTGAGGTTGGTTTCCGGTCATGTTGGATTGCGAATAGACGCGCTTCGGCGGCGAGTGTGGAGAAGGCGACAGAGGAGACTTCGGCGACGAACTTGGGGATTTTGTAACCAGACGAAACTTGGAAGGAGATCTCGACAGAGATCGCCGGAGTGACCTCACTGCAGAAGTCACATCGACATGATGGACATGAGTGGGAGATGGCAATGTCAGAGTCCCACCTCCACTATTTGAATATGACATGGCGAACGGAATGTGGTGATTCCACGTCGATAGAAGAGCAAATATGCAAGGGAGACGGCTATCAACCCCTATCGATCGAGCGGCATCCAGAGGGAACGTCGAGATAAGGTTTCAGTGTTGCGGGCCGGTATCGTATTGGAAAACGGTGTCGAGCAGAGCGATGGCTAGATCGTAAATTGTGTTGGGTGCGTTCGATTCAACAGCAACTGGGAGCGCGAACCTAATATTCACCAGCTCTCGAATTCCCGTCCCGTCTCAATAAAGGTGTATCGAATCGAAGAAGGTCGGAATTCGGACAACTGTGAATGGTCGAGGAATGCCACGCCGTTTCGATATATGACTCGATGTCGCGCTCAGGAATGTTGAGGCCACTGGAACCCGAGAACCATGACAAACTCGGGGGAAGATTCGGTTTGCTTCGCAACGGCCGCACAGCTCTCTCTTTCTCTCTCCAACCCCGAATATCACGATGCTGCGTGCGCGTGTGCGTCCCGACTCCGCCTGTCAATGGGGATCGAAATGTTTGTCGGAGAAAAAGATGTACTTCGTACGCGAACGTGGATGATGGGGGGGGAGCAGAGTTTTGCTGGACGTGCAGTAATAACCCCGGTCGACGCCGCGTGATGAAGATTGTTTTGTTGACAAGGGGACGCGACCGGACTCGGCTCGGCTGACCTCTGTTGCCGGGAGGCGTTGCCGAATGTGGATGGACGCGATTGCGGATGGAAATTTGGAGGAAATGAAGGGAAAAGAAGAGAAGAAGGATGCGAAGGAGGAGAGAAGGAAGAAGTCAGTTGAAGGTTGAAATGGTCGCTCTATCCGAATCTGGAAAGGCAGTCCCGTCCGAGAGGCAGGAGCAGGAAGGCACGAGGAAGCAGGTTCGCTCCTTCCCGCATGAGCCTCGTTCTGGCAGTCACGTGGCCGTGAGAAGGTCCGAGGCGGTTTCTGTGTTTTGTTTGCCGGCGCCAGCCAATCATCACGCGTCGTCCGGCTCTCCTCGTACGGCTGCATCCGAGCGCCGTTGTCGATATGGATGTCGATAGGGGGGTTGGCAAGAGACGCGGTTCCACACGCTCTGCGACTCGGAGCACCTCCTGCATCATGGGGTCGAGTGCGGTGTGCCACGTCGAAGCTTGTGTGCATGAGGGGAAGACGAAGAGGAGGAGGCTCGTTGGCAAAGAGGGGGAAGGGCTTGGTTGACTGGACTCGAGGGCCGATGAGTTGGCCTGACGCACTCGACTCGGTTCTATTGTTTACTTCGTCCCCTCTCCTCTGCGTGCCCATGTCCCCTCATCGCAGCAACCACGACAATAACAACATCACAATGCTAACTACGTCGTAATACAATACCCAATTTCTGCCCCACTGCTGCCGCTTTCGTGTGCTCGCCCGCCCAGCCATCCCAGCGCTGCTGGGCATCTAAGATTGACACCCGGGGCCCTGATCCCCCCGCTTTAATCTTTATTGGGATGGGCACCCAGGGTTGGCCCTCTGGGAAAAGGGGGGACGGAGGATTTCACGCATGAAGTCATTTCACCTCGAGGACATGCAATTTCCAGATCAAATCCCCTCGCCCGTGGTTTTCCCCCACACGAGCGCGCGAGACATGGGATCTCCGTCGAACCGGTGAGCCGATATCGATACGGGGACTCGGGGAGTATCGATAGAACGGGAGCTCCGTGAGCAGCTATCGTCTCTCATTTCAATGCCCTGGCCGGGTCCTCTTTGCGTCTCCTCCCCCTCTCCCCCTCCAAAGTTATTTTTACGCGTCTTAGAACGCGGCATAAGATCAGGCTATGTTGGGGCGAAGGGTGGGATCGATCCCCTTTTCTATATTTATTTTCCTATGCTCCTAACAAACTCCTGGCTGGCCGGGCAACGGGGCCACAGAGCCAACGTCTGCAGAAGTCCACTTCGTCACATTCTTCAACTGAATCATCTTGTCACACCGCGTGTTTCCTGTTTGGGTGGCACAACATATGATTTAAGATCTTGGATCGTTTTCAAGCCACGAGGTGAGATCATTCCGTTCCAGACTTGGACTTCACGTTTGGGATTGTCTTGAACAAAATTCCTGCACTGCCACAAACTCGCGGGTGCACGTGTTTCGTCACGTGTGTATCTCATCGAACCGGTAGGCGCTTTTGGAACATGCCTCCGCGGTCACTCATCGCGATGAGATAGAGAGAAGCCCGATCAGGTCTTCAGCTGGTCATTCCTGTCACAAACAAACATATTTCATACCCATCATCCGCCAATATTTCAATCACCCTCCTTACTCTCTGCACATTCCTCCATCTTTCCCCCCTTGACCACTCTAACTTTCATCTCTCTCAACCTCTCTTGAAACCCAATCATAGGACCTTCTACCTTCATCTCTGTCCCAAACCATCTGATATAAATAAAACTTTGTCACATCCCCCTTCTTCTCCCTCGCCAGCGTCAATGACTCTCTAGCGACCATCCCCCTTATTGACATAAGTAGATAACAGCTACGGCAGCAGACCGATTCCAGCCCATTGTGCATGGACTAGAACATTGTCATTGTTCTTGCTGTCTCTGTCGAAAGTAGACGTAACGGTAAAGATAGATTCTATAATTGATCATATATTATGTGGGTGTTATGTGGCTGGCGGCCCTATTTTATAGTCTACAGCTTGCTCCAGTTGTTTTCGTTTTGTTATTGATTGGAAGCCGAAAGTGAAAATGGTTGTAGAAATCGAGGTAGAAGTGATTACTTGGTCTCTTTCTTAGCTTTAGCATTTATATAACACTACTCGAGGAAGATCCTTCCCAGCAGTGAAGCTCTACTTGGTGTATATATATAAAAGATTTTTACGCTGCTGATACTTAATGCATAAAAATACGGACAGCTCCTCGTCAACAAGAACCTCCAACTCGCCGCGTAGCTCAACAGTGACGACGAGAGCTATTGCACCATCCCCCACAACAACAAAGATATCTTCCGCTTAATCTAGCATGCTCTCGAAACGTCATTCGGATGCCCGTGGGTAAAACAAGAGAAAAAGTGATTCACTAGAGCTTGAAACACCTAACCGAAAAGTTTCCAAAAAAACGGGGGAAAAAGAGCAAAGAAAGGGGGGTCTCAACGTCTAAGCAGAGAGAATTTGTAGTTTTTGTTAGTCTTCAATCGGACGTGTTAAACCGAACTCCTACATGCGGAGACAAGAAACAGCTAGAGAGCCTTCGTTGTTTTATTTGGATATTATCCTAGTGCTTCACTCAGCGCCGGGCTTTACCACGGAACCATGGTTGCTTGGGTGTTGGCTCGGACCTTAATTGAATATAATAGGGCTCCTAAGGTGAGTGTATTGATGGTGCGGTTATGCACGGACTAATACTGTGGCCAACTCTCTCTCCCCAACCTCTACTCCAATTCTTCATCATCATCCCTCGTCTCCTTTTCCCATCGACTCTATAACACACCCTCGCATCCCCTCAAATTCTAATCCCGTAACCAAATGCCCTACTAGCCGATCCACCTCACCATGAACTACTACACTAACCTTTCGCTTTGCTTCATATCACCCTCCCCCTGGAGGAGAGTTTCGAAATGTGCCAAACACATCCGTGTAGCTGGCACCTTTCTCTCTCCCAGGTAAGATCGACAGGGAGTCAGTACATACTACTTTAATACTACATGTTATATATTCTAGAGGTCATGCTTTATGTGTTATATATATATATCTTATGAACCCTTATGAAGAACGAGCTCAAGAGCAAGTTTCTACATGGGCATAAAAAGTAGGGGCAGCACTTCAGAGAGTCTTACCTACACTACCTCTTTGAAACTGCCGCTATTTAAACCCGTCCCACGAAACTAATTGAAACCCTCCTTGGTTTCTATAACGCTAGGTCTCTAGTAGCACACGTCGGATATACCCCGTCTAGCCCGGCCATCATAAGACACATCGCTTCAAATCCCATTTTCGTTTGTGTATGAGACTATTCCTAGACCATCCCCCGTGTCCTCATCACATCCTACCACAGCTTGATATTTTGCTCAGTTTTTAAAACGCATTGCTTTTGACTATCCTTAAAACACCTTGTCTATCTACATCTCGTCCTTCCCCAATTCCTTCGTCGCTCCTTTTCCTGAACCACCGCTTTTGCTTGAAGCCTTTGTCGTAAATTGCTCTGGTGTGTAAACCTTCTGTGAATCACCCTTTCCTAGCTGCTCGAGATCCTTCACTGATTTATCAATTATATACATTAAAGAACGTAGAAGAAGATCATTTGTAGGGTTCTTCTCATTCACAGGGTTCTCTTCCATATCCTCTTCCCGTATAGCCTTCAAATCTTCCGGTGAAATTAATGGAGTCTCCTTCTCCCATGACTCTATTGGAATTCTGTCTTCTAGGTGCACCCTCAAAAGGTTTAGAGTCAAACCTTCATCTTCGCCTATACTATTTAGTTTTTTCCCCTCATGAACAAGAGTTGGTTGCTGTCTTACTTAGAACATGGACATAGTCAGTCTCCTCCTTTACAGAAAAGTAGTCAGAGCCTGCCATGAGACAAAGTATATCTTTATCCGACTTGTCAGCTCCTATCTTCCGGAAGAGTGATATTGCGAAGCAATATTCACAACCACGCATACAGATAGCGACGTCTGGAAAGATGCAATAGGAGGCATGGAGATCGTTGTCGGGTGCCGATCGATCTTGGGGCCAAGAGTAGAGTTTAGATATTAACTCGCCATCAATCGAAAAGGTAATCTGGGTATCACCATTAATGTTGGAATGCTCGAAAAGAGATAAAACAGCGTAATACTGAGATAATTCATCTTCAGGAAGACCGTAGAACTCGAGAGTGGGTGGAGGATGGAAAGTTTGATGTGTCTCAATTTCCTTGGGAAACGAAAACAGAAAAGCTGAGTTTCTTGACTCTGAAGCCACAGTTGACCCAGTTAATGACGACGACATTTTAGGTAGTTGAATTGTTTTGTTGTGCCATACGAGAAATCGAACGTTGGTAAAGAGAGGCATTTTTATAGAAAGTTTAATAAGGTTAGGAGTGAATCATCACAGAGAAGTGATTCACGGCCTTCGTTCGATATATCGGATATAATAAAATATATAGGAGCAGTAGATGAAGAAACTAGACAAGGATGGCTGTCTAGGTGCTGCAGCTACATAAAATAAAGAACGTCAATAACAGTAAATATCTATTATGTCACACTTCAAAGCTGCACAAAAAAAACCAACTCAAGCAACCAATCACTAGAGCATTCCATGTCTGTAGCGCGTTCGCAAGCTGCTATCTACAACTATACCACACAATACTATACATAGCTTTCTCGAACCGTACAGCACCTGACCAAATATCCTCTCCACTGAGATTCGCTAAGGAAGTAAATGAATAAGTATACAATATGCTCCGTATTTTATCTCGAGTTACAACAAGATTATTTCGAGTAATTTATGTAGCTTTTTTGAAATGGAAGCGAACGTGACTGACTCAATTGCTTCTGGGTCGAGCATTTGCGATTTGTTGCTTAGTTTTACCGATTAGCTCGCTATTTTGCATACCATCACTTTAGCCTCTCCTTTCCAACTTCGATACTCGCTTTAATGAGCGAGTTAGAGGAGTTTCAATACTCAATCTTAAAGGATCCTCAAAATCTCATAGTATCGAAATTCATAAGGGAAATGGTTATAGTAGAGGAATGGGAGCAGTATTGTTGTACAACAAAGTCTTTATTACAGCAGATAGATACATTATAATTGTTCCCTGAATTCCGATTTCTGTTAAGGAAAAGGGTCCACAGTTACAATTTCCAAGAGTAGCCCTATGGGCCTCTCAGTCTTCCAATCGACATCATGAGTTCCCGATATATATGTGTTATCCCGCTGCCAAGAGGAGTATTTCTTGTAATACCTCTCATCAGGAATCACGACGTTTAGCTCGCTGGGAAGGACGAAACCATGTAACTTGCGGGATCGTACATGAAGTTCCATACCGCGGGATATAAACAGCCGCGAAAGCCTGTAGGGTACATTGCCGTCCGGATCGGTGCCATTGATGTTCTGCGGAATCGTAATAGAGGAGCAGCAGTAGTGTTCTTCAATTTCTACATTCTTGAGTTTTGGGTGAACCGTGAGCTCTTCAAGCCACTCAAGGTTCTCTCTTGTGAATGGATGATTACTGGGGTTATATTCTGGGTCGAGAAATGAGGAGCCAGCATCAAAGAATATCTACGGGAGAGCCGTCAGTTTACATCGCGGGATCATGCAAGTTAGTGACATACCCTGAGGTTTTCCAATGACTTTGGCAGTCTGTGAATGAGTCCATTTCGAGATCCTACCTCTATGGGATAAAACCCGGAGGCCGCATCGCCGCCGATTTTAGCACAGAACAGCAATGTATTTGTGATATCGAGTACCGTGAGAGACTTGAAGAGACTGAAGTCGATCGCGAACTGAGCACTAAGAGACTCGGCACAATATCCTGACAGTCGCAACTCTGTCAAAGTTGTAGACCAGTTAGAGATGATCCAGTGGATGGGGGTTTCCCCCAGCTTAGCTTGAAAACGAGATGGATTTATCTCTGGCGCATATTCTCCAAGGTTATAGTTTATCGATTTCACTTCTTCAAGTAAGTCCCAGATCATGTGTGCGTCTGCACTTTCTGGCTGCACCCAGGGGCCGAGAATTAAGTTCGTAACTGGAGAATTATGTGGAAACCTTCTTCTGCTCATGAAAGCGGAAATGCTATCACGCACAAACGAATCTTTATCGTCCACGAACGCACCGTCATCGATGTGAGTGAGAGATAATCTTCTAATCTTTGGCAGCAGCATAAATTCTACGGTATCTGCTGGCCTGATTGAGATATTGGATAGATGAAGCTGCTCCAGGTGGTCCATTGGGTTTTTAGTAAGAAACGAGGAGCTAAATTTCTGCATCTCATCAGGGCTGGCACTGCCTGAAGAGAATCGTATTTTGAGCGTTTGCAGCTTCATTGCCGATCGAAACAGAAGATTGAGGGTCTTAATGGGTTCGTTTTCGGCCCAGTCGATATCAAGATGACAAATGAGATGCGAGGTATCGAGTTTGCGAATAAGGTGTGTTTGAGTTCGCCGCCAAGCAAGCGATAGTAGGAGATTCATAGACCTCCTATTTGAATCTGGGCAATGATTGTCGATGTGAAGATGACCCCAGAGTATACGGCTAGCCTTCTCATGAAATTTTGCATTGGCACGAGCAACGGTACAGAGATCGCTCCGTGTTACATGTCCTCTATCGACGGCAAATGCTAGAACCCAAGAGCCATGATAACCGGCGATGGACTTAAGTTTATACTGTAGATGAACCTTGCTCCGGTCGTGGAAGGGGAGAGTGAGGGTGGAGGCAACCAATGTTGGGAATGCTGACATTTCAGAATATGAAGACGGGGATCGATATTCGAATGAGGTAGCAGGATTGAAAGTGACTGTCGTTGCCACGGAGGCGAGAATAGAGCACCATGGGCCGAGATGGCGAACTGCCCGTTGGTTGAGTGATCAGTGAGTACGTATTTGCCGGAATTGGCAAGGGCGAGCGTCTTCTCGCTAGGGACAATGGCTGTTCCTTCCAGAATCTAGAACGAGTGATGTGAACTACTGTCGTGAAGGTCGTCCTTTCGTCCCTGTCCCCGTAGAAAGAAGATATACTATCCGCTCGGCTAAATGTTTAGATGATATTTGAAGACTCCATAATTGGCAAGAATGACTGTGATGACTGATTAGGCCAATTGTGCAGATACTTCCGCACATTCTGGGTTTCTCATTGGTATTTTGCCTGCATCAACTAGTGTAGCTAAGTCAGAGGTCACTAGTTCATTCCTCCGTTGAACTTCTCGTCCAACGGGCCTTGTCTGGTCCAGATATTCATTCCCAATTTCATCCCACTGAGCACAGGGAGTCCCGAATGAATGGTGGCTGGATCGCCACTTCCATCCTCTTGCAGGTTCTGCCAGAAGACAGCATTGCCGGGTATCGCTTTGAATGTCGTTCCATGATCCCACGGCTCATCGCAGTCGATGAACTCGCACCAACGCTGGCTATATGGCGCATCGAGGATGGGGAAGTTGGTTCCTCCTCCAGTCAGATTGCCTGCTGCGACGTAGACGAAGAATGAGGAGAGACGATTGCCACCGACATTCGAGTCCATTTGCGAGGCAGATTCGAACCAATCTGTATGGAGATCGTAAGTCTCTCCATGGTCGTATTGGACGAGTTGGAGGGGCTCCAAATGCGAGGGTGGGATGTCAAAGCCTTGGAAGTCCAAAGCTCGAGACTCGATACAACGAACAACGACATCGCGAGCAACAGAAGTTGATCGGGAAGTGCGAGTATGCCGGAGCCCTTCTTTTCCCGATGCATCCGCCACAGCCGACTGCGAGAATGTACCTTTACTTTCCAGATGTTAGAACGGAAAGTTGAAACTGGCAATGGGAGACGAGCAAAAACCAAAAACATACGTGATCTCTTGCAGGTAGGAGCGTTCCTCGGGAGTCAGGAACCCTTCGAGCTACACTACGAGAGGGGCTTTGGAGAACACATGAACTTTGTATGGCGGATGATTGCAGGTGGGTGGATTTATTGGGTTTTGCTGGACACTGCTGCTGGTAACAATACTGAAAATGGCGAGAAGGTGCAGAAAGAAATAGAAGGCTGCTGAGAGTGTCATCATTGCTGAGATTGTGTCTATAACAGATTTTCAATATTTTGAGAGTGAGAAAGACCGAGGAATTGTGAGAAAACAGTTACCACCCACACCAAGGAGATATATCGTTTTTAAGTCCAAAAAATACGAAAAGGAGCCAACTAGTATTCAAGCTTCAGACAACTTGAGTCTTTCATCAATGCATCCCACGATCGGGAAATGAAAGCCGAGGTCAACGGAGGTCCGAGAGGCAGCCATTAGGTTACCGGTAAGAACTTGCGACAGGAGAAATCGAGACAAAATATAAATTTTTGGAACCGTGAAGCAGAAGCGTTGTCCGATAAGGTTTGCTAGGAGCTTCCCCATGTTTTATGCTTGTCGATCAAGCGTCTTGACGTCGCACTTCCTACTGCATTATTAGCTCCTCGAACCACATCTCATCTGATTAGATGAGACGAAGCCGCCACGGGGGGTTGCTAAGACTTCATAGCTGAATGTAGTCACGACGGCATCAAAAACTTGCATAGCATGAGGGATCAGATCAGCTCTTGGCAAAGATGGTCCCAACGACTTGACAAGGGCTACCGACTTTATTTCCGATCCAGACGGATTGATCACTTCCATCCCATTCTCTTTTGAAAACTTCTCAAGGCCCTTTTTGTGATGCTCTAATATACTCAAAGCCAATGATGAAGTTCTCTGCGCTCCTTTTTAGCTGTCTCTTTGAGATGCTGGCCGTTCGAGGGGGAGTGGCTTGGAGCCATGCGACCCAAAGCGAATTAACTGCTGTTCTCGAGAAGAACAGCATGGCTCTAGTGGCTTGTAAGCAGAATCTTCAGTACTGGGCAGACAAGTTCAACAAGACTAACTACCTCGAAGTTGTCTTGGCAAGCTTCATATTCTCCTAAGACTCGATATCCCGAATTTACTAATTCGACATCCCAATAAATAGCCACAGACGTAAGTAAGCTCCTTGATAAAAGAATCTCAAAAAATAGATCTTAACAATCTTTCATAGAGAATCAAGCAAAGCCCTTGAACCAGAATGGCGCTCCGTAACGACCAAAACATCCATTCCCCTCCTTAGCATCGACTGCACAGCCGAGGCCGAACTTTGCTCGTCCCACGGGATAATCTCATACCCAACCATCCGACTTTTTGAAAAAGATGAACCATACAAGAGATATCGTGGCCCACGTCAAGCAACCGAGTAAACCGATCCCGCTCCTTCCATTATTTTCCTTCCTTCTTCGCTTTCCAAAAGAAGGGAGAAATTATACTAAACTTAATCGTTCACTAGAATCCTCTCTTTCCTCCACCGCTCCTCTCGCCCCCCTATCACCCACTTGAAGCACCAAAACATAACCCACTTCACCACGCTCGATGCAAACGTCTTCATCGCCTACATCCCTCCAACACACGCTTCCCTGCTCTCCACTTTCCGCACCATCGCCGCTTACCACGCTGATAAATATACCTTCGGCCTGGTGCCCGACGGCCCATCCAGAGTGGAGCATTACAATTCTGCGCTCGGCCAGACGGCCATGCTGACGCATTCGGGGAGCGCGCCGTTATTGTTGCCGAAAATAGAGAGGTGGGTTGAGGAGAGGACTATCCCAATTATTGATGAATTTTGCGAGAGGAGCGAAATGCGTTTTTTGAAGGTGAGAAGTTACTTTCCATTGTTGTTCTACATTTTCTTCTGCATCCACCTAGAGCCCATCAAATGAGCTATGAGATTCACTCTCAAGTTACCGCGCACCTTTTCTTATCAACAAAAAGATCTCAATCCCCTCTCACACTTTGGAAATCTGAATCAACTAATTCATCCACCCATCCACCAGTCCCAAAAATCACTCCTCTACATATTCCATTCCTTCTCTTCCAACCAAGCTCATCTCAAAGAAACGATACATGCCCTCACACCCTTCGCTCCAAAACTTAGCGAATACCTCATTTTCACAACGGTGGATGTAGATAGATATTCACATGTGCGGCAGAAACTAGGACTACATGATGAGGTGAGCTTAGCGCTGTTCAATCCGATGTACGGACTCGTATTTGCTTTTGATGAAAAAGAGAGGGGGGTGGTGAGTAGGGAGAGTGTAGAAGGTTTTGTGGGGGATGTAGCAGCGGGGAGGGTGGAGGTTATTAGGAGGGGTAGAGAGGTGGATGTGGGAAGGGGAGAAGAGGGAAGAAGGAGAGTACATGAGGAGCTTTAGGTGGGGTACAATATTAGAATTGGAAAACAAGAACTTTTATATTTTTATCTTGATTAGCTAGGATTTTGAACGTCGTTTAGTTACATTTAACAAACAAATAAACTTTTAGCTATTATCTATATTTTAGGTAAAGAAGTCTTCTAGACTTAAACACACTTCATCGGCACCGGTGTAGTGGCCTGTAAATGGGAGTAAACACTACATAAGCCATGATCAGCACACTCCCTACCAATCCAGAATATGCCCGTTATACGCCACCAGCTTCCCGCCATGCTTCTCCTTCGTCGACGAAGCAATCACCTTCACCATACCATCACAAGAATCATCGAGCCCAATCAGTGACTTCTCTATCGCAGCTTCGTCTAATCCCAATCCCTTTGCGCCAGTAAGGCCAAGATCAGTCTTGACCCAGCCTGGAACCAGAACCCATGTGCTGAGCCAGTCGTCCTCGGCCGCAATCCTAACTGCAAGCCAATTCACTGCCGCCTTTGACGTCCCGTACGCCGCGTTCGGGATCAGGGGCTGGTTACTGCTGTATATTAATACATTATAAATCAGGTTTGTTCGTCTGACTCACGCTATACAGCCGGCCGTGGAGCCCATCGGCAAAAACATGGGGGTCTTGGTCGAATTCCGGAGGAGTGGTCGGGTAGCCTGGTAGAGTCTTATAACACCGTAGACATTGGGCTCGATGTGAGCCTGTAGGTCTGCAATCTTGACGTCGGCGACTGAGGGCCAGGCATAACTGACGCCGGCATTAGCGATGACTATATCGAGGTGGTCGATCTTGTATGAGTCTTGAAGCTCCTTGACAGCCTTGGAGGCATCCTGCTCGGCTGAGGCATCGATCTTGACGACGATTAGACGGCTGCCTTCACCCTTGGGTAGGTCAGCGAGGGACTGGGAAGTCGCGTGTGCTGGGTCACGGTTGCCAGCGATTACGATGTTGTTTGGTTGTGCGAGATAGCGTTGGAGCAGGCCCTTGCCCAAGCCTCGATTTGCGCCTGTAATAAGAATAACGGTCGGTGCCATGATGGATTAGTGAGTTAATGATTTGGTACAGATGTGTGTACAAGTGCAAAAGAGAGGGGAAGAGTATGAAAAACCCGAATAAATATTGTCAAGGTGTTAAATAAAGACAGCTACTGCGCAACGTCTTTGAAGGATACAAAAGAATGGCAAATAATAAAATGCATAGCGCCCAAAGATCCAATATATATAGCATCCTTAACTGGAGAACCCTTGGCATGTCATTTGTCAGAATGCATTGCACTACCAGTCAGAATTAAGTGGAGCTGCCGAATGCAACCAAGTCAAAGACTACTGGGAATCTTAACACATTAGCCTTAATGGTGGTTCAAAATTGTCCTACTGGAAGCTCAAGAAACTAGTTGGTATAATAATAGGCAGAGGCTGATGTTGAGATGTTTAATTAGCCTCATAAGCTAGCACAGTCACAATATAGAGGCCCGTCGTCTAGCGCTCCCGCTTTTGGGGTAGAGTTCTGACAGCTCGGTTCGGGTTGTTGTCAGACTGCATGCTCCGTAGGTATCCATGAGATCGAGAAGACGGCACTGTTCCGATGGCCTATTTATGATTTATCAGCGCGGGAAATGATGACGAGTTCGCGGGAAATGGAATCAAAACTTTTCAGAAATTGAAATCTATTGAAATTATATAGTTGCTTTGTCAGCGAGACTATGCCGAATCTGTCATATTTACTAGGGAGTAAAAGGACAGCGACTTACGAGGAATACTCCATAAATGATTGATCTTGTGAGTGTCTCGGACTTTTAATCTCGAGGTAGTTACTTACTATGAAGGGAGTTTTGTTGCCCTCCTAGCTACAGTATAGGGGATTTTATTAGGGTGTAAAACCTGTTTTCCTATTCATGAATCATATACCTAGCTGCCTACATAGATCTCTTCAGATGGACTCAAATATTCTAAATGAGTCTAGTCTCCTGAGTAGGTCAAATTATTAAGCTCTCAAGACTTTCTTTCGAAAAACTTGTTAAAAAGAAGGGAAGCAATCTACAAAACATATACTGAGAGATCATACTGAGCTCAGTCGAGGCTCGTCTTGTCAGCTCGGTTCAGAGGATTTCTTAGTCAGCATCCCGTTGATCTTATTTGAACCTCCCAAACCCAACTTCCCTCGCTCAAAAGTTTCTTGAAAGAAGCTCTTAGTATCAGCTCCTCAATACGCCCCAGGCTCAGTGAACCCTCTGAGCTAGAGCTAAAAGCTCTTGCTCCCTGCTGGGTGAGTCGACCTCATATCTGAAGGATGCTCGGTGCCCATAACACACCATTCTTAAGTGCTCAACTCTGTATCGACTCTCTATATTCACATCTTAGTATACGCAATGGAAATAAAATACAGCCTCAATACGATTTATACCTCATCGAGTGCAAGCGTTGAGTCAGTACCTTTCTCTCCATTTCCCCAACCCCACATCCTGACAATAGCGGTCGAATATAGTATAATCGCCATTCAAGGGCTCTGGGCGAACCCCCAATATACATGGCAATATAAAGGGACTATGTGGTTACGAGATCTACTCCCACGCTCACTCCCCAACGTCTCAATCCTGACATTTGAGCCGGTGTTCCCGCCACCAACGCAGGGCTCGCAGCTCCTGCATCACGTGCAGAAAGTCTTGACTCGGTTCTTGTTAGTACTTGGCTTCTTGACCATCCTGTGTTATTCCTATCAGAGTATGAGAACGCTTTTGGTGCTGCTTGATATCAGCACGTTTTCAATACTGTTGATAATAGCTTTTAGGAAGGCGTATAAACGTTTGACGAATACACCTACCTCCGAGATTCGGGATCAAGCAGAGAAGTTAGTTGAGTGTTTGAAGGAGAGGCGCGAGAAGATTGTGAGTAGCTGTATGATGTAGCTAGGTATGGAAGGGACTGATGTTTTGCAGGGTGTGCAGCGACCAATTATATTTGTTGGACATAGTTTTGGGGGCCTTGTAGTGAAGCAGGTATGTTGTCTTCTCATTGAAAAGTCATTTTGTTGACGGGGTTTCACAGGCGCTTGTTATCATGCAAGAGTCTTTAGATAATGATTTGCTCAGGCCAATAGCGGGAATAGTTTTCATAGGGACCCCTCACCAAGGCGCACGTTTAGCATCAGCGTCCAAGTCTTGGTGGTTCGATTCATCGTCAGATATACGGACAGTCCTTGAGCTGAACTCCAAAGTACTATCAGAGCTGGACGCCAAATTCTCAAGGATTCCCCGCATGAGAAACCGAGAGATCAAGATCGTTTCTTTCTACGAGATGGTTCCGACGCACTATGTTTCGTCACTTCTGCCGTGGTTTAAGATGCATGTAAGTATTCTCCCCTCGAGTCAATTGGGTTCACCTGTTAATATGATGATTATTAGGCTGTGGAAAAGGAGTCAGCAGCATTTTCTGGTTGGCCGATAATTGGTCTCATGAAGAACCACTCTTCTCTTGTCAAATTTTCATCTGAAAACGATCTTGATTATCAGCTAGTTTTGGCCGAGCTCAAGAAAATTTATGAGAATATAGAAATTTCATATTAGAAGCCACAAGTTCATGCACGCTCCGGTGATCAAAAGAAACCACTATTCACACTGTTCGTCTCTCCATCTCCATCTCCCTTTCCATTAGCGTAACGCCAAAATTGTAACCTGACCCAGCCCCAAATTTGATTGATAACCCAGAAGTAGCCATAAACACCAACAAGAACGACATGTCCCAAGATCAACAAAATAATACCGTAGCTAATGACCAAACACCCATCCTTGAACCATTTTGGCATACTACCAGCAGCTAAAGCAACCTGAAATGCTGACAAAATGGTTGTCACATATGCAAACACTAGCACAATGAACTTCCCATAGCCCTCCCAAAATTTCCCAAATGGGTCTTTGGTAACGTAGAAATGAGACTTGAACGGTCGTAACTCAAAGTAATGTGGGAGGTACAGAACCCACATAATCCAATTCAGCCGATCGAGACGCAGTTCCCCATACACATATCTCGGATGACAAGACCCCGGCAGTGTATGTAGTTTCTTTGCAGGATCTTTACCTCTTCGAACAGGAAGCGAGGTAGGAGGATTAGCATCAAGCCATGCATCGGCCAGCTTACGCCAGCTTTTGAAGCCGTCGACTCGTGATTTACTGAGGAATTTCTCAGGCAGGAGTTTGTGCTCTGCTGCGATGTCATAGTCGCATTGGCTCTGGACGAGGTACGTGTACGAGTGAAAGAAGCCTCGCACATGCATCAGTTCCTCGTTGTCATTTGTGCCAAGCTGAGCGGTGGCACCCTCTTCCCCCAAACAATCGGGCAGCGGCTTGATGTATAAGATTGAATCCTTCCAAGTAAGGTGAAGGCCGGGGTCATTGACAACGGTGAGGCTACGACCCTTCACCGTCAACTCCCAGAGCGAACTGTGCTTCTCTTTGAGCCCCGCAAACACAAGCCATTTCAAGATGCGATTGTAGAAATCGAAGATCGTGCTCTGAAAATCGGCGTCGTTGACCGTTGATGTTGGAGAGGTAGTGATTTCCCCCGAGTTGGTAGCTGACTTGCTGGTGCGGGCGGACCCCACTCGAGTGAGAGCCTTACCTTCGATTACGATGGGGCCCATCCTGCCCAAACTATTCAGAAAATTGACTCTTCCTTAGCGATTAGTTTATGAGCAGAAAAATGAGAATTCGATAGTGCGAGAAATAGCCCCGGAAAAGAGGTTGCAAATCCATTTTCACAGCTACGCGAGCTGAAAACCGCCTTCGACATTGGAGACGAGCCAATCCGTTCTAAATATAGTCGAGAGGGCGATTATGCGGTGTTCTGTATACACCTTGTCTGCATATGTGGGTTTTCTGATCCATACACCGAGTTTCGTTCTGGTTGATTCAGCTGGCAGGGGTCTCAGGCGCTGCTTCCTGAAAAAAAAAGCAATACTATTCACCCCGGGCCAAACAATTTTCAAATATACGATCACCGATTCTTGGCAGTTCAAGTGAGCCTTACCTCCGGAGCTGTACGGAGTATCATGCGAAATCTAGTCTGTGTCTTTATCTAAGGGCCGTTCGTCCTTAGCAGCTCTGAAGTTCTAGAGATTTCAATCTTCTCTCTTTTATAAAGACAGTTATTAAGGAGGTAGCAATAGTGTTCTTGCCAACTAAAGATGGCACTAAAGAGACAAATCGATTCGTAGCCTAACCTCATAATTCTTACCTTGAAACTTTTACTTTCCCTATACATTGAAGACAAGAGAAGAATATACACCCCTAACAAGCTGAAAAGCGGGGTAGATTCGTTTAAGCGATAAACAAAAGCCATTTACTTATTCTTTAAAACAGAAATAACATTAAACATTGCTTTTCCCCTGTGTTAACAAAAATGTAAAGTATCATTAAACCAATTGGAATGAAGTAAAATAGACGAGAAATAGAACCCTAAACTAGAAACATCTAGCTACACAAGCAAGCAGTAGAAGTATAGCGGCGATATAAAGGGTGGAAGACCACTCCATGGAGGGTGGAGCTCTTTATAGAGAAAGGACGTAGGGTAGAAACAGCATATGAAGTTTGATTTAACCAAACATGACGCACTACACGAACATGTAGCAAAGGGTTGCTGCGTGGCACTTCAGTATTAGGGCTTATGGAGGTTTGTTTAGGAATGCTTATTTCCAGGCTATAAATGCTCTATTCCTGTTCGCTGACATTTACTTGCTAATAGCGAGACATATATGAACATCAATTTATGGCTGGAGGACTCAAAAGCCTCTTATGACTCGCCAGTGACTTTCCCTAGTTGCTTTTATGTTTCTTAGAGCTTTTACATTTATAGTTCCATTCAAGCTGTTTACTCGTCACTTGAGGATATCCATTGCCCTGTATTATCCTATCCTACCAAACGCCGATCCGCGCCATCTAAACACAGTCCACCAACTCCTCTTCCCTCCAAGGAATATAACCGAGTAACCATCACTCCTAGAACACACACTCCCTGACATTTCCTACTCTCTTTGAAATGTTATACTCCACCCACTTCGCTACGCCTCTTCTCCCTGGCGCAATAATACAACCTGGATTTATAACCAGACATCCCTCATACGTGATAGAAAACGCATTCGCCTCTTTATCACACAACACCATTGCTGTCGGAAGCGGATATATACTCAACACGTTTGCATAATCCCATAGCACAGGCCGGTGGGATAAGGGGAAAGGAGACAGATATCCCTGATCGAGGAGAGTTTTCACTAATTTGCGGGAGGCATGGAGATCTAGATCTAGGGTAGTTGACGCGGCCTGTTCGGGTACTATTGACGTAGACTCGTTGAGAGATGTGGAAGGAGGCTCTTCCGTGTCAACCTCCATTTCAATCTCTTGTGATGGAGCTGGAAGTGGTGCAGCAGCGTCAACGTCAATATCGGAATCTTCTTCCTCAGGCACGCTATAATTGAACTTAATAGCCGTCCTCCTTAGCCTCCCGGTCATATCATCCCGTAACAACAAAATCTCATGCGTAGGTCCAAATAGCGACAGACGTGCAGGATTAGAAGCCCATATTGCTTCCCCGTCCGTTTTTTCCCCTTTATCCTTCTCGGCTTCTGCATTCGCGGTTGCGAATGCACGTTTGATTCGAGATGTGAACATTTCCGGAATTCCTTTCCGAGGGAGAGGGGCACTTGCTCCCGCAGAAAAGGCAGAGACCCATGCGTCGTTGTCGCCTGGTACGAAGATAAAAGTTGAGCATTGGAGGAGGGTGGGATAGTCTGAGAGTGCGGAGGCGAGAGAGTCGAAATATTCTTTGTATTCGATACTGCCCCCCGAGCCACCTCGTGCCATTACTGCATGTTGGACGAAGTTCCCCATGAGGACAAAGGTCATGGGTGTATCTTCTTCTGGCTCCGCAGCATATAGCCCAAGGACCTTTTTCAGAGCCTGGAGTGTACGTGGCTGGTCGAGATTGATCTCCCCCAAGATGACCATCCGGCCTCTGCCTCCTTGGTTCTCCTCTGTTGAAGTGAGAGAGGGACGAAGTATTCGTTGTTCTATTTTTCGCATTTTGGACCCCACTGCTCGCTCACTTCCTACACCTAGAAAGTCGACCCAGCCGAAACCACCTCCAGCTGTGAGTCCCCCTTCCCCTTCTGCACTTGCGAGTCCTAAAGTAACGCTTCGTCTTTCACAGGGTGGCCCACCGATGAAGAATCCTATAAACTTTCCTCCGATAGTACCACCTACCCCCCCACTATTGCCGAGACCATTAGACATGTTGGAGTCTTCTTCTTCATAGGTACCATCGACTAGTACTATCATACCGGGAGCGAACCATGCTCCATCTTCGGGAAGTGGCTTAGCATGGGTGAGATCAAGGGCAATACTGCCAGTTAAATCATTGATAGCCAATGTTCCTGTTGGCGAGATTGAAAGGAGTCCAAGAAGCATATGATTGGAACCATTCCGTCCAAGGAGATTGGCAATAGGAGTTAATTTGTAAGATTGTTGTGTTGTTGCAAGGCTCGATGTTGAGCGCTTGAGAGAGGGTTTTCCGGCCTCAAAGGTTGGTGTCTGGAAAGATTCATTCCGGAGAAGGCGTTGATGAATCAAGTTGTATCTATTGCGAAACACATTGGTTTTATGTGATGCCGGCGGGAATAGAGAGGGCTTTGAGGTATCCCTGGATGGAATTAGTAGAAACTTTAGACTTTGGTAGATAAAACCGACTTATCAAAATGCTTTTTTCCAACATTGTACGATAACCTAGGCTGGTCAAAAGCATCAATCACCTTGAGCCAACTCCTAGCATCTCTAAGTTCATCATCATCTGCCTCCTCTTCCACACCTAAAGACGAAATTCCAAAACTCGATTCGCTATCTTGCCTTCCCAACACACTCGGTCTTATCCCCAGTCTTGTATGGCCAACTTCCCCAATCTGTGATGAGCCCATCGTTAAACTATTCTGTCGACTCAACTCCCTACTTGCCACAATCTTCCCTGCAACCATACTTCCCTCCAAGGCCTTCAAGATATCCTTTAAGTCAGCCCCATCTCCGTCAACAATTACCCCTCCATTGCGGCGTTTCCAGCTCTTTGCAACCTCCTCCAATACTTTCTCTGCTAATCCCTCTTCTCGCCATCCTGTCCCACAATGCCTCCCGATAAATGTAGCTAAGACTTGCAGCGCCGAGGAAGTGAGAGTCAAGCTATGTTTCTTGGTGAAAGTTCTAAACGCTAATGGCCTCAACGTAGCTGGAGGAAGTAGAATCGGCAGTATACTCGACTTCGCATTTGCAGGAGCTGGATTAAAAGGCTTTATGGGAAATGCTGGGGTCCCAAAGGCAGGAGAAGACGAAGGGATTGGGTTCGAAGCTGCTGGCGTTCCAGGAATTTTAAAAGGATTCGCAGCTCGAGCGTTTTGTACTTTCAAAGGTTTCGACATATTTACAGGTAGGATTGTGCTCAGAATGTCAGATGTTAGCCATCACAAGCTGGAGTGTCAAATGGCTCTTGGCTTGGGAGACGCGCTTTGGTGGTGAATTTTCGCGTTGGTGTCGCGCTCACATCCTGGCCTGTCGGACCACACACAGAACCACCCTGTCGCAAAGCACTTTTCCCAGTCCATCACCATCAAACCCTTACCTGCATCGCAAGCTCTGGTCTCTTTTATCCAATTCTGCATCAAAAGCACAGTCGGATCTAAATCGAAATCCAATACCCACACGAACAGCCCGACCCCAACTACAGTATCGGACAATGGCAGAACCAGTAGAGCCACCAACCATCCTCTCCGAATCCTCAAATTCCGCGATGCAAGGCTTCAATTCTATGAAGGTGTCACTCGCAGATCTATGCGCCAAGGGCACAGCGCAATATGCGCACAAGAACTATTCAGAGGCGGCAAATTTCTATGCTATGGCGAGCGAGATGCAAGCTGAGTTGAATGGGGAGATGTCTCCTGATAACGCCGAGGTTTTGTTCCTCTATGGAAGGACTCTGTTCAAAGTCGGAGTGAGCAAGAGTGACGTTTTGGGTGGAAAGGCCTCTGGCGAAGAGAAGAAGAAGAAGAGTAACAAGAGCAATGGGGCTGGGAGCTCAAAGGAGAAGGAAGGGCTACCTGCAGTCAAAGAGGAGGAGTCCAAGGAGAAGATTGAGAGCGAGAAGACGGCAGAGGCAGGCGTAGCCATCGCCGCAGAGCAAAAGAGTGGCGATCAGAAGGAAGAAGAGAAAGCACTTGAAAACAAGAAGCCTCTGTTTCAATTTACCGGTGATGAAAATTTCGAGGATTCAGATGACGAAGAGGTATGCTTATCATTCGCATAACCTTGTTGCATATGCTCACAAGATACTAGGTCGAAGAAGTAGAGGGCGTAGAAGAAGAGGAAGAGGAAGACGAGCTGGCATCAGCATTCATGGTACTAGATCTCGCACGCGTCCTCTTTACCAAGAAGCTCGAAGAACCCGAAGCTGGCGACGAGAAAGGAAAGGCAGTTGGCGATTCCCCAATGGCCAGGCACATCAAGGAGCGATTAGCAGACACCCATGAAATTCTCGCTGAAATATCCCTCGAGAACGAGAAGTAAATTCTGTCTCCGTTTCTATCTACCAATGGACGTCCCTTCCTAACAATTTATAGGTTCCCCGAAGCCGTTAAAGATTCTCGCTCTGCCCTGGCCTACAAAATAGAACTGTACCCCGAAGAGTCTGAAATAATTGCCGAAGCGCACTTCAAACTCTCCCTCGCTTTGGAATTCGCATCTATTACTACCACCGAGGACGCCCCCTCTTCTGAAGCAGAGTCGCACCTGGACCAATCCCTCCGCGATGAAGCTGTCCGAGAGCTCGAACTGGCCATTGAGTCTTGCAAGCTAAAACTACAAAATGCAGAAGTCCAGCTTGCATCTACATCTTCTCCAGACGATAATGACCTCACTCGAACAACAATTATTGATATCAAGGAAATGATCGCTGACTTGGAGGCCCGGTTGGTAGAACTGAGAGGTCCGCCGGTGGATATCAAGCAGGCGTTATATGGGTCTGATGCGATGAATAGCGCTGCGGCTAACTCAAGGGGGATCTTGGCAGCTGCGTTGGGTGAAGCGCCTGCGAAGGCGGCTGCGAGATTAGAGGAGGCGAAGAGGAATGCTCATGATATTACGAGTGTAGTGAGGAAGAAGGAGAAGGTCAAGCCAGTTGAAGTTAAGCCAATAGCCGACAAGGAGATACCAAGTCACAACGGCGCGAACGGGAAGCGCAAGGCCGAGAATGATTCCGAGGAGAGTGGTAGCAAGAAGGTAAAGGTGGATGATGATCTCGTAAAGAAGAGTGTAGAGGAGCCTGCGGAGAAAACCAAGGAAGAGGAGAAACTAGAAGGGGTTGAAGTTAAGGACTTTGCCAAGGTATGAGCGGATGAGAATTTTACGGATTATTGGGTGTCCTTTCGAGAGAGGCAACGAAAATGGGAACAAGGTCAGGGGAAACGGCATGGCGTTTACTTGCACACAGGATACCAGGGAGCATATTATCACTGATGTGCTGGGTTGCACATGAATTGATACCAACAACGTGTATTTTAATGCATCAGGTTCATCTAATTGATGGATTCTATTTAGGCCATTTTTAGGCCATTTCAATTTCCATCCATCACGGTTTTGGTCTCCTTGTTTGATATCTCGTAGCATACAGATGGTATCTCGATGCCGAGCTAGATACCGGGGCGAAGCGTATGTAGATCAACAGACTGAAAGTCCTCATGTTTTAAAGCAGATCCAACTAGGAATGGTATGGCATGAATGCATTTTCCACCGGGAGGGCCAGTCAATATTGAAAGTAAAATTGACATTTAGATCCGCATCCAGTATCATGGTGGTGTTAATGTTTGGCTAGACCAGAAGCGTTCGCGGTGAAGCGGTGAGTTGCTGTGACAAAGCCAATTTAAGAATTGTGCTCTTGACTCGTTTCTATCCCAGTTTGTCCTATATTGTGGTGGGCTAATTTTGATGATTCGTGAGAGGTCATTACTATATATTCTTAACCTTGACCATCTTTCTCAACCATTATAATTCGATGGTGTTGTGCTTGAGCCTCCTTTTAAGTGGGAAGAGGACCCCTTAAATAGTGATTGCCATATGAAAGCTTCGCTAAGCAAAAGCTCGATGTCTTTCTCGGTCCAGTCTCGGGTCGGTAAGGCCTGGAGGAACATCATGACTTCTTGGAAGTCCATCTTTCTGAGTTTGCTTGAGAATTTGACGAGAAAGGCTACGCATACGTAGAGGTGGAATTCTGAGAATCCCTGCTCCTCAGCCTGGCAAGATGTTAATTATGTCGAGATACGTTGGTGGTTATAACATACCATATATGTATCCCACATTCTAATTGTATTCTGAACACTTATCTCCCGCATTAAAAGGCAATTCATCCATCTAAAACTGAATTGGATGAACTCCACGCCTTCTTGCTCCAGATGCTTGGCAAGGGGCTCGTCTATCCTAGCTGTTAAATCGTGTAGTGCGGCAACTTGGCGTTGAATGCCTGGCTGGGCAAATATGTAATTATCCTGAATGCCATCTAAAAGCTTAGTCAAACACCAAAAAGAATCTGCCTCAACCGCGTCTAGCACAGCTTTCGGCAGTTGTCCAGGATCCATCCCCTTTTCAATGTCTGAGTCTGTAATGTAACTAGCCAAGAAAACTTGCCAGAAAGGAGTGACAAGATCATTGATACCTTGAACGTAACCACTGGCAGGATGCCGCACGGCCCAGACATATAAAATCCTTTCCAATGATCTTTGGGTTGCTTCGTAGCTGTAAAGCTCTAAGTGTGGATTGGTTCTTGGAACATCGATGCTGATTTGATGCCAGATTGTTTCATCTAGCCCTCTGGCTTTGCCGGTTGTAGAAGCACTTCCACCCCTTTCGAAGGATTGTCTAACCCCATCAAGGTATTCCTTCCGTTTCCGTTCTAAAGTCCCAACGCGCCTTTCACTACTAGTAGGAAGATATCCCAGCAACAATTGCCAGGTCATCGCTCGAACCTCCTCCGGTATGCCAGACCATGCTGCAGCTCTTAAGTCTGTCAAATTTATAGACGTCGCTTGGAGTATCTTTTTGAATTTGTTGATTCTCGTTATGCGTGTCTGGTGAGCATCGATTTCTTTTGGCGAGGCATCAGCAGGAATTGGAGGATGGTTGATCAGATGCAAAGAGTTTGCTGGATCTCTGAGAATTTCTTTGTACTGGGGCCTCAGAATCTTTCCTTCACTTTTCTTAGCCACTGGATAGCTTGGCGTAGGCCGCTCAATGGCTATGTCAGCACTGTTTGAAAGTCTTCTTGTTCCAAAGCCTCCCAAACCACCCTGCAAACCAGCACCGAATGGCAAGAGGTTTCCCTTGATATCTGTCATACCCTGACTTAACTGAGGTGTTTTCTGTGTCTTCCGTTTCATACTGGAAATACTTGGTAGACCGAAATCATCTCCGTCATCATTCTCATAACCATATTCCTCATCTTCATCCCCTTCGTCATCTACAGTCCAATCATTATTAGTGTTTGACAAAAAGTCTGTATATGACCTTCTTGGTGGGGAGGTAAATCCTGAAGGTCGATGTAGAGGTGGGGTATCGCTACGGCTCTTGCTATATGAATTCGAGGTCGGAGGTGTCCGTGGACGACTGGAGCTGGGGTGTAAGGAGCTTGGTCCAGAATATTAGCTCAGCCAGCTTCTGGAGCAGGGTGAGACACATACAGATTATCAAATTTTAGCATATCCGCGTGTGAATACGAAGCCCCTACAACAATGCCCGACCCAGAATCTTTAGATTTGTTTTTGGGGGATGAATCCTGGCGACTTTCTGACGTTCTCGCGCGCCAGAATGGAGAAGATGATCTGAAGTCCTCAGTCAGTGAGGTCTGCCCAACGCCATAGTCTCCTCTAGCCCGCTTCGCAGAGTATTCCTCGAGACTGAGAACGTACTCGGATCTTTCTGCAGTAGACATAATCCGTCAGTCCTATTCATGCCCTCTTAAAAACATAGGATGTGGTGTTTCTTCTTAAGAATGCTAGGAAGGGATTGAACTAACCAACCTGAACCATCTCCTACATGGAATGTTAGCTTTGCCTTCTTCTGTAACAGAACAAAATTAAAACTAACCTGCTGTGCTAACTTTTTGCTGCCATTTGAAGACGAGAACATCTTTGCGAGTCCTCACCTCTAGCTCTTGTACTTCATGTTTGAGGCGTGGTTAAGGTCTTGCTGTTCTTGAATCAGGAGCCACAGATTCGCGTGAGCCTTAATCAGCCCTAATCGGGACTAGCGCCTCTTCGGATCATTTAAGCTCAAATCTACTCCGACAAGCTGACCTTTCGTGTCGCTTTCCCTCATCTCCCTACGTTCACTTCACTTCATACTTTATTTGGCCGCGTATCAAAAGGGTTACGGCGTTGTCCATCACTAGATCTTACCAAGCTCTAGTCTCTCCTAGAGCCGTTTGATGAACGTCATTAACTTCGGGACCGCGTTTTGATGCTACGACAGCTTGCCCACTAATTTGATTGCGATTGTTTGACCATAGATTTCAAGATGGCAGAACCTGACAACTTTGAGGAGGATCTCTTCGCTGATTTGTATGTTAATCATCTTCCCCACCCTAGGGTTTTCCGAGAGCTGTGCTCTCGCGTTACTTTTACTTGGGGGCACAGAGGAATAGGGTGATCTTTTATGATGTTGTGTATAATAGATGCCTATCAAGCACGAGGCTAACCTGAGCATCTAGATATGCCGAAGATGATACTGCGGCAAAGACCGAAGTCAAAGAAGAGCCTGCGACTGCCAAACCAGCAGATGCCGATGTGAAGGTTGAAGACGCACCTGAAGCATCCGAACAACATGGTGAAGGTGATGGGACCAAGAATGAAGAAGATATGGATGACGAAATTGATTTCAATCTTGGCAATGAGAACGGGAACGGAAATAGTTATGAGGCGCCAGCAACTCATGAACAACATGGGCCTGGCATTAAGGAAGACGGGTAAGATGATAATTTTTTCATTCTTTTTTTTCACAGTGGTTTTACACACAAAACATTGCGCATGGCATTGTTGCCATAACCTAGTCTGCGCACGTCCTGTCGACTCTCCATTTTCGGGTTGTATGGTATCAAAACAATACCGAGAATATCGGGTTGAAGATAGGGAGGGGTTCAGCTTTATTGGTAGCATCGGTTGAACAAGGGAATGGGGCAGTGAACAAATGGACAGGTGGATACCAAGACTGGAGGCTGAGAACTGGATGCTGCGGCGAGCATACAGGGTTAGGTTGGAGCGACGCCGCTGAGCTATAG
Source organism: Ascocoryne sarcoides NRRL 50072 (assembly GCA_000328965.1). Taxonomy (NCBI): domain Eukaryota; kingdom Fungi; phylum Ascomycota; class Leotiomycetes; order Helotiales; family Gelatinodiscaceae; genus Ascocoryne; species Ascocoryne sarcoides. The sequence goes on from KB205939.1 coordinate 2,075,984, forward strand.
GCAATGGGGGGTCTGGGAAACATTTGATCAAGAGACTGGACCAGGCTTCAAAAGTGATAGCAAGCCAGAGGACATAGACAACACATACTCGAAGGATGAAACTGGGGGCTCAGACAGGAGTCAGCACATAAAATTCTGAAGAGGACTGAGGGTCTGGTTACACCTCATGCATTCATCAACAGCGGCAATAGTCAAGCCTACTACATAGCCTATTGTCGAGATAATCTTCATAGAGCATCAGAGGAGGGTTCCAGATAGGCATAGCAGCACAAGAAGCGTTAGCGCTCGACAGCAGTACCTAGCTCAATACCTAGCATCACGATAGGTCGATAGCAAAACAGACGATTGTTCTTGGATATCTTGGTGTCGTTCTTCAGTGCATGCCAGTGGGTTGTGCTAGGATGGATTGATTTGGCACCAAGAGATGGATATGGCATCTTCCCCTTCACAAGATCTACCACAGTGCCTCCCCCACGTGGGTATAGGTGGTGCTATGTGGTGCCTCCCACTCTCAAGACAAAACATCTTCTATTCCGTCCATCGCTGGGGCTCCGACCAAGCGAGCATTCCCAGAATGTCAACCAGCCTAGACTTAGGTCCTGAAACAAACTTCAAGGAAAACCAAAGAATTGAGAACTCTAATACTGGTCGCTGGTTCAACCTTTTGTTATATACTAACCTGTGTTGTTGTTATTCTTTGTTCTAGAGGTTCACAATTTGCTAACCAGTAATGATTTCTTAGGAAGATGTTCATTGGTGGATTGAATTGGGAGACCACTGATCGTGAGTATCAAATCAAAAGGAGCCCTGACCTAGACACAGATAACTAACAATTGCATATCAGAATCACTCAAAGAGTACTTCTCACAATTTGGTGAAGTCTTGGAATGCACTGTCATGAGAGATGGTGCCTCTGGCCGGTCACGGGGTTTCGGCTTCTTGACCTTCAAGGATGCAAGAACAGTCAACATTGTAATGGTGAAGGAACATTACCTTGATGGCAAAATTGTAAGAATGCATCTTATGTTAAACGACTTTCAATTGCAATCCTTTTATTTTCATTTCAGAATTTCGCTTTTTATAACCCCCAAAACTTTAGAAAAACAGAAGCTTACATATTGAACCAAAGATTGACCCCAAGCGAGCCATCCCTCGAGATGAGCAAGAACGTACCAGCAAGATTTTTGTCGGTGGTGTTTCTCAAGAGGCCACGGAGCAGGATTTCAAGGAGTACTTTATGCAGTTTGGGAGGGTTGTCGATGCTACGCTTATGATGGATAAAGATACCGGTCGACCACGCGGTTTCGGATTTGTTACGTTTGACAGCGAGACTGCTGTTGACGCATGCTTGGAAGGGCCCCTCGAGATTCTAGGCAAGCCAATTGAAGTCAAGAAAGCTCAGCCAAGAGGCAACATGCGAGAGGAAGAGGAGGCTCGTGGAGGCAGCGCTGGGGGTGGTGGACGAGGAGGCCGTTTTAGAAAGGGGGCTGGAGGAATAGAGGACAACCAGAATCAGAATCAGATTCAACAAGGTGGTGGTGGGGGGGGCATAGGGGGAAGCGCCGGTGGTATGACGCCTCAACTTATGGCCCAGTACTTCCAACGCATGCAACAGTACTTCGCTATGATGCAACAACAACAGATGGCTATGGGCGGAGGTCGAGGAATGGGTGGGATGGGGGCGGGAATGAACCCGGCAATGTTGATGCAGATGCAGCAAATGGCTCAGATGCAAGCTCAGATGCAGCAACCGCAAGGGAATAGGAGTCAGAGCCCTCAGAGCCCGGGTGCAGCAATGGCAGCGGGTATGGGGGGTATGAACCCGGCGATGATGGCCCAGATGCAACAGATGCAGATGCAGCAAATGCAGCAGATGAATGGAGGGGCCGGGGGTGGAGCGGCTTATGCGGCGGGGGGGGGAAGTAATCCTGGAGGGAGAATCGGTACACCTGGTTACAACGCCTATGAGCAGCAAATGTTTGAGCAGCAAAAGTATGAGCAACAGCAAATGAGACGAGCTGCGAGAGAACAGAGCCAGTATAGTGGCGGCGGAGGCGGTGGTGGCTACGGTGGCGGACCAACGAGCTGGGAGGGCATGTATGATGATGTTCCACAACCCAATGTCCCGAGTGGAAATTCTGGTGGGGGAGGTCGTGGAGGCCGGGGAGCTGGGAGCAATAGGGGCTCGGCACCTCCTCAGTCTGGTCCTGTTAGTGCGCCGCCTGCTGGTGCTCCAACTGGTCCGAAGAATGCTGGGAAGCCAGGTGCGAATTACCGTGGTGGTGGTCGGGGAGGCAATAGAGGATTCCATCCGTATGCTCGGGGCTAAGGGATGGATTATTTTGCTGGGTCATACGCCAATCCGAACCAGCAGATGCCGTATCGGATTGATTGTATGCAGTAGCATGAGGTTCGTTATTGATGGTCTATTTGCACTCACACCGTTCTCGATATTCAACCTTCCAATAGTGGTATGATACGACTTCGGAAGGGAGCTGATGCACTCTTATTTCACATTTCTTTTGTTATAGGCTGGGTAGTGGGGCGAAAATGGGTCAATTCCGCATCATCTGAAGATGAGATGCATATGTGGTCTGTCGATACCACTTCTCTTTTGCATTGTATGATTGGCGGACTATCAGGATGGGTGGGTGTGCATGGGCATGCCAATACGTCCAACAAAATGGTTCACCCAGACCAAAATAATGAATAAAACTTCAAACATTATAGTATTTGACATTTGAAATTTAATCTTTGCTAAGTAGAGTCCTCTATGCTAAGTACTTCCCATGATAAAGCTACAATCCGTCTTCTACGCCTCCTCCCGCTTTGTCTCTAGAGCATCTCCCTCCATTCCTAGGGGTGGGATAAGCAAGTCCGTGTGAGGAAGGGATAAAGTGGGAGAAGGATAATTCATTAGCTTCTATGTGAGATAAAGAATGAAGGTAGGAGTAGACCGTAAATGGGATCTTCCTTCGTGTGCTTCAGCCCTTCAATCATACTCCAGGAAGACTTTGAAATCGGATTGTGCCTTCCCTAATACTCATAATTTGGTGAACCCTTCCGCAGGAGGCTGCAACCAATTCCTCTTATCATACACACAATCCTCCCCTTCAATAACATGAAAGGTGTAAATAATCCTTCCCTTTTGACTCGTATTCCTCTCACTCCTATGCATTAGATTCCCATGTATCAACACCAGCGTCCCGGCCTTCACTTCTCCCAATTGCCACTCCTGTTCCCCCGCTTCCCCACCATACTCCGTCCCGTCAGGGAACTTCTTTCCCATATTATCCACAAACTCGGTTCCTTTCCCGTCTACTTTTCTAACAAACCGTTTGCTTATAGGCGAGGACTTGTGGCTTCCGGGGAGGAAAGACAAACAGCCATTGCTGGCCATTGCATCCTCGAGGGCGTACCAGAAACCGACTGCGGACGGCGGATCGGTATATAAGAACGTGGAGTCTTGATGTGGAGGCACTGCACCGCCTATCTCGGGCTGTTTGCAGATCACCATGCTCTGTAGACATTGGGGGGTTTTGTACCCTAGTGATTTTGCAATAGCGGATGGGGAGTGGACAGATGAGTGGGAGAGGAGGGATGCGAACGGAGGAGAGAGGGCATGGAGATAGTGGCCTATTTTGTTTATGGCGAGAGCTTTGGGTTTTGTGAGATGGCCGGAGGGGGAGAATGCATCTTTTTACACAGAAGTGGTTAGATTTATTTATGTTGGAAATTGGTAAAGGGACGAGTTGGGATCGAGGAATAGAGGGGGTTAGAGTAAGCGCAGTACCTTCTTCGAAGAAAAACCGTATCTTGTCACCACTATCCAGAAAGTAATCGTCGCCAACATGATCGCTACTTTCTCCAGTTGAGAATTTTGTCATGGGATGGTCTTCCAGAGAGAAGTTATCGAGTAGGGAATGAGTTTCTGCCAGCAGAGACGAGACCGTTTCGGGGGAGAGGGCATCGGGGATGATGAGGTAGCCGTTCTTATTAAATGTTGCCACTTGGTCTTTCGTAAGGCCTTGGGTTTGGGGACCTGTCGAAATGTCTGGGGAGACGCGTGAGGGTGCCATCTTTGTGTGTTCTATGTGAGATGAAGCTTAGTGAGTCGTTGTGGCTGTAGATTTGTAGGTGAGAAAGAGCTTATCATCGGATGAGGGGTTGATAAGGATGATTCGAGTATGCGAGTTTCAAGGGTTGCATTTCCACGATTCAGCGAAAGGGAAATCCCGCTACTAAATATTAATATGAATGAAAGAAGGGTTTAGAATAGGAAGGAAGAGAATGAATGTCCTCTATTCTTTAATTAAGTCAACTAAGGTAATAAGTTATGTAACTTCCAAGTCTATTTTCCAAGCTTCCGCTAGACCTCGCTTCGAATTGACGGCCCCGCGTTTTCCTGTGGAAAAGAAATTGCAAAAATGTCCAGCCAAGAGGCAACAGAAAGACTTTCATGGCCTGACACTCTACAAAGCTCCCAAGCCTGCCTGAAGAAGAGATGCAAAAATGTAAAAAAATTGATTCTGCACACTGTGAGGTTCGAACTCACGCATCTTTCGATAATGGTGGTGTTGTAGACAACTTAAAACCATCGCCTTAGACCACTCGGCCAAATGTGCTTTTTTCTCTTTGGTTGGGATTTTATGCTTCTTATTTAGCGCTAGATACCGACAAGCGAATATCACCACAAAACGTAAGTTCCAACCACTACTCATTTTACCCAACCCTGGTCATAATGGTGTAATTTAGTGGCGGGAATGATTAAACAAAACTCGAAAAAGGAGACTTACACTTTAGACGTTCAGTGTACTTTGTGGTTGACTTCCTATGGAAACTTTAAGATTTTGAACAGAACATTTTAGCGCTGGGCACTTGACACAATGCCCGCCGCCCACATACAGATATATTTTATTTAGATACATTGGACCTCACATATCATAAACCCTTGATCAATTATCATTTGGCCAAGATGCTTTAGAATCTTACAATCCTCTTAACCTGTTATGCTTCATCGCTGGCATTTATATTTATTTCTCTGGGAATAGGAGAAGCCTAGACCTCCAATACAATCATGTCATCCAGCTTCACCTGCTTCTAGCCTACCTCATCACAGCACAATATTTCGACATTTCAAGACAACATTATGTTTTCGTTACTATACTAATACAACTATACCAACATCTCCGACATCCAATTATATATGATCCAAACGATCGGTACTCCAGCTAGAACTGCAGCCCCCAGAAATGAAGCTCTTCATGTAGCATACCCCAATTCCAATAAGCCCTACGCCAAAACACAGAGCATCCACCCTTCGCCGACCCCCAATTAACCTCCATACCTCTCACTGGGAATGAGTTCATACCCATCCTCCTCCGGCAAGAAAATAGCACTCAACCAAATTCCAAAAGCAGTCCCTACAGCTATACACCAGCTCGCGGTACAGTACCCCCAACTACGATCCAACTTCCAGCCCACGAAAAAACGATCGTCGTTATCAAAGAGGTATGCCTAGTCCATCAATTAGCCATCTCTCCTCCCAATCATTATATGACTTATCCCAGGTTCTCCGGAGAGAGGAGAAACTCAAAACATACCATGATAGCCATACAACAACACTGTACCACCCCTACAAACATCGCCAGAGAGACCAGAATCTTCCACCCCCTCACCCTCATCTGCTTACCCCCAAGCACCACAACCGCAAACCCAATCATCGTCGCACACTCCACGACAGCCGCCAGACTCATCAAGAACCCCACCGTTTTCCACATGCTACAGAAATACCGATCCTCGCCATGGCAGTCTGTGTATTGCGGGAACTGAGTGCAGGCGTTAGTGGTGGATGAACAGGATCTGTGGAGCCCGAGTCTCTTGGTGAAGTGACCGCCGTCGGGAGTCTCGACGGTCCAAGTGATCCAGTCGGGTACGGAAATGGAGGCGAGTGTGAGGGCGGTCGCTATAGAGGGGCGAGCGTTAGTCTGCGGTTGTATTGTTGCATTGACACTCGCTCAGAAACTGTGAGGGAGCCTGGGAGGTAAACAGGCAGTATGCGCACCTAATACAAAAGTAGCCAAGGCAATCGAATACACATATCTTCTCGTCATCTTGGTCGGAATCGCTTTTTCCCCTTTCCTCCCCAACTTTGCATGCCATTTATCTCCCAATCTCAATCTGCGAGTCGTCCAGAATGATATTCGTGATCGGAAGAGCCGAAAGTTGGGTGATGCGAGAAGGAGGGGTACACAATCCTTCTGCCTGGTCTCGAGACCTGCTGCAGTGGGCGTCGCAAAATCCGCGCAATAAGAAGAGGCTGTTTGGCGGTCAAGATATCAATCTCACAGGAGGAAAAAGGACAATTGTTCAATATCTTGTTGCGCCATTTTGAACAGAGTGCCATTAACAGGGCGAATCCGATCTGATTAGTTGGTATTCCAATTTAAAATGACGTACGGATTACATGGATTTGCGAGATGTGATGGAGGGGTTGGAAATGCAGATACATTCTGACAAGTTTGTTCACAAGATCGCACTTATGCAAGGTAGAGATAAGGAAGGTGTTGAGACTGTTTGGTGATTTGGTGAGTATATTATTCGAAATGCTCTAAGCAGCCCCATCAAACGCTATCGATGGCAACTAGCTCTACTGGATGCATTTCTACACTGTCAACTACCATCCCATCTAGCCCAATACCCGAATGATGCCAAAATATTTGGGGAATGATAACGGGGGGGTCTCGGTACCCAACCATCAATGTGAGATATTATCTTCCTCCCCTTGACCTCATAAATCTACCCTGTTCGGATTCTACCCAGTTTTCCCTCTTCGCGCCATCTCTAATCGCTCTCGCTCTCGCTCTCATCACTTTCGTCCCTTAAACCTCTAGTTTCAGAGTCTGGGCCAGATTGTTCCCCCGAGCTGCCTTCGCTATCATGCTCGGAGCCAGACTCAGAGTCAGACTCGGATTCGGAGCTGGAGGAGCTGCTGGAGGAGCTTGACGACGTATCATCAGCGTCGTTTTCTAAAGTCGAATCTTCAGAGCTACTATCATCAGAATCGCTCGAATCGCTGGATGAGGACGAGCTTGAACTGCTTTCGTCTTCTGCAGTCACTGTTCGCTGCTTGCGCTTCCGGGCGACTTTTTGCGAACTACCATCATTCATTCGGAGTCTCTTTTGGTTTTCGTTCTCCTCCGTCGTGATGGTGCGAAGAGTACTCCCATCGGGAGAGGTAGCCAACTCCACCAGTATCCTCTCCGCCCGCATTCTCTTCGCTACCCTAGTCTCCATAGCTTTGTCTGAGAGGTTCAACATTATCCCCTCCTCATAGCCCATCCTGGAAGACACGTCGGAAAGAGTTATCGCGGCAATATATTCCTTCATGGCACCTTCGTACTCCTGCTGTTTCTTGTCTAGTTGAGCCATGTCCTCCGGAAAGCCCGCAGCACCGTCTTCCAGATCTTTGACTTTTATTGCAAGCGCTGCGTCTCGCACTCTTGTTCGTACACCTCCCTGTAAACCCCTAACGTATGTGTAGATAAACGTAGTGTAATCTAAAGGTATGATCTCCAGATTAAAGATATGCTTGATGATATGATTCTGGTGATTCTTATTAAACTTCCAAGTAGCTCTTGATTCGGAATATTGCTTGAGGTATTCCAGGAAAGGATGTGATGGTGTGATGGGTTTTGTATCCTTCGATTTCTTCTGGGATTTGATCTTTGGTGATTTCTCCTGCTTCGCCTTCTTCACTCTCTTGACTCTGCGCACTTTTTCGTCGAGCTCTGGGTCTACTTGCTCTTCAACTTTGGGTGGTTCTGGAGTTTGAAACACAGGAGCTGAAGTTGAAAGCTGGAAATCGGGATCGTGCAGTTTCTGCTCTGCAACCCAGGAGGTGAACAACTGCTTTATGCTGTCTCCGTCTTCGGCTTTCGTCTCTGGAGTAAAAGCGACGGATTTCTTTCGTGCTAGACGCGGAGTCGGCGTTGCTGGGGCTGATTCTTCAACAGCTCGAGGGATTTTCTTATTCTTTTTGGCTTTCTTAGGTGCTTCCTCGTCGGTGGCTTCGTCTCTCTTCCTTTTGGAATGCTCGACGTGCTCAGGTGCTTCCATTGAAGCCACCAATGGTTGCTGTTCAGACTTCAATTTTAGTCCAAACCTCCTCCAGGCTGGTATCCGCGGCCCATTGGCATCCAAATCCGTTACTGAAGACATGATGGAGATCCGGTTTCGCAGAACGGTTGCACGAAAATGACCAGAGGTTCAGTGTTTATTGGCTCACAATAGCAGCGGCTTCCTGTTCAGACTCCAGGAGATCGATTTTGATTTTTCTCTTATCAGAGACTCCGTTCTTATCAAGTCGCCGGAAGAAAGAAGTTGCAGTCCCGAAGTCACATGATGCGTGTCCCAGCGCCGCAAGGCAAACGCGAGCGTCGTCAAACCTCAAGCTGTTTACGGTGCTACCCAAGCTCCTGCCGCCAGTTCAACTCCCACCACAAGCTTCTTCCCACGTACCATCAAGCCTCCAGCGCTTTATCTAGTATCTCGACCAGCTCAGCCTCTCTTTTTCCCTACACTAACGCTCAAAATGTCGGGTATGTTGTTGGTCTTGCTTGAACTGTTCCCAAATATAGCTAACAAGCTCCTTCAATAGGCGGCGCGGGATACGATAGACATATTACGATCTTCTCAGATCAAGGCAGACTATATCAAGTCGGTACGCAAATTCCATACGACGACAAACCTAAGCTGGATGCACCTACTTGGATGCTCCTAGCCCCAAAATTCCCAAGCGCGATGTTACATTCTTTAGACGGTGCTGATAGATTATGTGAGGATAGAATATGCATTCAAAGCTATCACAGCTGCGAATATCATGTCAATCGGTGTCAGGGGGAAGGACTGTGCTGTCGTATTATCACAGAAGAAAGTTCCCGTATGGTGCTCTGCACTCCATTTCAAGCCCACTACTAATCTCCTGCATGGCATAGGACAAGCTCATTGACCCCTCATCCGTCTCCCACATCTTTCAACTCTCGCCTTCTGTGGGCTGTGTCATGACAGGTGCTATTGCAGATGCCAGAGCGTCGACCCAAAGGGCTATTGGTGAAGCAGCAGACTTTAGATATAAGTATGGATACGAGATGCCCTGTGATGCCCTCGCAAAGAGAATTGCCAACATCAGCCAAGTGTATACCCAAAGAGTAAGCTCACCTAATCTCCGCTCAGCAGCCAAGTCTCTTGTTACTAGTACTGACAGGTTTCAGGCCTTCATGCGCCCCTATGGTGTTGCTACCACTCTGATATCATTGGACTCTGAATTCGGACCACAACTGTACAAGTGCGACCCAGCGGGATACTACACTGGTTACAAGGCGACGGCATCCGGTCCTAAGCAGCAGGAGGCGTTCAACCATCTAGAGAAGAAGCTCAAGAACAAGGATTGTGCAGATGGCAGCTGGGAAGACGTGGTTGAGCTTGCAATCACTACATTAAGTACGGTCCTCAGCGTAGACTTCAAGAAGGGCGAATTGGAGATCGGCATCGTTGGTGGGCCACGAAAAGACGGGAAGGAAGGGACCGACCCGAGCTTTAGAGCTTTGACCGAGGACGAGATTGAGGAGAGATTACAAGCTATCGCAGACAAGGACTGATGTGTATGATAAATCGTTCGGCCGGTTTCGAGAATGGTTATGGAGTTCAGAGAAGCAAAATATGAGCATTCGGCGACACCGACCAAAAACCATTTGCAGTTTGTCACGTCCAAGTAATGGCGTTTGGGGTAGAGAGAGAGAATTGGACAAAGCCACAAACCTCAAACATTGTGTCAGTAGTCTCAATAACGTTACTTATTACAAAGAAAGCACAAAACCCCTATTGGTGACATCCGAGGTATTCTTGGTTCATAATAGTAGCACAGCCGCATTGCGGCTTGACCTGAATTGAAAATGCAGAGCAAAAAATCGTGCGAGATCTGACCCTCATTGCAGGAAATATGCAGCCTTACACAGCTCGGCACCGCAGATCAAACTGCAATGTCAATATTGAACTGGGCAGAAAACGGGAAAGAAAATGACAAGATCGGATACTAGAGATGCAGCTTTAACAAATCAAGACTAGAGAGTGGCCATTTAGAGAAAGACTTCCTTTCTGATATGGCGCAGTCAGTACGCTTTGCCCCTTTTGGATGGTGTTGGTGGTGCAGCTCAGCTGTCAGGTCTAGCGAGTTGTTCGTCCTATCGTCATTGTGTTCCCCCATTGGTTCCGAGGAGAATTATAAGTCGGCGCGGGCCTACATTAGTGCTACGACGGTGTTTCTGGGGATTTGTAAGTGGCTGCACAAGATGTTGTGGATACCCGTGGCGTCAAGATGGGACCTGAGCCAAAGGACTCATCTCGAGGTGAGAAGAGGCTCTGTACGGCACCTTGCTATGCAGACATTTCTTCCACGTTACTCGCGGCGTCATAGGCATGCTGGGTTTGCATCTACTATCCGCCTCCTTACAGCTTGGTAGGGGTTGTTGAACTTTGAGCTTGCAATGCAGGACATGGAAATAACTTCAAGATGTGTGGGGCAAGGCGATAGAGGGGCCGGATGGATGCTGAGAGACCGTCTGGTAGCCAGCCACACGGTGCGTGTTCCTGGATACTGATAGATGGAGACTCAGATGGTTCCTGGATTGGAGTATAGATAGTCTCGAGGATGGCTTCATTTCTGAGACATCAACAGCAATTTCAAGCTGCTTTCTTTCGTTCATTGCGATCATTCGTTTTATTGACAGTTGGTTGGCCAATTGCTCCAAGCCCACAGCTCTTTTTTTATTTAGTTAATATTCTGCTATAATTTCATTCACTTTCGATTTCGAAATGGCGGATGGATGTAAGTCTAGCTCTACTTCTTCTTCCCATTGGGAGAGAAAAACTCAATGGGTTGGTCGCTAACACGACAAAGTAAACAACCAACGGACTGCCAGAGTAGCAGACCTGCTCTCGGATTTCCGGACTCTTCAGTACTGGATCGCAGCTGCGCCAGTCGATCCCCCCCACCAAAATGATTATTACACGGAGGGATGGGCAGTATTGAGACAGTGCAATATAGACGGGCAACATATTCTAAACTGTGCCGCGGAAACCAGAGTTCCGAGAACTAGAGGAGGACCGGAGGAGCAGGCTAAGGCGGAGCTACAACAGTAAGTTTGTCGTTCGAGAGGAGAGTATAAAGTTAATGAGTTTTTAGGGTTATGCTAGATGCATATTCAAGGCGGCATGAAAGTCAAAAAATCTACGTGAGACAGGCGGCTGCTCAGAGATGGGTTGGATGGAGAGATGAGGTCTTGCAGGGCCAGAGACCTCATTCAGGCCACACGCAGCAATTAGCGGCTTGTGATGCACAGTTGAGACAGGTATGTTGAGTGTGTTCTTGTGGATAGATGGAGTAAGAGTGTTAATCGAATCAACAGGAACTCGCTGCTATCACAGATGATTATATCTACTCCGATATGCGCTCTTCGGATTACCAGATGGGGCGCTGGACGCTCGAGGATCCGAGTTTACGACATGTTCAGCGATGGGTCAGGGCTAGACGTTGAATGTCGAATCCTGTGTAGGGCTTATAGGTGGGATGCACTGTACGAGCACGATGATGGTATGAGTGATGACTAAGGTAATCAAAAGCAGCAATTTTGGGAGCACGTATGGCATTATGACATGACGAGCATGGAACGAACGAAACGAAAGGTCTTCTTTTCTTTGGCGGATCTTGAGGATCATTATGTTTTACTATATAGGAGGGATGGGATGGGATTTAAGGGCGCAGTGCCTGGAGCATTGTTAGGCAATAAATATGTAATATTTATCTTTAGTTATACTAGGTTCTTCACAAACATGAATTTTAACTCCTCTATACCAGTGATGCAGTGATGAACTGCCAACCAAATTATGTTTGACGCCAAGGTTTACTTTGTCTTGCTTTGGACGCAGAGACCGATTCCAGCTAAGGAGAGAGCCATTCCGATCCATGTATCTGCTGTTTGTCAAAAAAGGGCCACATTTTAATATAAGATGCAAAGACGAAGAACATACCTCGACTGATGACTTTCCTTTCCACATACCAATCTCCTAATACCGTAAATAGAAATGCCAATGAATTCGTAATAGGAACGGTTAAGCTTAATTCTATCTTCTTATTAGTATTCGGCCTTTTCTTTCCCGGCCCTCTCACTTCCACTCCTCTCAATCACCCATGGCTCCCCTTCACCCCACACTATTAAGCGGATAGCGTTGGGATGTGGAGTGAAGAGCGCACAAGCTTCGGCCTCTTTCATGGCTAGCAAAACGGATTCTTGTCCAATAGCAGAGAAAAAAACTCACCAGCCTTCCCAATGAGCAAAAAGAACCACACGCTCCCCGTCAGGTTAATGACCAAAGGTACCGCATATCGCGGATTCCGTAGCAAATCCACCACCCCGAAAAAGGCTCCGTAGATCTTGCTTTTGAGAAAGCTACTAGTAACGGAGGGAGAGGAGAGGATGGGGTGGATTGGTGGATGATGGTTCTTGGCGGCGATGCGGATGAAGGGGGTGGTGAAGCCCCAGGCGAGACCGATGAGAAGGAAACCGATTATGTAGCGGAAGATTGAGGGGTCTGAGGTTGGGGAGGATGGTGCATTGTCCATGGCAATGTGGGGGAACAAGATCCGGGAATGGATGGAGGTGTTGGATGGGACGAGTTTCCTAGTAAATGAGTAAGTAAGTGAGTGAGGGTGATAAGAGTCGTCGTGTTTCTAAAATTCGGGACGGGAGTCTCGGGCCGGCCGACACATGGCAGGTCACGGGGATTATGAAGTTGCCGCTTCCTTTTCAGGGCCTGAGGCATTACGGTGTCGCACTCTTGGTTGTCTGGCTGTCACCTTCGTACTTCAGAGTGGATATATAGCGAAGTAATATCATGCACACTCAATTAGGCCTTTAATGTAGTGAGTGATAGTACGGAGCCACCTCACTATACGATTCGTCCGACCTCATACATGCCAACCGTAGACGAACTCTGACACCTACCTACCTTCAACACCCGCAACTGTGCGGTTTAGGACGCCTCTGCTGAGGCGTCCTTGAGCTTTTGCCTTTCTTCCTTCCAACCCTTTTTTTTTTGGATCTGTTAATAAAAGAAGAGTTGCAAGTCTTTTTGAACTTTTTCCAACTCGCTTAGAACTAGGCCAATGGTATATATATAGCTAGAGGTATTCCCTTAGTGCTAGAGTTAGTAAGTAACAAAGGCTGCTCAACATTGCTCTAAAGTGAACGCAATTCTTCCGACTCATGGAACCTCGAATGGAATATAAATGCCCCAATGCGTGTACCTCGAGAATACAATAAGTTGATGTCATTATGCGAATGATATTTGCTGCCAAGCAGTGCTACAAGGTATAGCGATCCTGGGTTATAGATTTGTGTTAAGGATTTAGTACCACTCAAACCTTCAAATTCTATTTTGGTGGATTTTATCCCAGAAAACAATAGACATTGATTAGAGTTAGAATAAAAGTTGGTAAACACAGCATCAGCTAAGGGCTTTTAATCGATTATAATATTGAAGTCGACAACAAGAATAAAGTTGTTTGCAGATGCCTTAACTTTTGCTCTCACTTGAGAGAGGGGCCTCTACAGGAAAGAAGTTGAGTTTGATTATTAAGAGAAAGAAACAGAGAGAGTAGTAAGAACCTGTTTCTCACAAAAATATTGCAACTTTTCACTCGAATAGACTAGTGGAGAGGCCTATATACTGAAAAGCGATCGAGAAAATTAAGATGAGCAAGGCACGCATGTTCTTCAATTACCATGCTCGTAATTTGGATAACTTTTATTTCCTTCTGTGATAACTAAGCTTAGAAGGAATACATCTCTCCCTTTTGAATTCTGAGACTTCAAAAGGAGTAGCTTGCTTACCTTCAGAATAGGCAATGTTGCAAGGCTTTAGATGTTAACTTCTACACGCAGAAAGAAAAGCCTCGAGGGAGTCAACACCTCAATATTAGTCGACCATTATCTCTCTTTCTCCCGCTAAGTCTTCTGGTATTAATTTGGCTTTAGGGTGCCTCGACCCTTGTGAGGTTAATGATGTCGGTAACCAAAATAACTTCAACACATTCGGCGAGAGTGGGTGGATATATGAAATTCCTTGCCCTCTCGACCCATGAATTTGCTCCAGGCTTCGGCATATATGACAAGGATACGCCGCCTGAATTCAAGCATCCATCATCTTAACGCTCAAATGCACCCATCCATCTGCATATGCGGCCTCCCTCATCACCTCTTCTAGCGGTGCTCTAAAAGGTATTGGCGCCCCATGTAGTATCGGTTCTGCAAGTATCACATCTCTCCGACTTGGAAATAAACTCGGTAATATGCTATTCAAAGCCGATCCTAAGGTTTGCACTTCGCGGTGGGGAGTTATGGGGGGTATAAGCGATTGAACGATTTTGAAGGAGCCAAGCGTCGCGGATTCGGTAGGGGAAGAGGGTATATAGACTCGCATTGGGATGTGTTTTAATGGAGTGGAGGGGTTGAGAAGGATGCTCTGTACTTTGTTGTAACTGATCCAATCATCTGAGGGACAGTTAGCAGACGCTTGGAAAGGTGGGAATTTAAGCTAGACAAGGAATTTATTGTAACAGGCTTGAAGAATAGAGTAAGTCCATACTGTCCTGCACAGAGTTCCATAACTGTGTCGAATGTTCTTTTGACATGGACATTATCCCCTTTGCTGTACCATTCCGTATAAAGTCTGCCTGGAAAGGAATTAGACATTGGGCTTGGCAAGGCTGAAGCCAGATTCAAGATATACCTCCTTCACACTATTAATAAAGGTATCATGGATATCAAACAAAGGTCCATCTCCCAAATCTAGTCTCCATGGAAACTCGGGTTGGTAGAGGTCACAAAGAAGTCCTACAGGTAGGTTCTTAAGGAGGATGCCCTCGTAGGAGAAGCTACTTCCAGTACCAAAGAACGCAGAGAGCCGAGGAAGGAGCAAAGGCAAATATGACAGCCTGGGAACTTGGATGAGGTAAGGAATTGGTGATGAAGGATGGGTGATGTGGAGAGGGACTGTGGATGCCCAGATCTTGGATTGCATTGCGGTTCCAGTCCTAGGAGAGAGCCTGTGTCAGAGAGGTTGGAAGTTGAGAAGTTGTGAAAGGTATGATGAGGCTGAAGAGCACGGCTAGAGTCAAGATTAGATTTAGGTTTAGCGCATGTGATGAAAGCAAGGCTGACAGGTTGTACATGCACATATAATGCATAGGCAATATGGTTGTGCTATACGGAGTAATAACGATAAGGATACATTTCGTTGAAATGTTGCTCTGTGCAATCAAACCCAAAGGTGCAAGTCCAACACATAATACGATAGTATAAATTATCACTGCTTGATATTGGATCACGTGCGTCTCTTGTCATATTTGCTAACCGTGCTGGTGTGAGACATGAGGCATGACATGAAGCACCTCAAAGACACTTAGAAACTGTTTGAACCCGATTTCATCCTCTCGTCTTTTAAGTTGCCAGTTTCCACGAAATCATTGGAGTCTCGGATATATACAAATCACCATTTATGTTCTCACTTTTCTTTAAAAACTACATGTTAGCCTCTACCTTCTTCCCCTCAGAGTCAAAGATATTGAGTAAGGAAGCGTACCTCCTCCGAACTCCATCCGATCTACGGATAGACCATTCTAAACATGAATATCTAGAAAGTGGGGAGCTAAATCAAGGATTGGAGGAGATCATGAGTACGAGGGCGGTATTAACAAGTTTACAGCATGTTGAAACAATACTGAGGTAGGCCTTGTCTGGATTGTTTGCGTCGGCTTAGCGTGCTTGTTTCTGTTCGTACTACAATGTTTTCAAGTCCCCAAAAATCTGCAAGTGCATGATCTGATCCCTTGGAGGTTGATGTCATCCCGTAGGTATTATTCCTAGCCGTATTGTTGATGTTTTAACGTCGGTAGTTACTGATTCTTGCCTTGTTAAAACCAGAGGACATTGGAGATAAAACCAATTTCTTTGCCTTGAGCGTTATGGAGTAATATTTGGCTGAATACGCTCTTCTCAGACCTTTCAACTTAGGCTTTCCTTGACTCCGCATTTCAGACCATTTCTTTTAACAAATATAAAATTTTCTAGCTGCGTCATTGAATGTATCCGCCTCAATGACGAAGTTTCATCGAAAGCCCTTGCTTACGATTACTATTACGATTATGAGATGACTCGGGCCGAAACCCAGCACCAGTCAGCACCTCAGTACCGGCGGGGATACTTGCGAGGCTGGATTTTAGCCGTAGGCGACTTGCGAATAGCTTCGCAAGTTAAACTCATAGCAAATAACTCCCCCCTTCGTCTCATATTCAATGGAAGGTTCTCTTCTTACAATTTACGGTCGAGATATTTATTTCCACGCATTGACGTCTAATCGTTTTACGTACGAGGCATCCCTGAGCCAGCGTGTGCACAGGCCTCAACCTCCTTCTGTATCAGATTTGGCCTGGTCTTCCTGGTAATATGAGCCCAATGCTTTGGGACGCCACATGCTACCCTGGAGTCCCATTCGGAGCGTGCCTGTCAAACATTGCTCCCCTTTTCCCTTGAGGGGAGTGCTACAAACTTACGAGGGGGTCAACTGAAGTCTTGCATGAAGAACCCTTGGTAGATACTTTTCATGAATAAGCTGAAGGACTCTTCCCGTTCTTCCAAGAACCAATCCCTACAAAACTCGTGGCCCCTGTCTTCTTCCTTATGAATAATCTTGCAACCCAACGTGGTCCTTTCGGGTGTATTTCCTTTCCCCCCACCTCTACTCCGTATATACCTGAGCTAATATGCCGGAGATCTCGTTCGGAGTTTCTACTCCACGCATGAATGAACTCTAGCGTCTTGATTTTTTCTCCGAGTGGTTGAATGCCTTGCCTGCGACAGCACCTTGACCTAAACTTTGTCTGCGGCGAGTGTTTAGATGATCTTCAAAGCTTTGGGCTCTGGCAGCTTTGAACTTTGGCCATGTGTATTTTCAAGCCTTTCTCAAACCCCTTGTGAAAACGACACGCTAGTGGGGTAAAGTAAGCTTTGGCTTCTAGAAGCCCATGCACCTAAGAACTAACCTTTATTTCCTTCTTCCGTCTTTCCTCCTCTAATTTCATCATTTTTGAACGAGAAAATGCGCCCTCAACATCAGTAGAGGACATTAAAGGTACCTCCACACCTAGATTTGCGCACGCGACAAACTGTTATCTGATCCAGACAATCTTATGCACTTCGATGAGTGCAGGTGGAATACCCCGAGAGGCTATTGGAGTCTCGGTGGTTGTACTTGCATACTCAACGTTGTGCTTCACTCTAAGCACACTACTCACTTGCTTGCTTGTGAAGTTTGGTGAAAGATGGTCTTGTAAGATAAGCAGCATTAATCTAATACTGGATTACAGCTAACACTGTTCTAGATGTCACAGTATTCTCAAGTTTTACTGCACTTAGTACTTTTGCTTCGATTTGCCAACAATTACATTATGCGACATCTTGGGTCATCATCAAGCAAGCGCAATTCGATAAAGCAGTAGCCAGTCTATCACACCCCGGTCTAGCGTTGGGCGGTGCTGCTCAGATCGTGGATCAAGTCCTATTTTTTATTCGTAAGCTCCTTCCTGCCTAAATTGAACTCTGATATAGATTATTTCAATAGAAACTGACAGATACCAGAATTTTACTGCTACAACGTTATGTCTATTAATATTCTTTTCTGGTAAAACTTCATATCAAATTTCGAATGATATTGTTAGCTAAAAGAAAGTAGGACGATATCACTATTCGTAGGCGCATATGATCTCCCTTTAAATTGGTTGGGGAAGTGGGACGACCTGATCGGGCCAATCTCAAAGCTCTTTGCAGTCTTGTTTCCAGGATTGATCGTGGGATTGGTAAATGTGAACGCTGTGCTGTCGAGCACTTTGAGTCTTGTCTTCACGGCTTACATTGCGAGTAAGTCAAGCGTCCAATCCCAAGAAGAGAAAAGAGAAGGAGAAAGCTAGTTAGCATGGAATTAGAGATAGGGCTAACGAGTTCGACATCCAGTATTCTTAAGCTTGAGTCTAGGAAGTGTGCTTTTAATTTTAATTTTGTACAAGTACGTTACAACGAGGAGATTGTTGGCTGGGTATCGACAACGAGGGCAATGGTAAGTCTTCTTTTTCCTTCATACGGACTTTGTCTAGGAGCCAGGGGGGACAGGCAGACAAGGCAAAAGTTTTCCTTGAGAGCAGATGCTCTAATCTGAATCTTACTACATAAATGTCTCTAGAAATATAGCAAGCACTTATAGTCGTGCGATCAAAGTCTTGAAGGTTTTCGGCTCTTTTATTAAAATTGGTAGATGTGGTGCTAATAGCATATAGGTGGGCATCTAGTGGTTCGTCGAAAGACCGGTCTCAGAGAAGTATTGGTGTGACGGAGGCGGCAGATACAGAGATGACATTGGTCAGTAGGAGGAGTATTTATGACCGTGTATTGGTGACAAGATTCACGATTGCCTTTGCGATCTTAGCGTAAGTCCAAATTCAAGTTCGTCGAACCCAAGTCTTCTGACGGGTGGTGGTGGTGGTGTATTGCATGGTTGTAAAGAAAAGAGACTAACACTTGAGGACGGAAAGAGTGTTCGAGGTTGTGATTATCATCTTCACGATGAAACAAGCTTCGATCAACATGAAGCTCGTCACTTCGGGACAGCCAGATCACAGCATATCTGGCACGATAACAGATATCTGCCTCTTCATCCCGGGCGTCACCGCTTCACTCGTCGTCTTCCTCGTTTTCGGTACGACGAAGAACTGGAAAGAGTATAGGAATTTAGTTATCGGCGGATGTGGATTGAAAGAGAGGTGGAAGGAAAGGAAAGCGAGGGGAAGAGAGGAGGGAGAGAGGGATAGGGTGCAGGGGCTTGAGTTTGACAGGTTGCCGAGTTTAAATACGACAAGGAGCGAGGAGGAGCGCCGGATAGAGAGAGAGGCGGAGGGGAGGGTGAGAATGTTTGCGAGGGAGGTGGGCGGCAGAGATGAGAATGAGTATTCAAGTTCTGTGGATTCGCGGCGTCGTCTGTCGGGAAGCAGCGAGAATGAGATTCCAGCGAGGGCCTCCCAGTTTCATAGGTCGTTGCCGTATAGTTCGAACGATGGGCTAGGGCCTCCGCTGTCGACTGGGCATTCAAGTACAATCGCGTCTGGACTGGTGGCCGAGGGGGGGGCCGATCTAGTTGTACAGTATGATAGGGCAGAGGAGGAATATGCAAAAGAGTATCCAAGAGTGTATCAAGGGGAATCTCAGAGGTGGTTCGTGATGGAGAGGTTGTCGATGCATACAGGGGAAGCTCTGTGAATGTTGATGAGATAGCTCGACAGGAGTATCAACCTCCCAATCTAGGGTTGAACTTGACAACTACACTACAGGCTTGTCAAAGATTGTGGTCTGGAGTCCAAGCCATCTATACGACAAAACCAAATGCCTGATCAAAGTCAGAGTGCACCATAGTGTCGGGTGACTCGAGCGACTAGCATCCCTCGGATTTGGGGGAATTCCCAACAGCCAAGTATTCAAGTTGGATTGAGACCAGAGTAATGCATACTCCTTGTTAAACCATTCTTCTTGGAAGTCAAGTTACAAGCTCAACCTCCTTCTCGCGACAAGATCTTGTTGTCCTCCCACGATTAGTATATTTCGCACTAAAACCCGATGTTTTGCCCCAACCAATCACCTCGGCCTTGGACTATATTAAACTGTTGCATGGCTATATACTCAATTATACTCAACGGTTGAGATAGAACTGAGGTTTTAAGGTGTGTGGTCGATTTGTTTAAAAAAAAACGCTCGCACTGTTTGAAATTGAATACGGAAATTGTTTTAGCCCAAGACTGGACTTGTCAGCCTTGAGATACTATTTGTACCCTACGGATCAACACTCCGAGATGGACAAACAGTTGGTTAATAAGCTTTAAGGAATTCAGTCTATCGAATGGGGAGAGTTCTACGCACTATCAGGAAATGATTTCAAAGCTCTACAGCTCAAGGAGAGGCTAACTAGGAGATCTATTATGAGGAATTCAAAGCGAAGACCACGAACACATGAGAGAGAGATTCGACAAGTTTCTCCAGCGAAAAATGTGAGGCGAAGATAACAGAATTGGATTGAGCTTGTATGTACTTGCATGTGTCTACTGAAGACACAACCTTGAAATAAATTTGCTTTTACACTTGGCAACTTCTATCATGTACTACCTCCTTGACCGGATATGCGTATGGTCAATTGGGCTCTTCCTTTATCTGAGACAAGACTTGCAACTAGGCAAGGGCCATACAACAGCGTGCATAGAGCGGTATTGACGCTGATCATAACAGAATATACTTTGCATACAATTGAGAGTGGGGCTAGTCGAACAACTCCAAGCAAGAACTCCGAAAGATGACTACATCCAGACCTTCAAACGTCTTTCTACACATCTCAATCCCGAGAACTTTATCTTTATCTACTGTGGAATGAGTGGCAACTTTGTGGAAAAAATAGCTTACATGGCGCATAACCTTATCGGCAAATCAGCCAACTCACGCCACGGCCCAAAAAATTATTCCTTTTGCCTCGCAGTTTCACCGCCGCCGATGAAATCACGATATCTCTCCCCAACGAACGACGTCCGGCCACATTTCTCCAAATCTCTATAAAGATACCTCCCACGAGATAGCAAGCGCGAAAAGCCCACTATCACACGGTAAGTCATGTGTGGGAAGGGGAATCGACGCTGCGACGGTTTCACCGCTTTGAATGGTCGTCGGGGAAGCAGGTGGGCGGGTAAGACGGCAAGGTTGCATGCCAGGTGAAGATAGGAAAGTGGGATGGATAATCATGTTGGATATGGGTTTCTGGGTCGGGTTCTGGATCAATGAGATGCGGTTTGCTTTGTTGGTTGCGGTTGGAAAAGGGTGGAGAATTTTTTGACCTTTCGTGAATCGTGAATGGGGTGAAAAAAGCTATTTACACGCGGTACTAGTATGCCGATGGTCGGACGACTGGCGATATTTTGACGACGAATATTGCGTATTTGACTCCTTCTCTCCTTGTTCTCTCTCTTGACCTCTTCTTTCGCTCTCGATTCATCCTCCCTCTCTGCTTTCGTTTCCTGGATTTGTGGCATCTCAGTTGAGCGAGTAGCACAAGCAAGCAAGCGGTCACTTGATTGTTCCTCGCCAGTTGCCTTTCATGGTTCGGGGATTGCAGGAAGTTGATTTGCAATATTGTCCTCGCTCTCTGTGTTTGTATGATGGTACGGCTGTATCGAAAAGTTTCCCCGTTAAGAAGACCGTTGTACTAGCATGTCTCCCACCCACCATGGAGAGGCCGATATCTCTTCGGACGAGACCCCGAGATTGAGTCAGCAGGATGATGATAGCTCTATCCACACTGTTAGCACTCATCATAACCAACAATTGAACACCATATTCACGGCCGACGTCCCCTCCTGCGTCCCCCAAACGCAAGATGCACCGCTGCAGCAGTACACCTCCTGCGTCGAGATCCCAGACGAGGTCTACGATCGCTTCTCCCCGGCCAAGAAAGTAGTCATGGTGGCATTTTTGAGCTACTGTGGATTCCTGGCTCCAATTTCGAGCACGGCCATCCTGTCTGCGGTTCCTGAGGTAGCGAGTACCTATTCGAGTACTGGAACGATTATCAATTTGAGTAATGCGTTATATATGGTTTTCATGGGGTTGTCCCCTTGTTTCTGGGGCCCGTTGAGTCAGGTTTATGGGAGAAGAATGGTATGCCATACTCATAGTTTACAAAAATCTACCTCCTTGTCCCCCCCCTCGTGCTTTACTCCCCCTTGTGTTTCCCCACCCCCATCCCCAACCTACCCCACCCCCCGCATCTTAGATGTACTAAGAGGAAAACTCCAGATCTGTCTCACGACATCGGTCCTCTTCTGCGGCTGCTCCCTCGGCACAGCCCTATCTCCAAACCTACCCGCCTACTTCATCTTCCGGATCCTCACCGCGTTCGAAGGCACCTCCTTCCTCACCATCGGCCCCTGTTGCGTCGGCGACATCTACCGCCCCGTCGAACGCGCCACCGCCATGGGCTGGTTCCTCTCCGGGACTCTGATCGGGCCAGCCTTGGGCCCCTTCATCGGCGGCATCATCGTAACCTTCAAATCCTGGCGCGTCATCTTCTTCCTCCAAACCGCACTTGCGGCCGTGGCCGTCGTAGGGGCGTATTTCCTGCTGCCTGAAACGAGTCATCATCGGAAGTGTGATGACCTGGTGGGCATGAAGAGGAAGCAGAAGGCGACGGTGCTGTGGGAGATGCTCAACCCGTGGCGGGTCTTGAGGTTGTATCGCTATCCGAATCTGATCATGGTGAGCTTGGCAAGTAGTAGCTTGGTCTGGAATATGTATTCTTTGCTCACGCCCATTCGCTACGTGCTTAACCCCCGCTTTAACCTCACGAGTCCGATACAGTCGGGGTTGTTCTACCTGGCACCCGGATGTGGGTATATCCTCGGGACATTTTTCGGGGGCAGGTGGGCGGATCATGTTACGAAGAAGTGGATTGTGAAGAGGGGGGGGAAGAGGGTTCCCGAGGATCGGCTGAGGAGTGCGTTGCCGTTTCTGGGGGTGGTGATTCCGGCTTGTATGCTGGTTTATGGGTGGAGTGTTGAGAAGAGGTTTGGGGGGATTCCGTTGCCGGTGATTATGATGTTTTGCCAGGGAGTGGCGCAATTGTTCTGTTTCCCGAGTTTGAATACCTATTGTTTGGATGTGATGCAGCAAAGTAGCGGAGAGGTCATTGCCGGTAATTATTGTATTAGGTATGTTGTTACCATTTTTTCTTGAGTCTGTTGGATGGCGTCAGCGGTTTGAACTAACATCTTGTGTAAGATATCTGTTTGCGGCTGTCGGTACCGCTGTGTGTTTGCCTGCTATAGAGAGCATTGGAGTAGGGTGGTTTTCGACAATCAGTGCTGGGTTCTTGGTTGCGAGCTCCCTCGCGAGTGCTTCGGCAGTAAAATGGGGGAACAGTTGGAGGGATTCGGTTGATATGAAACGGAGGGCGAAGAGGGGCAAGTTATTCGAAGTTGAGAGAGCAGAGAGGGCTGCTGAGAAGGCTGCCGCAGAAGTTGCTAATAGGAAAGAAAAGGATATAGTGTAAGGGTGTTTTGTAAATAGGAATAGGGCTCAGGAGCATATTTTAGATCCCGGTGTAGGGCGTTTTGGTTATAAGATACACATCTGAGGTGGGATAATATCAATAGAGATAGAATGTAGATTCAACATCAGATGGTGAGTTTGGGCAAATGTTAATTTATATCAAATCAATTAAAGAAGTACTGCCAATCTCGTTTGAAAGGGCCACCAAACCTAATATCACTTCTACAAATGACAAAATCTTGCCCTGGCACTTGTTAAGTTGCTTAGCAGAATAATGACTTGGCGGCAAGCTGCCCCAGTGCTTCGCTGCGGATGCGATCTTGCACGTGTGCAACACCTAAATCTCGCTAAAGATCTGGAAAGAGGGCGCGGTCCGTCAATCTACACCAAAAATCGAACCTTAGTGTGTTTGGTACACATGTTCAATGCTACTACTACAATACTTGATTGTTTTGACATTTTATGTCCTTATCTATATCCTCATATATCCTTTTCCCTAAAGACGGAAAAAGAAAAAGGGAGCAAGCCAAATTGCAAGTGCAGATATCTTGCAAAATCCCATCCTGTGACACTTCTAACCCTGAAGCTATTCTATTATAAAACCCAGAAAAAAGGCTCTACAACACCTTGGATAATCGTTAGAAGAGAGACAAAGCACTTCTTTGCTATAAGAGATCACTCAATTCCAAACAATTCTAATTCTCATACCAAGCAAGTGCCTAAATGACGAAGATTAATATACACTCTTATTATACCTTTCTGGTGTGAGAGAGACCTAGATATATATATTACATTTGCACTAACCTCTTTCCTCATTATGCCATTGATCCCCAGGTTTCCCACGTCCTATCTAACTCCATGTCGAAATCAAAGGAGTCGATCCCGATCTGCTTGAAGAATTAGCGATTGTCTGTAGACTCATTAAGCATGGTACTTACATCCGAGTAACTGCTGTCTAGCCATCCCGACGAGGGGAGAACCGCCGCACCTGACGCGGGGATTTGTTGGCAGGCAGCCAGAGCCTAAGCATGATGTGTAAGCTTAAACCGTGATTTCAAGGATTACCAGACGGGGTTGGGGGGGAATGGCAATACTTACATCGATCTGAACTGCGTGCTCTGCCTCGACCAGATCCTGTTGACTTCCCCCCATATACTTATGTTTGTAATGCAGATCCAAGAATCGTTGTGCGCACAGAGACTTGGCTGTTTGCCAAGACTCTTTTGCCAGGTATATCTTGAGCAGCATGATGGCCGCGCACATCGTGCTGAAGCACCAGGGTTCTCCAGAGAAACAGCGGAGATACCTATCCGCCATCAATGGTAGACATTGCTCCAAGAGGTCAATTGTAGATTCGGCGTTGGTCATGATGATGATATTCGAGCCTATCTCTGATGTTAGCACCG
The DNA here is from genome assembly GCA_000328965.1 of Ascocoryne sarcoides NRRL 50072. NCBI lineage: Eukaryota > Fungi > Ascomycota > Leotiomycetes > Helotiales > Gelatinodiscaceae > Ascocoryne > Ascocoryne sarcoides. Next base: position 2,100,633 of record KB205939.1, read on the forward strand.
CAGGAAAACACTGGCTCGGAATGAGACTAATAAATGGAGAGGACAATAACCTTTGGGCTGCAGCATGGTGATGTGAGTGATGCACAGCGAAACCAGCAAGAGATCTTCTCGGGCAAACGTCAGGCTCTGAATCCCCAACTTTGCTAACCTGCTATTCATAAGGAGCGTATCTCGCGACATCTCAAAGCAGATGTTTTCCGAGAGCCAAAACTTGCCGCTAGCTCTTTGTAGGTAAGGTCGGTGGAGGGCCAAGATGCATTCCACGAGCTGAAAGCGTAGAAATGTATAGGCAAGAAGGCTGTGTTGCTTGGCACCGTTTTCATCCTTGATTTCGTCGATGTCCCAGGGTGGGAGGGAGTTCATGGCTTGGGTAATCTCATGGGTGTATTGCAAGACCTTCTCGTAACTAAGTGGTTTGGAAGCTCCAGTGCTAAACAGGAGCCGAGATATTTCGAGACGCAATGACCAGCTGCGAGAGCTCTGAAGTTGGTAAGACGTGTAGGTGTATTGGTTTGGTGACTTTGACATAGGGAGTACTTGCGACGTTTCATCGATATCCTCGTCGTCGATATTAGCTGGATCAGCAACGTTGGAGTCAATGTTGTAGAGGAGAGTAGGAAGACCATAATCGAATGTGTTCTGAAGATCCAATTCTCGAAGGACCAGCCAGATCCGTCTTCTCATTTCTCTTACATAGGGACTATCTATGGTCGGAGATGGGTCGCAATGGAGCTCGTCTATGACGGCATTCTGGATCAAAGAGCCAGTGTCTTTCCACCATCTTTTCTTCCCAAATATGTTCATTCGTTTTGCGAGATACACTAAACATGACACTTGATGGTGCACGAGTTTCCGATTTTTCGAGCTTTGCTGCCTCAGCCACTCGTCACACGCAGATATCCACTGGGTAGGCATGGCCCGATATCTAGATGGAATAGATGCTGGATCTGCGGCGCCAGGAGAGGCACAAGTTGATATAGATACCATCGATAAGATCAGTGCCGTCATCGCTGAATAGCGAGTCCTCTCGGGTAACCAGAAATTGGCATATTCCCTCTTGAACGTCGGTATATGGACGACATGATGGATTTGTTCAAGATTATTGAGATAGAAAAAAACTAGGGCGTCCGTGTCGTCTTTGGAGGGAAGCAAGCTCTCTAGCTGGCTCTCCTCTTGGAAGAAGGCAGTTGCTTTGCAGTCAATTTTCACAGGTTTGTTCTTTTTGAGATGGACTCCGAGAGGTTTGAGCCATTCATCAACAGTCTCTTTGACAAATGGGAAGAGTTGAGGAATCTATCACAAAATAGATGAGTAAGACCGGAGTGGAAGTGCATACAGCGTGTATCATCTTACCTCTACGAAAAATCGGAGCAGAGTGTGCTGACTGTAGTACACATTCGGAGATCTCTTCCTAGGATCCGAGAGCTCAGAATCAGTGTTAGGTTTCTCATTCGGTAGGAGAAAATGCCCAAACTCGGCGTTATCGGCGACATGTAAAGATTCTGTAGCACTGCCGCTCTCATGCTGTAGGTGGGCCTTCGAGAGTAAGCCCCTCAATTGGGCTACTTCAGCTCGGAGGTCTCTGATCTCATCGCTGTTGTGCTGGGCTTGCTGAGCTTGCTGCTCGGAGAATTCATGCTTTGTTCCTGTCTCGAAGCTGCATTGCTCTGGCCTGCCTAACCTTACACATCTCTGGCAGGGTAATTTACGATCGCATGATAGCTAGACAGCTCATCATTAGTTAACACAGATCTGTGATGGAAATTGGAGAGCTACCTTTTTCTTTCTACATTCCCCACAGCTCAATTGAAGACGCTTCCTCCGGCCTTCAGGCATCTTGGTTAATAGGAAAAACGCATTTCTTGATGAATCTGTAGAGTCCAGCATAAAACGCTTTGGGATATGGGCATGAGGACTTAGCGGGGTTAAGTTGTTGTCTGGGAATGTCCGATCATCTCCGGAGCTAAGCCGAAGCGAAGACTCCTTTTGTAGGCGTTTCGCTTCGATTACCTAGATGTCTAACTCAACAACTCGGCGAAATCGGAGATCATGCCCAACTCAGATATTTATATTTGCGGCGAAGGTTGTGTGTGGAATGAATCTCCAGTTTGGACTTGTCTGTTTGTTATTCTCCAATGTCTTCATCATCGGGGTTGGAAGCCGCTCATACGCCAGCAGCCGAGCAGGATGACATCCATGGCCAGAAAGCACAAGATGCCGTAGACGAAAAATCACAGCAGGTTGAATTCCACTTTTCCGAGGGTGGCTTGAAAGCTTGGCTGATTGTACTTGGCTGTTGGTGCATATCATTTGCTTCGTTTGGCTATGTCAATTCTTTTGGGTCAGTAACGAGAGAGACAGGTTTAAGGTTTGGTTTATAAAAGCTAATAGTTTCCATTTGCTGTTTAGGGTCTATGAGACATACTATCTCCAAACATTTCTGAAAGGCTACTCTCCGTCCACTGTAGCTTGGATTGGGTCTATCCAAGCCTTCACTCAATTCTCGGCAACCTTGATCAGTGGTCCAATTACTGATCGGTATGGCCCAATGGTAAGATTTGATTGAAACGACACTTGACAACCTCGTTCTCTAACAATTTATGGCTTTCTAGGTAGTCATTTGGCCGTTCTCGCTTTTGCTCGTCCTAGCCATGATGCTCACCAGTCTTTGCACTGTGTTCTACCAATTCCTCCTCTGCCAGGGAATCCTCCTGGGAACTTCCTCCGGCCTCATTTTCGCACCGGCGCTCTCTGTTGTCGGCCATTACTTTTTCAAAAAAAGAGCCATGGCTATGGCCTTCGCATCGACCGGCTCTCCTATCGGGGGTATCATCTTTCCTGTCATTATGACGAATCTACTTCATAACCCACGCGTTGGATTCGCTTGGGGTCAACGAGTTTGCGGATTCCTGAGTCTCTTTCTGCTCGGAATAGCTGCCGTCGTCATTCGGCCTATGCCGGTGAGGAGAAAGGGCAATTTCATCTTGCTTGAAGCCTTCCTGAAGCCTGCATATTCTCTGCAGGTTGCAGCATTATTCATGGTTGTTCTCGGGATTTGGACTCCGTACTTTTACATGGCGGATTACGGTATGGAGCATGGGATGTCACCTCAACTCGCTTCTTACCTCTTCGCCTTGCTCAACGCCGGCTCTTTCTTTGGGCGTATACTCGGTGGCGCTGTCGCTCAGCACCTCGGACAATTCAATCTCATCACTTTCGCATGTTACGGGTCTGCCATTTTGCTATTCTGCTGGCTCAATATCTATTCCTCTGCCGGGCTAATTGTGCTGTCAATTCTGTTTGGAGCAACGAGTGGCATGGTCATCGCTTTAATGATGTCGACTGTGGCACATACTGCAGATCATCCAAGTAAGGTATGTACCAAGCACTCTGCTATGGGATTTCTTCAACAATCTACTCACACTCCATTTTACTCCGCTCTGTCTAATGGTTTACAGATTGGGACCTATGTTGGTATGTCAACGTTTGTCATCGGGTTTGCCGGTCTGGCTGGGACACCGATCACAGGTGCTTTGATCAATAAGGATCATGGTTACACTGGCGGTATCATCTTCAGTGCGTCTGTCATCATGGCTGGTGCTGTGATCATGACTTGCGCAAGATACATGTTTGCCAAAGACAAACTTATCGCATAGGATCATCCTCGATTGATAAATCCCGGTTGCTTGCTCTTGTTTTTCCCCATCAATGTATTCATATAGACTGAGTCTGTGGGAGGTATTATGCTAGATAGGACAAGGGAGTCTCTCTGGTATGGTTGGGGCTAGATCAAGGAAATTAGATTTTGGAATTCCGTTAGTTGAGAGAGCTAGACCGGTAGCTAGCTATATAATAAACACTCTCCTCCTGTGTTGGTTTAATCAGCCATATTCTGACTTATTCATCTCAATCCCTCCTCAGGTACAAGTGCCTTAGCTTAATGCAGCAGAACTGGAAATTATGGCAACTGCTATGCTAGCGATAGGGGCATCAAAGTTAGGCTTCACTATTCAACAGGCGACGAAAGAGAGCCGTACTCGTGTCCGGAATATTTACTAAGAGCAGAACCTAGTACTGTATTTCCATAAGCCCCACCAGTTCCAACACCCTTCCTGACTTTGAATTACCCCTATAATTCTAGAATAGACCGGGCTAGTTCTTGACTCTAGGATAAGATCTAAAGGGAAGCTTCTACCAGAGACAAGAATGACTTCATTTCCAAATAGAAGATTAAAATGCGTTTCTGAACTCGCTAATTCCATATCGCTTCTTGTTTGGTGCCGCTTATAGTGAAAGTGACCAAGTGCTGTGGATTACAAACTGTTTGTGAATTTGCATTTGATCTATATCCTGCCGTTCGTCTGTCATTATCTTCACTTCACAATTCAAGTACGTACTAGAGTCTAAAACAGATTCAAGTAACGGCAAGTGCAGAGTTTCCATTTCTAATCATAGCTTTGTTGTTCCTCGTCGGCAATCATACCCGTATCCCTATTTTGTATAGACCTTCTCTTTTGAGTTTCTCATTCTTGTATTTTTTCTCTCCCTCCATATTCGGAGTAAGGTGAGACATCTCATCCACTTTATATATAGGGTTTGACCTGCTCCTTATTATGCAGGCGCGGCTATTCTCGCCCCAACTCGCGGAACACGACAACGGCGGCTGCAAACATGCGTTGTATAACGCTTGCCCTCTGTCTTTAAGCGAGAAATTCCAATATAGAGTCATGTATAACTTGCTTAGAAGCTATTTTCATTTAACGAAATGGTAGGGGGGCTTTGCTTGGTTCGAAGCACAACCTAACCCTCGCTTCCTTGCTCTCTTAGGTTTCGGTATGCCGATATGTCAAACCATCTCCGTCACACCAAAGTAATGATAATGCCTTTAGCCGCGGATCCCTTCCCTCTTAGCTTTGTCACATCACATCTCCTCCGAAACTCGACAGATCTGAGTACGTGGCCTATGCACGCATTTATGCATGCATGCGTGCACAACAGGGAAACGACACTATCTGGTCACCCCACCTCCCCTTTCGAAGCCTTACCTCGCTTGTTTCTGGCTCCGGCCCCCACGCCCCCAACTCACACAATCTCGGTAATGTAATAGTCCAAACTCGGGCCGGCAACCCATCTAATACCCCTTCGGCAAGCCGTTGCAACACGGCATTCCTCTCGTCCTCCCCCATTCTTCGGGTCTGATTTCCATGTTCGCTTAAACTCGCCTTCGGTCTCCCTCCACTCCCGTAACCCCTTTGTTTTCCCATTCTGACCGAAACCCGAAATCCGATATACACTTGACTACGTACCCGAAACGACCGAATAACTTGATTGATTTCCTTCGCCTTCACTCTCTCACTCTCTCACACACCAACCCCAAACCCGAGCCCCGATATGGCAAGTTCCGTCAAGCGATGGGTGATCTCATGGTGCATGCCACCAGCGCACGTCGATCCCACCCAAAGCACCCAGAACCCAGCCAGCTCGAGCCAAAGCAACCCAACCGAACCTAGCCCAACACCAACCCAACCGCATCCTGCCCGAAACCAACGCCACAATGTAACCAGCACAGCCCCAGCCTTCCCGTGACATCATATCGCCGGTCTGTGCACTGCAGCCTTACCTGCCATGCACCTGCACCGGCACCTCGACCTCCTCCCCTCGACAACCTGTTAAACCAGAACTCCAACCACACGATTGCCATGAGGCTGACTCCGCCTCCGACCATCTCATCTCATCTCACCCCATGGCCAACCCACCCTGACGTTTGACGGTTTGACGTGTGTATCGACTACCTCCGACCGACGATACCCGTCGCCGTGACCGCGGAGAAGACAGGAAAGAAAGAAAACAAATACAAACATTAGACATATCAAACGGTTCTTTGCTCCCGTCTGCAACTCCCCGAGACCATGTCCCCCCTATCTCTCCATTCCCCACGCCCACATGGTTCCGTGTCCTTTCTTTCGTACCCCTTACCCTCTTACCACTATCACCAACCTAGAACCCAGTACCCAGTACTTACACCTCCTATCTAGCCATCAACCACACCCGCCCGTCCATCCACCCATCCATCCACTATCACCTCCATACCACATTCCTATCCACGTCTCATCCTATCCCATCCCATCCCATCCCTCTCCCTTCCCCCCTCCTCATCACATGGATCCAGATCTAGCCGACGGTACACGACGGATGTACTCCGAACACACACCAAACAAACACTCCCCCCCTTCCCTTCCCCCACATTCCCCGCCAAGGATCGACCCCCTCACTCCACTCCAACTCCACAGGAGCCAGCACAGCCGTGGAACCGCACCCACACCGGACCCTGAAATCTCCCCTCTCTCTAAAGACAACAAAAACAAAAAACATAAGCAATAGCAAAGGCAAAAGCAATCTGCGGCGCTGCAGCTGTGCAGCATCTAGACCGTTCCGCGCCGGGAGATGCTCGCATCCGCGATCGACTTGTCACAAACCCACCCACCCCATCCCCATCCAACCCATACTCACGAGCTACCGATCCCGTCCCTATCTTGTCAGATCATAAAACAATAAGACATGCTATTAGCGAGTACGAAATACCCCTTTGAACTTGTACCGACCTATATAAATGGACAAGAGAAAAATATAGAGGTAATCAATCACCATCAGCTAGCATTACGGAACCAGCTCATCTTGCTCCTATCATCCTCCCTTCAAAACTAACTCTCGGACTAACTCACATGGGTAATATATACATATACATATTATCACCGGGAGCTTTCTTGAGATATTCGGGCGAACGTGTCATATGCCAATCTCGGCCGCTTTTCTTGTCCACGATGTGATGCTATCTAGAGTACATACATGCTCATTTACTCGCTTGCAACCCCCCCTTATTTACAGAACCCTGATCCCTCCATCCCTCCCTCCACCCATCCATCCATCCACCATACACAGCCCTCTCTCGACTGATCGTCCAATTCAGACCGACAGCCCTATTCAAACAAGCAAAATGTGCCACCCCACTTCACACCTCTTCCCCTCCCACTCCACCGCATCCCCTTATAAACACGCCAAACACGCATATATCCACAATCCTGAACCAGCGACGCCTATCTCGACAAGAAATTCCCCTCCCGATCCTCGTAATACACGCACATGGGATATATGGTCAAAAATAAATTTCAGAGTGCCGACCCAACCACCCAACCACCCAACCATCCACCCTCCCCCAATCCTCATCATAGAAAAATGTGCTTGGCTGCCTTGCCTTGCCTTGCCTGCCCCATCAAAAACCTGGCGAGAATCTCTCTCTCCCTCTTCCTCATGCATCTGAATAATAAAATCCCCAAATAAGATAACCAAAAATGAACAATAACATAAAGCCCAAACAAAACATCAATGATGAATCCATTCTTCTCAAAACATGGATGTGATTGTTGCCTTACACCCCCGTTTCACTCGCTCTCCCTCTTTCCGCACAAGTGTTGCTTTTTTATATATCAAAATATGTGCACGCTACCCCCGCCTCCTCCGACTATTCCTCGCTCTCAAAACACACGAATCCCCTTCATTCTGGAATAGTCCTATGGGAAAAGCTGCTATAGGGTCGGTTTTCGTCGCTGTGCTCTCGAATACAGGGCATCTCTCAAATGCAGAGAGGAAAATTCCCCCAAAAAAAACTTCTTCAGAAATGCGCCATTGCTAAAGATGCTCAAAATAAGACCGCCGCCACCCGCCCGGAGCCAAGCACGCCAACTTGGATGCAATGTTTTTATATGTACTAGACGTTTCGTAAAGAGAGATGGAGGCATTATTTATGCACTGCCTATCGTGTCGGGATATTTGCGAGCCTCCCTCCGGTGGCCGATTAATCGTTCCGTTGAAGCCTGTCGAGGACTCAAGACGAAAAGTTACTGTTACTCGAGAAGCTTGAAGTCGATGCTACTGATCGGAGAAGCCCGGAGCGGCGCCCCGCCTTCTTCAAGGTTCTGATATCGACAGCAAGCGCAGACGTCGGGGTCGCATTCAGTTCCAGAAACCCGATAGTCTGCTCGAGTAACTCTACGAGTTCTTGTTCTGTGATGAATTTCATCAAGAGGGGTTTGAGGAGTTTACTGCGATAGACCGCCTGTAGAGTGAGCATGTTCCCCCATTGTCTATTGATCATGTTAGTACTGTTACCCTATAAAATAATTCCTGGAAAACATACGCGTGTGCTGTACCCCAGATATTCGTCACACTCAGCCTATGTCTCACTGGGTCTCCTAGCCCGTGGAATGCTCTTGTACTGAATATAAGTGCCTTGATCCCCTTCTCCGCATATTCTAGAACCTTGGGATCCACATCTTCTATCCTCTTGGCCTTCTTGTTGATAGCCGGGACGTCTTTGATGTTGTATAGGAATTGGGTGGATCCCTTTTCTCCTTGGGCTGCCGAAGCCGGTACGCCCTGGTTCAGCAGCTCCAAGATAAAATGCCGGTAGGTGATAACCTGTGCACCATAATACTTGGCTCGTAAGCGTGCTTCCAGAATATCACCCGCGGGGTCACCTCTTTCCCTATTCCACTGAAATTCTTTCGGGGCCGCCTTTTCAATCCCGTTAAGACTGTCCTGTGCCGCTTCGATGGTTATAAAGTGCTTTGGATCCGTTCCCACGAAAACAGATGGGAACTGGGAATCTTGATTGGAAAATTAGCGTCTTGCTCGGGAGATATATATCAGGTACTATACCAGTATCGGGTTTGTAGAACATATTGTGAAGCTGGTTGAGGTGTTTCCTGAGGAACAACTGAGCGGCGTAGCTTTGCATAACTCTGGGCTCAAAGCCATCCACGTCAGACGCGGCTTGATAATTGGGCATTGGCATGTCATCTTCTAATGTGAGAATACCCGAATGAGGCAACGCCAATTCCGCAACGATATCACTAATAGCGGTTAGGTGGTGGATATGCGAATTAGAGGATATACCAACCTTTCGAGTTGCAGCAAAGTCCAGAACGCGAAAACCAAGCCATTATCCTTCGGTTCAACTAGGCCGTTCCTGTCCCCTTCCTTTATTTTCTTGAACCGTTCTAGTCTCCTACAAGGGGTTAGCTTCGCCTTGACCATAGAAAAGGGGTACCATACGACCGAAGCATGACTTGGAGAGCTCTGCATGCTGCATATATCCATGCATGACTTTCCAGAATGCGACCAAGTTGGGCATAGTACAACCCGACCAGAATGGAGGCGTGAATATGCTTCAAGGTGTTTCCGCCAAGTTGGTTTCCGAGAATATCAGTTGCAGGGCCAATATACTGTAGACCAGGAATAAACTGCATATTTTTCACGCCCGCAGAACGCTCTCTCCGAGATGGATAAGGGCCTGGGCCTTCAACTGAAGACCGTCGGCTGCGACTCCGATCTCCTCCCAAGGGCGATGCCATCATAGGAGTGGATACCACTGGAGAAGGTTGAAGCGGGGACGGTGGGTGACCATTTCGAATAATGGGTGAGCTGGTATAAGAACTTTCGGACCTACGCTCTTCCATCTCACGCTCCTTCGTCCACACGTCGGGAAGCTTGCCTTGAAATAAGCATATTTCCCCTAAAGCCAAAACAGCCAATAAGACCGCGGTCGAGACTGTTCGGAACGGGTGGCCGGGTTTCTGAAATGCATTCACATCAAACGTGTATGTCGAGTCCACATAATCTCCCGATACAGGCGACCTTTTCCGTTTGTTCCCAGGGCTTTCCGGATTTTTGTGTCCGACCCAGGTCGCATGGGCAGCTACCGACGGCTTCGGTTTGACTTGGGATTCTGGGATAGTTTCCAGGAACTTCTCTACAAGCTGATCAAGAGTTGCTGGAATAAGAATCGGATGCATATTGTTCATATGCTTCTTATAACTCTCCACCAGGACCAGGACCCTTTCTCTCGTTAAATTGGGCATACCTTCTCGGTTGATTACCGATCCTGAGATTTCAGGCAGCGGATTCCCTGGAGGTGTTAGCCCACCGATCTGGCCCCATTCCTCTCCAGCAGGTGAAGCGACATCAGAGCTGGTATCATTTGGCGTGGTTGCTGTAGTGGTGTCCATTAAGGAGTCTCTATCGTATCCAACCACATGTTCGTTGCCCTCGCCCCTCCCATATAAATGGATTAGTCCTCTAGCATTTTCTGTCGACAGAGGATTCCTCTCTCGTTTGCCTATATTCTCTGGCCCACACAAATCCAAAATAGCTGGTACGAGTAACAGCCTGGAGGCCCCTGTTGTATGATTCACTGGAATGGAAGGTTCTTTGACGGGGCCGGCATCCCCACCTTCTTCCTCTTCTTCCTCCTCCTCCTCCCCCTCCACATTAAACGTATTCGGCGCATCAGGGAGTCGGGTCTCGGTCTGTGATTCAGACGAGACCGATGGTCTCTGAAAGACAGGTTGTGGCGTCTCCTTTTCCGATACTACATGCGCTTCAGATGAGATCGAGGGCTGCGGATACAAGGTAGGCAATTCTTGAGTGCTGTCTCGAGGCTCTTGTTTGAGAATGGTTTCCGCATTGGGGAAATTTGTGACAATGAAAGACTCCATCCTTTGTTGCTGGGCCGCCATGCGTTGGATTTCACGGGTAGCTTCATCGAGTCGAGATTTAGTGCTACTGGTCATGCTCTCGATGCGCGCCAGGCATTCCAACATATCAGCCGAAGCTTTATCTTGTCTATCGGGAGTTAGTAGGTTCTGAAGTTCTATACCAGCATCTCAACGTACTGTTTAGGGGGAGGGTCGCGATATCGGCAGTCCATCTGCTTCTCGCGACAACTGGTACATGACGGTCTGCCCTCGTCGCATTTTGCCTTCAGGGCACGGCAGCTATCGCAAGCTTGGGCTGCCCTCGTCGCCTTCTTCTTGGGGCCATTGTTATCATTCCTATGCTGCGGATAGGAGACCGAAGGGTATTGCTGTTCGCGGGGAGATGGTATCGGCCCCGGACCGTAGTGATAAGGATCTGTTGCTGCCATCGGACTCGGTGTGGGGGGGTACGAACTCTGTGGATATGGAGGTGGTCTTGAGTGTGGAGGTTCAAAGGCTGGCAGGTACGGTCTCGGGGGAGGTTCGTGAGGTGGAGGTGGCTGAGAATTTACATTATGTTCTTGTCCATTGCCAGGTTGAGGGGCTCTGAAATGTGGCGGCGGTGGTTCATCTGCAGGATCCCTCTTGATCATCGGGTCCGAACGGCCTGGGTATTGAGGAGGGGCAGAGTGTGCGAGATGAGGGTAGCCATGCGATGGCCCCGAGCCGGATCTTCGAGGGTCCTGGTGGTCGTACTGCGCGTGGTCAGACTGTCGACGGTCCAGCGGATGGGGTGGATGCTGCGGGACTTCTGGTCGAGAGAATGGAGAGTGACGCTGTTGGGGAGGAGGATAGGGAGAGTGTGCGGGAGGAGGAAGCTGTCTCGAAGGCTCTGGGGAATTCTGCCATGGTCCTGGGGAAGGGCCTACCAGCCGGGGACGTTTCTGCTCGGGAGGTCCACCTTCCATCATAGCTATTCACACGGACTCAGGCAACCACAACTGCAGCGGCCATGGACGGCAGTGCTCGCGGCGGCTTCTTACAGGTTCTGGGCGGAGAAAAAGAGCTCGCGAGGTCGGGGGAGGACCATCTGGAGTGGGTGTGTAGGACAGGCTGACGTGGAAGCGGCGAGCGCAATGTGCAACAGAAGGGGTGGAAACGGCTCTAGATCGAGGAGATATCAGCGCGGTGAAGGGGGAGGAGTTGGGCAAGGCGGGATGGGGCGAAGGGGAGGAAGTGAAGATTTGTCAGGGCTTGGGCAGAGAGAGACGAGCCCAAAGACGAGAAATGTAGGGTTTACCTGTGGGTGGAGCAGATGCAATCAAACAACGGCGGCGGGAAAGATCTGCGAACGAGGGTTGTGTTTCTGGAACATGCAATGCGATGCAAGTTTTTTTTTTTCCTCTCGAGATCTCGAGTATCTGGGGCCAGAAAGTTCGTCTCGGTGTATTTCTGCCAGTGGTCAGTGAGGAACCACGGGCTCGTTAAGCAACAGCTAGTGAGGCGCAAAATCCCGAGTCACACCCCAGCAGGCACTAACCAGCTTTCGTAAGGTGAGTAGGGGGGGCTGTCTCCAGAGTCGGACAGGTTAAGTTAAGACAAAACAAGACCAGACAATCACGGCCAAATCTCCATGCCGCATCAGACTCGGGGTGTGACAACACCAAAGAGCCGCCCCGTCGAGGCGATGCCGGCAACCCTCACCCGCGAGCAACAGGACGAGGGATGGGCAGAGGAGGAGACCGACGTACCCAGCCGTCGAGGGAACCGAGTCTAAGATGGTGAGGATGGCAGTTCAGGGCGTATCCCCAATCCGCAATCGATTGGCGATGGTGAGAAGTCGAGAGGATGCCGGGACCGGGACGAGGCGGTCGAGGGAGATCTGAAGAGGGGGTCGAACCGAAGGCGAGGGGGGGCAAGAGAAAGGAAGGGGACTGGCAGGGCTAGCTCACCTGCTCGTCGCTCAACTGCCTAATGTGGTGCAAGTGATGCGCTATGATGGTGATGGGAATTGGCAATTGGAGGTTGCGAGGTAGGGCGTCGTGGGGTTGGGTATCAACAAGTCAAACGGGTTCTGCGAAGCTTCCGTGCAGATTTGCAGATTAAGACAGCTCCAGGCTCCAGATGCCGAGAGAATCACGGACAGGGCAAACAATCCCGCCCTGCTATAGCCAGTGCTATAGAACGACGTGCCGGGATCAAACGTCGATGGGTGGGCTGATATAGCTCTGAGAGATAAGTCCCGAGGGACACCGAGCACTTCGTATCTTGGGTCAGGCAGATGCGAGTGATGGGAGCCAGATGGACCGAGATACACGTAAAAGAGCGGACGTGCGTCGCCAGAGTGAGGAAGAGAGAGAGAGAGAGAGAGAGTTTACGGAACTCATGGATAGATGACAATGCTCAAAGCGCTATTAGCTGAAGGGCATCCCAGAGCGCCCTATAGATTCCGTAGATTCCTTCAACCAGCCATGCGTACATACCTACTCGGCTCCGAGAGGAGAGTCCAAGAGTCCTGGGAACGGTCGCAGCAGTTCAAACAACTCCTCCTGCCAAAGGGCGCCCCCAGCTTGTGGCGCATAGCTCTTTACGGCCACTTCTTCCTCGTACCACCGGCTTAACACACCAGAGTGGAGGCGCCTGTCCGCACCCTTCTCCACAATTCAAATCACAAGGTTTCGAAAAGAAAGAAAACAGCTCAGCAAACCGTGTCGCACAGCAGGATTCACTCGGCAAGAAGCGCCTGTCCATTCCATCTGGATGCGCAAAGCCGCCAAGCTCTCTGGGGGAGGGAGAGCAGGAGGAGGAGAAGGAGGAGGAGGAGGAGGAGGAGGGGCGGGAAGAGCCTCTCGTTGCACAAAGACAAATCGGCGTCGACCATCCAAACGGTAAACAATCTCTCCTGTATATCCGAGTGGCTCTTAGCCGTTGGCTTCGACAGCAATATAGTGGCTAGGGCTCCAACTTGGTGATCGTCCAGCTCCGTTCTCCGCTCCGCTCTCCCTCTCCTCCTTCTCCTCCTTTGCCCACATCAAATTCCATGGTTTCTTTCGGGCCACTTGCGAAACCTCCCTCCCCTCCATTCCGTTACCATGATCGTGGGAGCTCGCCTGGATTCCTTGCTTCGTGGCCCTTCGGTGCTGGGGTAGCCTGGCTGTGGCGGGGATCGGACTCCGTCGAGATGCAGCTCCTGTACCGCACCAGGCCAAGGAGAAGTACTTGTATCTCCGTACTGACAATTACTTGTAAAGCGAAGTGAACTTTGCAAGGCAACATGGCGCTGAGCTCCCGCGTCCGGTGGCACGAGTGGGGTGAGACGAGGCCATTGGCGACGGAGGCTCTCACGATGCTTGGAGGGTTTGGTGATGATACTCGTGATCCTGTACGATGCAAAGACCAGAGCCTTCGAGCCCGCTTCCAAGGCTCAGGTACCAATCCAATTCAAACGGCAACGGCGCAGAATCGATCGTCTCTCGGCACCCGAAATCCCTGGCGAGAAAACGACAAGAGATCTTCACCATCAATGCACTTGCAAGATGGATATCGCGCCAACGAACCCGTACGCTCACATGACAGCGGGCAAAGACGTACGGAACGTGGCGTACGGAGGAAGACAAAAGCAAACATCAAAGTCCAGTGCAGGCAAAGCATGAACGGTGAATCAATCCTGCACGCCAGCCACATGCACATATCCATCTCCACATCGACATGCACATATCCACATCTAATCCACATCCACATCCACATCCACGTCCCGATTTAGATCGCTAAATTCTAAAAATTAAGGAGAGACGAGCACACGAGCCGAGAGGAAGACGATGCCCAATCATGTCTCTGTTCCTGGCCAAAACTCGGGTTCGGTAGAGGGCCGTCACGGGATCCTCCCTCCCCTCTCTCTCTGCCATTTTCCCCGCCACGAAGTTGGGCCAATTTGATCCAGGAACTGCTCCGTAGTCTTGGTCCCTTCAGCCTTCGAGTCAGTTATGCCGATGGCGGCGAGTCATTCTAGCCAACTCCCGAGCCGCTAATCTAGCTTTCACAGCGGACGCCTTCCTCCATGAGGACTTCACTTCACCTCGTGGGAAGAAGACGACCTGAGGATATGAGACAGCGAGAGATTTGCTTGTATCTCCACGGCCTTCGACATGCACCTAGGGCTCACTGTCCGAAGCTCGAATACTGTACGTTTCGTACTGAGGATCGTCATCAGGTCAAGTCCCAGCTCCAGTCCCCATCCTATTTTTCCCTGCAAACCTATCACAAACCCGAAAGCAGCCCCAGAGCAAACCCCCCCGTCTAGACTCTGGGGGTACATGCCTCACCGCCGCAATTGCGAAAGAACAGCGCTTTTGACTCTGCATGATTGAGGGGCAACAACCTTTGGCCCGTATCCCTCTTCGTCGTTGACCGTGTGTGTCGCAAATCCACAAAACACAGCCTGTTCTCCGGCCCCAAAGACAAGCCTGTTATTTTCCAGCTTGTTGCCCTGTCGACCATGCCATTTCCGACTTTACCAGCGGCTAAATATCTGGTTTCTGATTTCAACCGGTGGGTTCATCTCGTTCATCGCGACTCTCGAGGGATCACCACCTCTCACCACTGGAGACGAAAGTGTGGGATAAAACTAGCCCAACGAACGCTTCCAGACCAAGACACGAGCAAAACTATCATCACCATCATCATCTATCGCCCTCACCGCAAAGTGCTGCGTGACCGTCTCTGCGGTGGTGACCGCCTTTCCGCAAACCGTCGATCATCAAAGCCCGACGAAGAATATAGCATCTACTCGGTCCGCGACATCTGCTTGCGAGATGAGGGAGGGATCCATCCATCAACATCTGGCGCCTGCGTCCGTAGGCAAAGCCAAGTTAGGTAGGCAAAGCGACGCGACTTAATTATTAAAGTGGAGGTCAGTAATTTGTACATCATGTCTCGTGTTTATCATATCATTGCCCGTGGGACTCTGACCCATCGGGTACAAAGGTACGAAAATGAATGTACAACATCGACCTTGTCACCGCCGCCCGGGCCAGCTTCAGCCTTCAGCAAAAGCGTTTCGAAGCCGAAGCCACCGGTTAGACGGCCAGATTCGTAGTTCCCTTTCGCCCGTGAATCTACACTGTATCACCAGCGTTGCCAAGCGCAGATCTGAGAAGATAACGCCATCTCTATCTCCGGTCCTAGCTAGCTTAGGGCACAAATGGGGGTTGCTGCTGCCTCGTACTACGAAGCAAGAGGGGAGGTAGGAGGAAGTAACGCGAGAAGCGCGAGCTGCCAACCTCGGGGAATTCGCGGGGAACACTCAAACAAACATTTCTTCAATCGGACAGTTGGAACGACCTTAAAACTATCTCAGCCAGGAACAATATTCCAACATTGTGATCTGTCAAGTTACCAACACCTGGAGCTGAGCTACTTCATACTGCTACCCAGATCATTGAATCCGGCTTCCTGGCATTGGTACAAAAAACATCCGAGAAACCCGCCGGATCGGAGAGACATCGGTTGAACCCCTTCGGCGACTTTGCCTGCATCCTGGTCTGGAGGATATAAATTTCTCCAGCGCGAGAGGAATTTCGAGCTTCGCAATTTTAAAGACATCCGCTTGGCTACGAAAGCACGGCACTTCTTCACCGGTCCCCTCTTTATCTCTGCCTATTTATATATAGATTCTTTTCTCTGAAATTGAGGTTTCCTTGGGCTAAACCGCGTCTTACCACATGAAATCTTTTTCCGGTGGGGATTTGCAAGGTGTTTAATGCATTGACCAACTCCACGTGGTGGAATGGCAAGGGATTTTCTCGACTGCGAGCCGCACCGTTGCACCTTTTCCAGCTGGGGGGACGCGACGATTGGAGGGATTATACTGCCGATGTTTGGTCGGTGGTCATGCGCCGGCTGATTGTCAGATTGGTACTGTACTGTACAGGGCAAGTACAGCACTATTTGACCCTAGGGAGGTCGGCATCTTGTTTTCACTCTCCAGGGTCATGAATATCGTACGATTCTTATCCCACCTCGACCAAAGAAGGTACGGAAAGGTTACGGTCCGAAGGTTTTCCGTACCCGTATACTTTGACAAAGCGTCAAGAGGTGGTGGTTGGGCAGCAAAGAGGAACTTGAAGCTTTGCGTAGAGGTACTCAACTCATCCAAAGCTGTAGATGTGTATACGTCTCGTATTGTAGGAAGCAATTGATGCTCAAGTTAACCATTGAGAATACAAATAACAATAGTGCTCGAGATAAAGTTTCAAACTTTCATTTCATCAAAATTCCATAACTGTCGCGTCCAAATTTATATTTGTGTTACCAGTATTCAACTATCTTCGGTAACATTCCTGACGTACCTGACTCCCAAAGTTTCTGGGTTGGAACAACTAACTTCCTGGCTACAGTTCTGATAAAGTGCGGCGCGATACGACGCAAATAAAATCCAATAATTACATTTTAATTGCAGTGAACTACCAGCTCATGTCTCGACAGCTCGTTGAGTCGTGGAATCTCCAGCTGTAACTGTCCCGCTTGCCATCGGCTTTCAATTTCGACCCGTTGCATTCAAAAGCAAAAATGCATATAGGTATTCTATTAAAGGAAACCGATGTTAGAGGTAGACTGGCAAGAAATCACCGGTGACGTTGATGGGAAAAAGCAATTGCCAAAGAAGCTACGCCACAAGCCACTCGGCGTAGAAACTGGTACCTAGCACGGAGATGAGTACCAACGCTCACATCACATATTCCCTATCTCTCCCAATCCTCCGCGAGGCTGAGCTGGATCACGAACCAGGAGTATGGTAACCACGAGTATGGTATTTCCGACGCAGTAGAGCAGGAGATGCGCCTTTCTCGTTTCCAGCACCGGAATAGCTTCCCGTTACCGCGGGCGGGATTATACTTCTGCTGGAGTTGTTGGCGCGTACCATCGCCCATAGCTGGAGGAGGCGTATTACTGCTTGCCGGGTTGTTGGGAATTCAAAGTGAGCCATGGCTTGCGAAAATAGGCCTGGCCTTCAGCCATCAATCTCAATTCGGCGCTTCTTGACCTTCCTGCCTTGGGGATTGTCCTCTAGTATATGTGAAGACTTTGAAGGTTCTCCCACAATCTCTTCTCCCTCGGTGAAAACCAAGTCTCCAGTTTCCCCTAAAACTTCTCGAGAAGCCTCCTCCATCAAGATCCCCAGGGCAAGCAATGCAGTCTCGTCCATACTCCTGCAGTCCCCCTCATTTGCTGTAGTTCGGGCATAGAAATCTGATGTATAGCAATGTAGAGCCTTGAGGAGATCCGACTCGGGTAGATCTCCTGTCAAGCTCCGTTCGTTCGCAAAGTAAATGTCATATTCGGCATATCTGTTCGGTGCATTTCTGCTGCGGAACAAGACGGCTTCGGGGGGGATAGCACTCATGGAGTTGGACTGCTGGTCTCGGTTTGCGGCGACTAGTGGTTGCTTTCCAATAAAGCCTTTTGCTGATATTCTACCTATGAATATTTAGTAACAGTTTGAGGGCTCAGAAGGGGGAAATACCGGCAACTGCATCGTAGACTGTAGGATGTCGGTATGTAGACTCTTCTTCCTCTGTGAGACCCTCTGAGCGGGGCCCTCGGCGACGAGATGGATTCTGGGAGCGTGATTTGGAGGCCATGTCAAGTATGTGATCGGCTTAGAAAGTAGCCGCAGAGAAAAAAATGTTGATTCTTAAGATTCCGTCTGCTCCAGTCGAGATTGGAGCCTCGGGAGGAGATGTGGTTGTTCATGGGGAAAAAAGTGTACTTTGGCATGCGAAGAGGTCCAAGCTTTGCTGGACCCCGCGTTGCTGATCGCGAAGTTCTGCCTCCTCGCGACAACGACCAACCTTCATCGCAACTCTCACTCTAACATCACCACCAAAAAACCTACAAAATCAAATGCATGAATCAGTTGATATTTGATCGATCAACCGGCAATTTAAGCCCTCCGGCTTTTGCGCAAGCTCATACGTCACAACGAATCTATTCCATTCAGCCTGCTCCCAAAGCTCAATTCAATGGCGGCGAAAAAGAGGTTGTGCCCGTTGATGATACTACTCCGGGTGCGAGCTCTCGTCCTATAGTATGGACAGATAGTAGAATATGGGCTCATCAGTCTGGAGTTAATGCGCTGGGCATTGATATTGAGAACCGAGTGTAGGTGACCGCAGCCTCGTCTTTTTGTCAATACTTACTATCGTAGCCTTGTGTCCGGAGGTGCAGATTCGTCTATAAAGCTTTGGAATCTCGAAGAGGCGTCTGATATATCCAAGCACGTGTTCAGGCCATCAGGGGCCTTGTCTAGGTAAGTATTCAGTACTACCTTCTTATTGCAGTACTAAGGTACCCCAGGTCGGCATCAGAGCATAAATTTGGTATTACACATCTTAGCTTTTATCCGTTTGACTCGGCCGCTTTTCTCTCTTCGTCCTATGATCACCATCTGAAAATATTTGGAACCGAAACTTTGGCTGTTTCCGCCGACTTCGACATGAACTCGGTCATTTATACCCATGCTATGTCACCCATCGCAAGTCACTTACTTGTTGCTTGTGCAACCCAACATACTACAGTCAGGCTTGTGGATCTTCGTTCGGGATCCAATATACACTCCTTAGCTGGTCACAATGGCGCCATTCTTTCATTAGCCTGGAGCCCTACCATAGAACACATTCTCGCGAGTGGTGGCATAGACGGCACTATTCGAATTTGGGATATCCGCAAAAGCTCGGGTGAGATTGGCAGGCTAGACCTCGAAGATTCGCTTGGTATCTCTGGGACTGGTAGTTCTGCAATGGGAAGGATTAAACGCTCCAGAAGCTCCGCTAAGGCCCATGCTGGTGCCGTTAATGGACTTACCTGGACTGAAAACGGGGCATTTATTGTTTCTGCGGGCCATGACGAAAGGGTTCGAGTATGGAATATGACTAATGGAGCCAATACGCTTGCGAGTTTTGGGCCGACTCTCAAAAATAGCCACCTCTCAAATATTCCTTTAGTAGTGTCACCCACATCCTTAACACCTCCTGGCAAAGAGATTCTCTTTTACCCCAACGAGAAAGAGCTTCTAATGTTTGAGCTCCATGAGGGTAGACTTTTAAGACGCTTAAAAGTTCCTGGGCCATCCATGGCATCTGTCAGATCACGAACAGGAGAAAGGAATATAAAAAACCGAATCACGGCTCTGGTATGGCGCGGCGAATCGGACGGGGTGTATTCTGCTCATACGGATGGACAAATCCGTGCTTGGCTCCCGAGAACGGCGGAAGATGAAATGCTTGATAGGGAAGAGGAGGAAAGCTCCAACCCGCGGAAAGATGGCGATGACAGGGAAAAGAGGAAGCGCCAAGTGCTGGATGACGTCTTTAGAGATTTAACAAGACAGAAGATAACGTTTGGGTAGGGGCCTTCTGAGGTTTGATTTATTATCTAATTCCGAGTTTCCTCGATGCTTCCTAGATATATGTCACTTTTCTTCCTGGGTTAAAAGTTTCAATTGGCTATTCCTCTCTATCGTAGATATAAATCACACAAGCGAGTCCCTGGGGATGTCCCGAGAGGCTCCACTAACTACTTCTTATTTGATACGTATATTATCCCTATACTCCACTCGCAACCTTGAACATTTTTGTACATTTGCATTTAATCCCAGCCTTAGGGTTCTATTTCATAGCCACCTGCCACTCCCACGTAACTCCTTGCTCTCCATCGTGATAAATAAATACTTAACATAGGAGACCTCGTCTATTCTAACACGTCGTTGTATTTAAAGATACATATAGTAAAGACTAGACTCGAATATCCTGAACAGCAAGAGAAGGTGTGGAAATCCCAGATCGTAGTTTCTATCCCCGTTTAAGAGCGAAAATGGCAGATAGATATTAGTGGAGTTCTTGATTCTAGTATTTATCTGGTCTGCTGGCGAAGAATTATTGATTGTAATTTTTAGTTTATGTTGTAGAACTCGCTGAAGGGCTAGAACTTCAATTATCAGCTTGAGTAGATTTAAAAGGGTAGTTTGGTCGAGATGAGTTTTCTTTAGTATACATCATATGTACCGTACGGGGTATTTAGGACGAGCAAGATAGATGTGTTGCTGTTGATATTTATTCATTTGATTATCTTCATGCTAAATGATTTATACGTTTGATTAAAAGGGTTATCTAATGTTGGTAATAGAAAGACAACATGTAATGGATAGAAGGCGTGTTTTGTATTTGATTTAATGTCCTAATTCTATTCTTTGCTAGAGGTTTAAGTGGTCTGGTATTGAAAACAAAGAGGAAGATTTTATATTTTTGATTATTATGTAGTCTAACGAGGTTTGATATGCAAGGTCTGCTGGGACTTATTAGTTATAAAAAAATGGAATCGAGAATAAGTTTAGTGTCATTTGTTTCCTACTAGTTTCTAAAATAGAAAACAATTATATATTTAAATTTTTTAAAAACTGTCAAGCGTTACTTTGTCCTTTCATTTTATCAACTGTAGTTTTCCCTACGATAAAATACTTTTACTTGAAGATGTTCAATAACGCCGCTTTAGGTTTGATGTTATTAGAATGCAAATTGTTGACTATCTGTTAGTCATTTAAGTATTTAGCTTATTGTTGCCCATTATGTCTCCAAAATAATACACCCATGCTTATAAGCAACGTTTGTGTCTAGAACTTACTAAATGAATGCGGGGAAGGGAAGAATTCTCTACTATATTCTCTAGATTCTAACTTTAAGCCAATGGAAAACTAAGTAAGCCGATAGTGAGTTTCGATGATTTCATTTATATACTCATCTATTAGTTTAACTTAAACTTAGCGGAAGGATATAGGATTTCAAACGAAATGGGCCCTGGGCTTTGATTTTAGATGTAGTCATGTCCTCGGATCTCGAGAACTGTAGGGAAACCCCATGAATGTAAATTCTGTTCATATCAGTGTAGGTAAAACTGCCCGTGTTGATGTCCCCTTGCGCTTTTATCGGCCTAAAATATTTAAGATATTATCTTCAGTGAGCTATTTGTTTCATGCTTGATGGATCAAAACAGAGGACAAGTGTGTTTTGTTTTGCTTTTCAGGAGGAATACTATAAAAATGGACGGATACTGGGAAACTGCCTAGTCTCAAGTAATAGCTTCAAGCACAACATTTGAGGACGACAGCGATTTTGTTCGTAGGGGCAAAGACCCAATGAAGAAGTGATGCCCAACTTAATTGACTAGAAGTCCAGCAAAGAAAAAGCAATTAGCGGAGAGAGACTTAGACGATAAAGGTAAAGGAGAGAGGATAGAAACGATAGAGTCCTTGTCTCTGTAATAGCATAGAGCTTAGAAATTGGATGTCTAAGGGACAGCAGCAAATGAATCCTCCAATGTTTTGTTCTTAATGAGGGTAATTGTTGTAGATAGATCAGGATTTATATCCAAGATCTGGTGGCTCTCACCACGTGGTATCCACTTAGCAATAAAATTAATATGACGTGTGAATGTTGCTTAGCTTAAAGTTAAGGCCCCCATCTCTTCACCTTTATGAACAAGTTATAGGTGATTATTCCACAAGTCGGAAAACTCAGATTAAATCCTTGATATCTATATAAAGATGTCAAAGTTCGTACAATAAAATAAAGCTAAAGTTGAAATGGCAGTCCATTTGATAACGAACAAAAGAATAGATTAACACACCCTTCTGGGAAATTTCATAGCATGAATGAAGATTCTTTGTTGAGATTGCTAATTCATTATTGATGGCGCTTTTCTAACATGAATATGGGTCTGGTTAACGGGCGCTAGAAGAAGTGCCCGCATAGGTGCGGTTCCATCCGAAAGTTAGCAAACCAGTGGCACAATCGCCTAGAATTGGAACGTGAGAGTGCGACTGAATAATGAATATCGCATTTCGAAGAGGTTGCATTAAACGCACTTATCGTTCCACAATGATGCGGTTGGTGATGGCTAGGTCGGAGATAATAAGCGAAACCTGGGGAAGGATGCCTGTAGAGGTCCAAGCTTTCCGCCTTAAGTAAACTTGTCAGCTTCGAACATCGACTCCGTTCCATCCGATAACAAAAGAATATCATGAAGGGACCGCCATGAGTAGCCCATCGCCTTCAGACGACCCTGCGCATTCATTACCACGGACAAACTCCCGCCAATCCAAACGCAGCGTAGGTTTCTTTGCAGCGCCTTCTGGTATAGAGCATATGCGCTAATTCCGAGTCTCACAGAAATCCAAGAATGGAACCTTCATCATACCCACCACCGGTGAACGCGTGCGACGTCAGATAACACTTCGTAATCCTGCTATCTTTGAGCCACCGGGTCTTGGACTTTACCAGAGTGATGGCCTGCGTCTGGCGCGGCGGCCGTCTTCGACATTCTCCCATGCGGGGACATTTAAGACAGCGGTGGACAATACAGCGGAGGCTTTGCGAGATGGCTGGGCATGGACGAAGACGCCGACAGCCAAAACTATTTTCAAGTGCTCTTTGGGGTATCTGCTGGGGAGTATGGCAACCTTCCTGCCTCTAATCGCAAATTGGCTGGGCAATCAAGATGGCAAGCATATGGTTGCTACAATCACGGTCTATTTCCATCCAGGGAGGTCTTCCGGAGCTATGGAAGAGGCTGCTCTCCTTGCTATTGCCGCCTTTTTCTATGCAACGCTCATTGCCATCTCGAGCATGGCAACCTCGGTGTTTTTCGAATCTCAACTTCATCTTATCAAAGTCGGCTTCGCTCTAGTATTGATTGTTTTCTGTGGCGGTGGTTTAGGATTCCTTGGCTGGATCAAACTAAAATATAGCACGCCGTTAGTAAATGTGGCATGTAGTTTGGCTAGTTTGGCGATAATCACTGTTTTGACCAAGGAAAACGCCGTTCATACCGGCGTTTTTACCGACGACAAAATTGTCCAAGTCATGAAGATGGTTATACTGGGAATTACATTCTCATCCGTTGTTAATCTGCTTATCTATCCCGTCTCAGCTCGAAGGGAACTTCGTGAGACGATGATCAAGACGACAGACTCTCTCGGAGACATGCTGACTATGATTACTCGTGGATTTCTTAGCGGGTCAGAAACAGATATGCGATCTACATCTTTCAACAATTCTCAGAAAAAGTACAAAGCAGTTTTCAAGCAGTTGACTAAGAACCTTGGGGAGGCAAAATACGAACATTATACACTGGGCTCCGAAGAGCAATACAAACTGGAAGCAAGTCTCGTGAACTGCATGCAGAGGCTGGCTCACTCTATCGGAGGACTGAGAAGTGCTGCAATGACACAATTTACATTGCTTAAGGAGAGTGGAATTAGTGGCGGATCAACTCCGAACTATAACATACGAACCATGCCACAATTTGACGGTGGTTCGCTTTCGCGACCTCCGAAAAGTAGGCAGGATAGATTCGCAGCCTTGACATCTATAGAAGAAGCCTCCGACGAAGGCAGTGGGACCGAAAACCAGGGAGCCAATGGTGCCCCACCACTGGAAAGGCATAACACAGACAGAAGTGTCTCGAGTTTCTTGAGTACAGGTATGCCCACAGTTCGTACTCCTGCCGAAATATTTGCCCGATTTATTATACATCTTGGGCCCTCGATGAAGTCTCTGGCATACACGCTATCCCAGATACTGCAACAATTACCGTTTGGAGAAGGTCCGGAATATGCGATTACTATTAATGAGCATTTCAAAACAAGTCTCACGGATGCTCTGTAAGTTCAACTAGACATTAACTTAATTTTCTCATTTTCTAACACTAAAGCAGAGAGCTTTACAGCAGCGCCCGCGCGAATGCTCTCAAACAGCTTTATAAAAGTAAGGATCTTGACAAAGATAGATCAGAGAGCATTGAGGCAGACTTCGAAGAAGTCGCCGCTAGTTGCGGCCATTTTAGTTTTTCTTTACAGACATTTGCCAGTGAGATGCAAGTTTACCTGTCAACCCTTGAAGAATTGAAAGAGGCTATGGAGAAGCCGAACCAGCGGTCATGGGAATGGATGAAATTCTGGAAAAGGCCGAAGAAGAAATCAAAGGCTCCATGCGAGGACCCAGAACGAGAGGGGCTGATTGACCAACCTCAAGAGACGGAAGTACCTAAAAATTTGCCTGAGATAGTTCTTGACAAACGGCGGGCAGAACAACGAGCCCCCGAAGCAGAAAGTAGGAGAAACCAGGGCTTTTATTTTTGGCTTCTCAGTATTATACGGTTCTTTGGGCGAGATGATAGTTAGTACTTCCTCCTTAAACACTCAACCAACATCTCGGATACTAACAGCTTTGGGCAGTTCGATTTGCAGTCAAGGTCGGTATCGGAGCATCCCTCTACGCTCTCATTGCTTTCATACCAGAAACTAGACCATTTTACCGACACTGGAGAGGAGAGTGGGGGCTTGTGTCATACATGCTTGTTTGCTCTATGACAATCGGGGCTTCTAATACCACTGGGTGGAGTCGTTTCCTTGGTACTGGTGTTGGAGCTATATCCGCTGTGGCCGTCTGGACAATCTGCCAAGGCAATGCTTGGGCTCTCGCATTCTGTGGCTGGTTGGCCAGCATGCCTTGCTTTTATCTCATTGTTGCCGCCGGTCGAGCACCATTAGGACGATTTACTATGCTGACTTACAACCTCTCTTGTCTTTATGGTTACAGCTTGTCTATTCAAGAAGGCGAAAATGACGAAGATGAGGGTGGTACCAACCCCTTGATGTTTGAGATCACCTTGCATAGATTTGTTGCCGTTATATCTGGCGTCATCTGGGGTTTGATCATCACTCGGGTTATTTGGCCTATTTCCGCAAGACAAAAATTCAAGGATGGGTTGTCCCTCCTGTGGCTACGAATGGGTCTTATATGGAAACGAGATCCGCTTTCTACGCTTATCGAAGGCGAATCTCAGAATGCTTACATGAACCTCAAAGAAGAATTCGCTCTTCATCGATATGGTACATTGCCTCTGTCCTACCTTTCCCTCAAAATTACTAACCAAACCACCTAGTTCTCCGTCTCGAAAACCTCCGTGGAGCAGCACCGAGCGAATTTGAGCTCTCGGGGCCATTCCCCGCAAAAGCGTACGGAAGGATTATGGACTCAACAACCAAGATCCTCGACGCTTTCCACGCCATGAACATCGTTATCCAGAAGAACTGGAATACAAGCGAAGGCGAGAGCTTGCTATTGAAGTATACCGCTGAGGAGAGGGCACAACTGTGTGCGAGGATCAGCCACTTGTTCCAGGTGCTGGCAAGTAGTATGAGGTTAGAGTATCCGATTAATGATGCGTTACCGAGTACAAAACACTCGAGAGATCGGTTGTTGGCACGGATTTGGAGGTTTAGGAAGGAGGTGGGGCGCGAGGATGGGATGGTACTACCTGGGGTAACCGTTATGGAGGAGGGTGGGGTAGGGGATAGAGAAGATGGAGATGGGGTGGGTGAGGTAGTGGTAACAACGAGGGACGAGGATTATGAGTTGTTGTATGCTTATATCCTGGTTACGGGTCAAATCGCGGAAGAGATCGAGAGAGTGGAGAAAGAGATAGAGGACTTGTTTGGGGTTATGGATGAGGACATGTTAAAGTTGCAGTAGACAGTGTCTAGCTTAGGGATGGGTCAGGTCTGGTTTGGTCTGGTTAAAGGAGCAATCATAAATGGAGGATAGATGGGGACGGGACATTTGGGATTTTGCTTTTTGGAATAAGAGGCATGGGTGAATACCGGAAGCTTGTTAGCGTGGTGTTCAGTGTAGGTGTATGAGGTGTTTTATATGCATGGGGAGGGATTGGGATATTGGATATGGGTTTACGTAGAGTTGTAAAGCGAATTGTAATCGTACATTTGTTGGATCGGCGTTAGTTAGTACGTATCGAGATCCATGGATGAACTTGTTGCTTGAGTATTTAAACTCCAAGGACTTTAGTGTTGACTTTTTCTTGCTATTTCCCTCCACTCTTCTCCTCAATCAATAATATCTCGATCTAGTTAGCCCTATAGACTCTCAACCCCGGGCCGTCTTTGAAACGCCATCTATAACTTCCCAGCTTCGTTTCTATGCTCCCTTTCATCTCTGTCGTTCTTCTCCCCACCCGTGGGCTTCTCCAGATACGACGCCTCAGGAGCAATCCCACCCTCCGCTGCAATACTCGCTCTAATATCTCTCCACGTACGAGTAGGCTTCCACCCCACACTCTTCCTCGCCACAGTCACCTCGGCGTACAACTCATCCACCTGTTCTAGCGTAAGACCCTTCGTCTCATAGATCATAAAGTACACAAACGTGATGCATAAGAAGCAGCATCCGAACCAGATGAAGAAGATCTTGGACTGCAGATTCGCATTGCCCGGTCCCCAGTTGACGAGATAAGGGGTACTGTAAGCGATGGCCCAGTTGAGAAGCCAGTTGGTGGCGGTTGTCATGGAAAGAGCCTTTGCACGGACTTTGAGGGGGAAGATCTCCCCTGTGACGACCCATGCGATGGGGCCCTAGGTGGCGGCGAAGAAGAAGATGTAGATGCAGACGAAGGCGATGGATGTGCGTTGAGCAGCGAGGTTCTTCGAGAAGATGGTGCCGTCGGAGTGTTGGCCTGAAGACACTGTACCGACGATGGCAACGATGAGTTGAGAGACGGTCATACCGATAGCTGGGTGATGGTTAGAAATGAACGGTATCAATTGGGGATGTGACTCTATGCTTACCACCCCAGAAAAGAAGAGGTCGTCGACCCCATTTGTCTATAGCGTAAAGACCGGGGAGTGTTGAAGCAGTGTTGACGGAAGATGTAATCATACTAATGATAAAAGCATTGGTGATGCCGGAATTCTTGAAGTATTGAGTGCCATAGTAGAAAATGAAATTGATACCAGTGAGTTGCTGGAGACCCTGAAGGAGGCAACCCGTAGCCAGCCTCTTGCCAATGTTACCTTTGAAGCAGTCCAAATAGGTGGCTTTTCCAATGTTAAGTTGACACTCGTGATCAGCCATGATTTCGCTAAGTTCATCTCGGATAGCTTCGTGTTCAACAGGAAGACGACGGAGCCTGGAGAGAGATCGGGCAGCCCATTCTAACTTACCGGATTTCACAAGGTAGCGGGGTGTTTCGGGAAGGATGAGCATTCCGGTGATAAGAACTAGGACCCAAGCAAATTGAATAGCGATGGGTATACGATAGGAGCCGGTGTCGTTGCGTTTGTGGGTAGAATTGTTGATGACGGCCGCGAGAAGAAGCCCAATAGTGATGGCGAGCTGGTAAGAGCCGACAATGACACCACGAATCCATTTTGGAGCGGTTTCAGACTGATATAATGGAACTGAAATATGGTTAGGAGTGATAAAACAAATGGCGTTGAGGCGCAACTCACTCAATGCTGACACTAGACCCACACCAAAGCCGGCGTAGAAACGTCCAGCAATAAATAGTGGCAATTCAGTTGCAGCCACTTGCATGATGACACCAAATATGAAGACACAACAGGAAACAATCAACGCCCACCGTCTGCCAAGCCTGTCGGCGATAGGGGCAGCACCAAGTGCACCAAAGAAAGTCCCAGCAGAAAGGATAGACACAACCTCTGAGGTCTGGGAAGAATTGACATTTAAGTGCCCAGTTGCGTCCCTGTAGCCAGTTGAAAATTCATTTTGCCAATAGCTGGAATAGTCAGAACGAGCGTGATCTGATAATGAATGAAGCATACCTCATAGCTAAGATGCCACTGATAGTCCCAGTATCATATCCAAAAAGAACACCACCAAATGCCACAAACATGCCAATTAAAATCTACTTGCGTATTTAGGACCAATTGGTACAATAGAGCATCTTTGATTACTTACAGCTGGCCATGCCGAACCAGGCGTGTCTTTTGGTTTCTTCAGTGCTAAACCCATGTTGTTTTGTTGATGGGGTACAAGAATCTAGTAAAGCTGCCTAACGAAACTTGGTGTGATGCCAATGGAAAAATGGGAATACAGCACCGATTTTATAGAATCCATCGCTCAAATATTCATAGCCTTATATGGTCACATATCAGCTTAGACATGACGGATCCGTGAGGGAAAGAAAAGTCTGGGCCTCCCATGTCTGTACCAACTATCCGGATTAATGATCGCCAAAATTGACTCTGATCAACGCCAGCAAGTGATTAGTTACGGGATTGGGGACCCCGTACCAGGAACTACTAGCCTCTCACCAAGTTTCCCAGTCACTTGATAGCTGGGAACCCAGTGAGCATAGTTGATGTAGAGCGGCTGGACCATCAGCCAGGCTCATGACTCGAATTCTCATATTGAACACTATATTTCAACATCGAGACAGGAAGTAGCTCCTTGGCTAGGAGGCACTTGCAAGATTTCCCCGCAATCCTTAGCTTCAACGCGGGACAGATTTTTGAAGTATAAGACTAATGGAAATGATCCCGCAGAAGTGAGAAAATATGACCGAGTTCCTACCTATCAAAAGACAACGAAAAACAATGAAGCCAAGAAAGCCTATGATATGGTTCGACGAAATAAAACACCGTTCCACAAACCGGATAGCCACTGATAATTGTGACCGTCATTAACCCAGAGAACGGTGACATGCATGCGTGCCCCCTAAAGTGTCTCGAGTGCCACTGCCATCCTTGTGCATTTTCGACGTGCTGCGAGCTATCCACCTTTCGGGCCTTTTTGGTTGTACAGCAGGTGACTACTGCAAAGTCAAGCCGAATATGAAAGTAAGAATAGAAGGAAGCAAATATATGCGAGAAGAGAGAAAATGCGAAGAGTGTGAAAATATATTTGAGGTTGCTGGATTGGCAGAGCGCCACTGACAACATTTAGGACTTGTTCAACTCGATACGTGATACGCTCGATGCTTTTAGACTGTACCGATAGTCTTCTAGCTCTTTACCTCACCGCTCTTGGTCCTTATTTTAGAGAACCTACCCCGCATCAGTATTTTTGAGTGTATCGACTCTGAGCTATTGTTATCCACTGGCTGTCTCTACGGATTCTTCTAACCTTTTACCGAGAACCAAAGCTGAAATTTATTTGGTCGCCATCTAACCAAAAACTTGTTTGAATGTCGAGAGTTATTCATTGTCCAACAGACCAGCCTTTTCCTTAGCTTGCTCGGTTTCATTAACTAGCCCTAGCGCCGTTCCAAAACCCCAGCTTTCAGCCCGCGCTCCTAGCCACATACCGTTAAGGTATCATTGGTCTTCGGAATCTTGAAAACAAGCTCTGTCCGTCAACCATAGCCGCCTCTAAATAGCTGAAAATTTAGGTCGGCTTTCACTAGAATTGACAAGTCCGTTAGTGCTTCAATTATCAAGAGTCAAGTGCGTCATTTGCTATGCAAGAATTTGTCTAAACCGCGAAAATATCCAAAAAGATGAAATTAACAATGCGTGTATCGATTAAGAATCACTCAACCTCGACCGGTGTGGCTTACACGGAGTAATCATTGAAGTTTTGGACTAAGTTTTAGCCTCTATAAAATACCCGGGCCGTCGGTTAAGCTAGACCCGCGATGTGACGACACTCGGCCCAGGAATCCTCATGTAATCAGTTCCCTCTATGAGATACTGTCATCCAGACTAGACAAACACTCAAAAGGCTTATTACGTTTTCTTTTCGTTTGAATTCCTACCAGACCTCCCCTCAATCTCAAGTCGACGCACAGTATAGCCTTTAGAAAGAAGGCACGAATTTATAAAGAAGAGGTTACATCCAGTCCGAGTAGGAAAAGGAGGCTCAGCGGCAAGCCTTGGCAGGGATACCTCGACAGCAATGAGTCTCATAAACAAGAACCGCCTCAAAACACATAGAGAGACTGCAGTAGCACATCTTCTTATTAGTGTTGTCGACTGAATGCAATGAATCGACTAGTTGACGTTAGCTACACTAAAAGTAACGGTTAAAAATTGATCTCTGCCCTCGCAATTGTCTCTGCATATTGGAGAGGAGCAAAAGTTTAATTGCTCAACCTCGCCATTTCAATTCACAAAGGGATCAACCTTCGATCTGCTTGGATCGAGTGACAAGCTGATGGATCAAGGCAGTCAGGATGAACAGACGGACCCGAGGAAGACACAATCAAGCAGCTATTCGTTGCTGTCGGTCGATGCTGTCGTGCTTCACGAGCAGTAGTGCAACGGAGCCTCTAGAAACAGAACCAACTTGTCGGTATTCGCCTTCGGCACGAAGAGTTTGTTTCCAATCTTGACGTTGTTCTTCGGGTCAGTTCAATCAATTCAGCTCTTGAACAATGGCCAGTCAAAACATCCGAAGGCCAATGAATAGGAGCGCGTTGTTCGCTCCTAATGCATGAAGTCGCAGCCTTATTGTCGAGTCGCGACGTGATAGTGAGGGGTGTTTTGGATTTGGGTGATAGAGGGGTTGCTGACATAATGTTACTCGGGGATCTTCCTTTTCCAGCTTAGTTGCTGAGGGTGAGTTGTAAATATGCTATAAATATGCTATAAATATGCTATACATGGACTATATATACTTCCTCAATTTGGCAGGAAGAAGCGTTGTTTCCGTAGGGAAAGATATGTCGTTGCCATAGAGGTCGCGCTTTCCTAAATCGAAGTAATTTACAATCGAATCGGGCTACCTCTAACACCTGCCTTTTTCGGCTCGAATTGCTTTCTTTTGCCGGCTTGATGCATTCTGGCCACTCGAACTGGAAGGAGCGTCGTTCTTCCGTAGGCGAGGCTCCAACTGCCATGGAGGCTGTCCTTTCATCTTCCTTCTTCTATATATCTGGCATTTGTCGCGATTTACCTAACATTCGTCTTATATATACTTTTCGTATAATATCTCTCGAGTGCAACGAGCACGGGGGTTTGGGGGCTTGCCCCCATGAAAAGATCGAGACCGAGTTATTACTACTCAGCCCGCTTACCCTTTTCGGCTCACCTTCACCTTGCTTTTTCCTCTCCTCCCGCGAGCTCGACACTTCCCTCCGCCACCCAATTCCTCGGGCATCGTCAGGCAAACGATCTCATGTCGCGATGACTTATATATTCCATTCCTGCGATTGCCTTGTCATGTCGAGATGGCCCAAATCCCCTCACGGCAACCAATCCATTCGCGAGGCAACGGGAAGGCGACCCGAACCGTCGTTCTCGAGCCATGGCGCCTTGGGTTCGAGGCCGGCATGCACGCTTCCCACTATTCCCACTATTTCCAGTCGTGCGAAGCGTCTTTCTCACGAATCGGCTGCGGTCCTCGTGCCCACTCGTCTGGTGCTTCCCATGCACATTTCACGATAGCGTTTCGCAGGGGCTGTGAGGAGTCATTTCACTCCTCAATTGAGCCATCGTCTTTTGTTATTTCTGCCCCACGCGACTCGACTGCGTTGACCCTCTGCCGCGTCGTTCCAGCTTCTTGCCTGTTGCGTCTTGCCTTGTAGTATATCTTCCTGTCCGGTTCATGACTTACGAATTTCCTACGTCTGATTTGCTCCCCCTATCGCTTCGTGAGGTCAGTATGCAGACTGTTGCCTGTGAATGCCTCGAGCGCGAGCTGATGGCCTTTTTCCTAGAATTCAAAATGTGCTAGATTTTCTTGGATTGCGACGCGCCATTCTATCTCCCCGAGTGATCTGCGAACCTGGCATCAATTGGATCTCGATACTGTGCGAGGGGCGACGCGATCGATGACCGGTGCGTTGGCCCACCTCATTAACCGCCGGCCTACAAATTGACCAAGACCGCAGGAGTCGACGTCGATGCGACACGGCGACGGACGAGGCTCTTCCATCCTCGAATTTGAATAATTTGCCATTTATTTCTTGTCCATGGCTGCCCGACAGACGGCGTTACACTCTCCATTCTTGAATAGACATGCGACTGCTGAAGATGTGCCTGCGACGACGCTGCCCAGCGGGAGATGCAATTATACAAATTTGAGCATCGGAGGGAATGCAACCTGCGGATGCAAGCGCTTCTGGGACAAAACAAAAAGTGGCTATGGGGGAGCGACAGCTGGGCCGGGATTTTGTATGTGCGACCATCATGCCTGCTTTCATGATGATGTCCCAGAGGGGTACAATCCGAGGATTTCTATCGATGTTGAGACGGCTGAAGGTAGTCAAATCCTCTCGACGGTTCCAAATACGCCGCGGATACCTAAACCATCTCAAATTGCCCGTCCGCAACCAGTATCCTCCGAGGTAAGTCGTCCACAAGAGTCAAACATACCAGATACGCTTCAATGGAGCCGCCGTATTCAATCCGGATCGCCATTTGGCTTGCCTGCTATTCCCTCGCAATGCCTTCTCCCATCCGAGACAGCATCCACGACATCTGGGAGTCAATCTATGTTTCTGCGACCTTTTGGAGGATTAGGGCTTCAAACATTGAGCCATATACCAGGACCCAATGCGGACAAACCCAAGCCTGCGGAGCTCCTGAAGCCGACTGAGAACCCAAGAATGCAAATTTACCAAGATGCACATGGCAATAATTTCCTGCAAAGTGTTACAGAGGTTGCGACTCCTAGCCCTCGTCCTTCCCAGGAGCCAT
Source organism: Ascocoryne sarcoides NRRL 50072 (assembly GCA_000328965.1). Classification (NCBI taxonomy): domain Eukaryota; kingdom Fungi; phylum Ascomycota; class Leotiomycetes; order Helotiales; family Gelatinodiscaceae; genus Ascocoryne; species Ascocoryne sarcoides. The sequence goes on from KB205939.1 coordinate 2,133,672, forward strand.
TTGCACCTGAGGGTTATGCTGAGAACATCGCACATGTGCAAGTTGCTCTAAACAAAATTGCAGGGCCAGCGTCAGAGCCAGAAAGTGCTGTAGTTCTGAGGGAATCTTCACAAGAGGATGGCTCTTCTCGGATCCATATCAAACAATCGGGCTCAAATCCTGCCAAGGACATTTACTCGGTACCTGATGAGAATCATGACCCTAAGCTTATTCCTCGACTTCGCACACTCGTTAACCATCTGGCTGAATTCCCGCCACAAATGCGAAACCATGACCATCGATTGGAAGTGCTGGAGAATACTTCCTGGTCTAATGCAGCGATCGAGGACTTACAGGATGCTGATAATCGCCTCGAAGAACATGTCGGGGATCTCCAGGAAAGAGTCCTTGAGCTTGAAAAGGCTCGAGCTGCCTGGAATGATGCCAGTAGTGTTGGCAGCCGACAAATTGACGGATCATTCTCGTCCAAGGTTTCAAATGTCGATATCTCGAGAATAGAGGCTTTAGAGGCAGAAGTAGCCGAACTGCAAGCAGCTGCTATGCCAACATACACTCGACCATGGGAGATTGAGGTTGTTTTCCTCCCATACGGGCCTCAACTCATGGGAATTTGGTCCCAAAAGTTCTCTTCGTCTCAGTCGTCGAGATCCAGGAGCAACGCAAGCAATGACTGGACCCAAACGCAGAATAATTCTATGGCTGCAGCACAAGCTCGTCTCACTGCCACCGATTCGGCTGCATGGGAACAATCAGCATCGGATTTAGGTAACCAAGAAGATACACCATGGTTGATGGCTAGGGCATGCGGACTTCGAAGCCGAGTAGACGAAAGACTGCGGAGCAGAGGCCTGGTGAAACTAGCTTACATCCGTGGACCCGATGCGAGAGACGTTCAGGCTGCTATCATGACCGCGTTTGGAGATCTGCCAGATGTACTCATCGAAGATCCATACACAAAACGTGATGAAAATGCTGGAACAATCCCCAAACCATTGAAGAATTATCTTGGTCTCGGAGCTTCATGGCTCCCGTTAAGGAAGCTTCATAAGGATTCCTGTCTCCGATTTTTAAACCCATCAGAGATGGTGACACCAGCCCTCTGGACAGTACCGTTCTTGTCTTCTAGTGTTGCCATGAGACAAACCGGTGTCAGACGCCTCTACGTAACCCAGCGAGACAGTTATATTCAACACCTAAGCCCCTCAGTCGCAGACTGGACCTGGCAAAAGCTTCGCCAACTTCCTCGTGTCTACCCCGATCAACTTAGCTCTGATCACACACCTGAAGCCGATGCCCACGAACCCTGCTGGGAATTTGATGACCGACTCGACCCTCCCCATGAAAGCATCCATTCTTCCTTCGCATCTCATATATCCCAGCTCAGCATTCACGAACTAGAAGAGTTCTCCCCTGAGTCTCCCTCTGATCACTTCTCTTCTGCCGCCGTCTCTCCTCATGCATCGACAACACCTACTTCTATCGCCCCTCCGACAACGGCACCGCTCTCCCCCCTCAAGGAACGCAACCCGTTCCGTCCAATCCATATTCGAACAACTTCCCTCCCCCAACTTGTGCGCGTAAAATCAAATCCCCACTCATCTCAACCGCTACAACTAAGCAGTAAACGCCGCATCGCCTCCTTCGAACAATCTTCTCCGACCCGTCCCCACCAACCATCATTGATCAACACGACTCTCCCCAAACGCCGTCGTATCTCTCGCTCGCCTAGTCGTGCTCCAGGCGAAGCTATGCGATGGAGTACGGGACCACCGAGTCCTTACACTATCAACAACAATAGCGAAGAAGCGCAACCAGCTACTGCTAAAAGAGAACGGGAGAGAGGGATGACGCCATTTGCGTATGCGACGCCGCATAGCAATGCGCCGTACGTTCCCAGAAGCGAAATCGGCATTTGGGAGGACGGAGAGGGGGAGGAGAGGGTTGATTCTGACGGGTATGAGGGGACGCAGGAGTTTGAAGAGAGGCAGGTGGATAGTGAGTGGGAGGGCGTAGGGAATAGTGAATTTGACCCGAGAATATCGGGGAGCGTGCCTCTAGGGGATGATGGGAAAGGAAATGGTGATGAAGATGACCGTGATGGAGATGCGATGAGCGATACGAGTAGCACGCCAAGCGAGTACCCGAGTACGCAGCAGCATCATATGGGGTCGGGATCGGCTTCGATATCGGTGATGGGGTTGGGATTTGGGAGCGGAGGGGGTGGGTCGACAGTAATGAGCAAGGCGGGCTTCAGGATTCATGTTGATGAAGATGAAGATGAGGGGGACGATGAGCTGTAATGCTCTCTTTCATCACTCCGCCTTCACCCTCGGTCCGAAATTTGGATTTTTGGACTATTATCAGATTGGTGCGTAGCATGGTGTTGAAAAAACTGGCGAGCATATATACAGCTCCCCATCTTGTTATGATATGATTACTTGGTAGCGTTGGCGTTTGGATGCGAATGATTTTTTCTGCTTGGGCCGTCTGAATAGAAGGGGTGGTACAGCTTGAGCGTTAGGCAGATAGCGGGAAAAGGAAGAAGGGGGGGATGGATGGGATGGGATTATATTCCACTTTTTGTATATGTAGATGATATACCCCTCCATGAGAGTATTGAAGAGGAGATTGGGAAAGAAGAGGTATGTTGTCCGAATCTCAAACTTTGGAGACGACTTTGCTGTACAATTAAAAACAATGAAATGAAATAAAATGTAGTACAAGGCAATACAATACATTGGAATTTATATATCAGGGCTTCTTGGAGGTTTAGTCTGAAGTGGGTGCTGACTAGGCAGCTAGTAGATACTTACTGCTTCATGGACTAGCAATTAGGGGTAATGTGAATAGGATATTAATATCTAATAAACCTGTTAAACGAAGCATCTCACGATTGTAACACTAGCTCATTTGAGATTAAGTCAATAAAGTTTTATCACTGTGGTTTAAAAAGGTTATAAGGCCTAAGTTTCAATAAAGTGAAATGACTTACTTGCTCTTGTTTAGCTTATAAATAGAAGATATTTTGGGTGATTTAGTAGTAAAGGGTCTCTTAACTAGTTGAAGGCCTTTCAAGGGGGATGTGAGGAATTATCGCCGTCGGAATTGGTTGAACTTACGGCTCTGTATATGTGGATGTTTAGATTCACTTTCTTAGAAAATTGAATGGTTGTGGGTGGACTTTTGACGACGATGATGATAATAATCACAATGATAATGACGATAATGACGATAATGATGGTTTGTACTTACCTTTTCTAAAAAGTTCAGATTTAGATTTTTCCAACAGCACCGCGCTTGAATTCTACAACCAAGTTCTACACCTTCTACAGCTTGACCCAACCCCCATCAAAAACCTCGAACAACACCTGCTCCATTTAAACTATTGATTGACCCTCCGGGTAAAGGTAGCACAGCTCATATATATCCTCAGTTATATCCCCAGCTATTTATATCTTCTTCCCCACACGGTGCAACGCAGAGTTATAATTTGTATATACGGTCACGTGGAAAACAAGAAGAAAGAAAGAAAGAAAGAAAGAAAGAAAGAAAGCGAGTGAAGGGAACAAGAGATTGGATTTAATAAGAGAGCTGAAGGAAGGGGATTTTATATTGTGTTTAGTATAAATACTAAGTGAGACGTTCTGATTACAAGAGTATATGGACACATTTGAAACCTAGAGCGACTTGATGGAGTTAGATTTGAATTCTTCAGCTGGGAAAAAGGCCTTTTGTGGGGATTTAGAGATATATTCTGCTTGACTTTTCGAGAAAGAATTGTGAGAGTAAGGAGAGCCTGAAGAATATGAAGTCGCTCGAAAGTTGACGGTGATGTAAAGACCGCGGTAAAAGCTTTAGCTTTACTAGTGAGAACGGAAAAACGATAATTGGTGGTTTAAATATTGCATTGAACCTGGCATTGAGTCTAACTTCAAAGCATTATTGAAAAAGAGATGTCATCTACTCTTACCATAGTGAAAAGTCCGGACGAGCGACAATATTGGTATCCAGTCCTTGTGCTGAATTAGCTTCAATACCTTTGGAAATCCACTCTAAACTACATCAGTAACCCCTTCGAATATTCGATATAACTGCGTAAATACTCGGCGAGAAATGGCACCTGCCAGCTATGCAACCGATTTTTTCATTCGAATATGTATTAACCATGAAATGCGGAGGTATTACCTCGGGAGATATAGCCTTTGGAACTGCTGCTTAATAAACACACCTTTTATGTTAGTATTTATCACCACCAAGGAAACAGATATCGCCGTGAAAAATGTACACTTTATCTCATAGCTGTGATCTACAAATCCTTGCGAAAAACCTCTGTTCCCCAGGGTTCGCTCGTCAAAGATGTCAGCCCAGCACTATTCTCGCAAGTCTTTCTTCCCGTCATTGGTCCCGGAGAAGGAATCTTAACACCATCCTTCTTGATGATCCTTCCAGCATTCTTTCCAACATCAGCCCCGCTCTTCACATTTTGATCATCTCCAGTCAATGCCCCCTTCCCGGCCTCGACATTCGGACTCGATGCCGTTGTTTCCACATCCTTCGCGCTCGCTTGTAGCGCCTTCAATAATGCAACAGTGCTCTCCGGTGTGAGATCCTCGTAGTAATCGTCGTTGATTTGAACCATTGGCGCATTAACACAAGCCCCGAGGCATTCAACTTCGACAAACGTGAAAAGGCCGTCTTCCGTGGTTTGCCCCGGCTTAATTCCAAGATGATTGATAATAGCCTTGACAATCGAATCGCTACCGCAACCACCCAATTGGCAAGGAGTCTACCAAACACAGTCAGCTCATTATACTCTTATTATGCTCTTCTCCCAATTACTTACCGTTGTGCAAACCTGCAGATGGTACTTCCCGACCGGTGATCTGTTGTACATAGTATAGAAGGTGGCAACCTCATATACCCGCATCGGTGGTATCTCGAGTAACCTCGCAACTTCGTTCATAACTCCTAAACTCGTAAATCCATGTTGCCGTTGTCCGAGGTCGAGGATTGGCATCACGGCGGCCTTCTTGTATTGGGGCGGGTAGCGTTTGAGGATCTCCTCGATCAGCTTATTGTTCTGCTCGGTGAACTTGAAGGGGATCTTCGCATTGTTTTCGGGGGAGTCACGATGCTGTAGGTGAAGCTATTAGCATCTGTGTAGCTTAGGGACGGCCTTGAGAAAGCACCCGAAGATATACTCACGACCTGGAGGGCATCACTGGCCACCCTTGAACTGGCCATAAATGTCCGGCATTGCGACCTCAAAGCTGTCCGCATAGGTCGAATAGAGGACCGGAAAACAAAGGGAGAGAGTTTTGAAGCCATTGGAACGGGTATGTTGCGCAATGGCTATTTGGAGGTTTAGGCCTCGGTGTTGTTGATGGTGGATGCATTTCAATCAAGCTGCACTTGATTGGTCAGATGGTTTAGAGCCTCCGAGCACATGACTAGGACGGCAGCGACACCACCCCCCCTCGAACCACTTTTCTCTTCTGCCTTCTGGTTCGATTTTTCTCATTTTCAGTTCACTGCTCTAATTAATCTTGAATACTTTCGCCATTCTTTACTTCCGCGAAGGATAGTAATTTACAACCGGTTTATATTCCATATCATCGAGAGAGTTTTGCTGCAAGCCTCAAAAAAGTGGGTTGTCATGGCCATGTCTTCTTCCCAGCCCGCCTTACATAAACTATCTCTGATGTATAGTCAAATGCTGAACCTCCTAATTTCACCTTGTTGGATATGACCCGAATTTGAAGGTCGAGAGAAAGAGTGGTTTCTCACAACGCTGCATCACAATGTTGCCTCCCTCCTGAAATATGCACTATCTATCTTATCGACTGGAAAGTGTAGAAATTCATGACAGGAGAACAGCTTCGAGGAATTGGGCTATTCTTTTTACCATAGGGAGTTTTGTTATTGATCTCGTTGTTATTCTTGGTTAGGAATTTCGATTTAAGAGTCGAGTTTGCCCTAAGCTCTCTACGTTACGGAGACAGCAATCTGGATCGCTAGAAGCAGAAGTTAGTGAGGCGAGCGTTTGAATTGCATGTCGCACTTTGATGATGTTGTCTTTCTTATTGAAAGGGAATAGAAACTCCCTCCTGGTCTTTATATGAAGTCTTCATAATAGCAATTTCATTTCTGGTAGCTCAATACTCCTCTGCCCCTTAATACCTTTCTATCCGTAGAGTTTTCCTTTTCTTTCGGTTAAGACCTCACCCGATCATTCTCTCTTGTACTATACTATATTAGGGGAAGTTGGGAAGGAGCATTTAAACTACTTACCACCTTAGTATGCGATTCCTAGCCTCATGGCACTAATTCTAGCCCGCGAGTTTCTATTTCTTCTTATATAAGCGCGTTTATATCGGTTATATAGCCTCTTCTTTTAAATTTCTGCACCAGTCTTTTCTCCTACACGATCTTATTTTCAATTGAAGTCACTGTTTTAACATAACCAAAATGTGTTTCTCAACAAGGCCTATAATTTCTGCGACGCTTGTTTTGTTTCTGGTAGGAGACGTCTTCGCCCAAAGAATTCCACTACGACAGCGGCTAAAATACCTGGAGCTCAACCACACGCACATTCACCACCAATTACAGGAACCCCCAAAGATTCTGGTCTCCGCCTACGAGACCATATCTTCTAACCAGGAAGAATTAAGCCTCATTAAAAAAGTCCATCGTGAACAACTCGATCGCCAGGCCAATAGGCAGCCCTTAGACTTTTCTTCCACTGTGTCCCGCATCCGGGACATTTTCCACAAAAGAATCCAAGATCTGAAAAAAGTAATATATCAGATTAAAGCAAGAAACGCCCCCGGAACCCTCTAGCAACTGGAAACAACATCTACGCGAAGATCTCGAGCACGAAAAGGGCGCTGTGAAAACTACTGGTGCCCGATCTAACAAGTTATCCAGGCCAGAAGCAAAAGATGCGAAGCAGTCCAGACAAGACACTAGTTCAGTTCTCCCCAGCCAGCAAGAGCCCCGCATTATTAATCAACTCCTACACCAAGGGCTCGGCCGCGAAGCAGTCAATTCTCAGTCCTCTACCGTAGAAGTTCTCAGAGAAAAAACCAGGGCTATGAGGAAGCCGGAAGGTAAAAGCCTGGCTGGAGTTGGACGATCCGCTATTGACCGTAAGATCAGACAAAGGGGTTTACCTATTCATGATGAAAATGGTATAGCTAAAGTAATCGAGCTTGGCAGGGTGGATGATTTGGAGGTGATGGCGGAGGAGGATGAAAAATATTAGTTGGCATATAAGTGGTAAAGGTGGATAGTTATTAGTGCTAGAGTTTTGTATTCTATGTAAAGCGTTTATCGGCGTTGTTAGAAAATAATGTGATCGAGAGTCGATCTATTTCATTTGTAAACATTTAGTGAAAGTGCTTGTAGATTATTAGCAGTCGAGTTATAGAAAGCAGAAGCACGTCCTGCTGGTCATTAAAGTATTCTCATCCCCACATTGGTGGACATGAAGATATCGAACTATGTAGATGGATTGGGTAATTAGTTTTTGGGCTTGGGATAATGCTATCCTCTCAGAAAGCTCTAGAACATCCATTTGCTAAATGCAAAGCAATAGTCAAAGACAGCAGAAGTGTAACGTAGCTAAGGGTACATTAGTTTGTATAACACAAACTAATTAACCGTGATTTTCCACTTAACAGTAAACTAATTTGCAGACAGCTCCCCGCAAGGCTCCTGACAGGCACAAGTGCAAACCTAGCCATAATCTTAACGACCAACTGGAGACTTCATTAAAGACTTTCCTTAAAACTTTGCATTATTGTATTAGGCGCTTGCCACGGCTATTCAATAGGTAGAACTTGACCACACACGTGTTCTTTTCTTTGCTGTCAAATTTCCAAAGCTTTTAACCCTTACTTTGTAAGCACCCCCATTATATGTGGCAACACCTGGTACTTTATCTCGTCCTCCGGTTGTCTCAAATCAACCTTCGTCCAAGGCCCCACTTCCTTCAACCACTTTCCAGAATCCCTCGTTATCTCGCACCCACCCAAAAAGTGTGGCCACACGATATTGATGAGACCTATTCTCGTTAGCTTCCTCTTCATACCATCTAAATCGTCTCCGCTTATGCTATCTTTCCCCTCTCACTCCTGCATTCAAATTCCAAGGAGCATAAGAAAACAATAAACTCACTCTGATACCACTTCATTTCCCAGCCCTGCCATCCAAAAATCACCACATGTTCATAAACAATCCACTTCCCCCCCTCTTCCAACCAACCATACAACTCCCTAATCATCCTCTCCGGATTATTCACACTACAAAGACATTGCACCGTAACAATACAATCCACCTTTCCCTGCTTTCCCTCAAAGTACTGCGTCAAATCCTCAACTCCAACTGGGACGATCTCATACACGTCCTCTAAACCTGCTTCCTCGATTCTTTTCGTGAGAGATGCATGATGATCTCTATTTGGTTCCACGCCATATATCTATATGAAGTTAGTGCCCTGTAGAGTTACAAAAAATATGAAACTAAACGATGAGACGTCAAAGTTAGGTAAGCCAGTCTCCGGAGCAAAGGCCTCTGGGAGCACCATTGTCGCGAGTTATTAACTTCAACAAAGGGTTATTCCAAATACAGCCGTTCCCAGCTCCTACAAAGTGTATTTTTTTGTGCTCACCTTCTTCACCTTCCCCTTATCGTAGCACCTCACCCACTCCCCCGTCCCGGCACCAATCTCAAGTACCACCCCCTCCGCCCTCTCAACCAACGGACCCACCCTCGGCATCGCTGTCTCCCTCGTCAATGGACCTTGGACTCTACCCCTTATTAGCACTTCCTTAAAACCAGTTCCTTTCTTCTGAATCCAGTTCTAGAGCGCTAAAGCGCATAGCTTTCGACATCCTCATCCCCAACCAGAAAAGAACCATAAGATATTCACGTACCTCCAGAACCGTGCAAACCAAGCCTGCTTAAACTTCCACGGGCTCACCAAGCCCCTCATATCCATCTCGACCAGTAACCCCACCACAGTCTCAGGCAAATAACTAGCCGCTAGCACTAAAAACACAATCGGGTCGATCAGGTGCCAGAATATATCCGCCAGCTGGCTGAATATATCCCTCATCTGGCTCTGGTAAGAGGTTGCCATTTTTTTGGAAATGCACGGAAGCGTGAGGTAGTGATTATGTTGATAATGTTACGGGGTGAGATGGGATGAGATGAGATGCGAATTATAAGGGGAAGGTGGAGCAAGGATCCAGCCCGAAGCATGGATTGGGAGGGAGAGAGGAGGTTGGTTTTAGGTTTCCGAGGTCGGCTAACCCAGCCCCCGACTAGGTCTGGTTAATTTGGGGATTCTGAATGGCTACATCTATTATATTTTCAGACTTCTATTTAATCTTGAACTTATACTTCACGAATAGTGCGCAGATAGAAGGAATAGGCGAGGCGAAATTATAAAATTTAAATCCTCTTGATGTCCCTTCCAAATCGCCCACCCTTCAACATAATTCTATCTATCATACACTCCTTACAACTTCCCTCTGGGCATCTTCCTCTCCTCCAGTGCCTCTAGATCCTTTTTCTTATGAAAATGCGGTGCCGCCTCGTGCAACCACTCGGGTTTGATCGGCAGGCAACTCCTCATATACTCCTTACTCGTCTGCACCAGCTCATAATATACTACCATCTTGATCGGAGGGTTGCTATCCATCAGCACGCTGCTCGGGTGTATATAGACCGTCGTATTATTCTTTACCGTGCGATAGCTATCCCCTCCCCTCTGTAGCCTGGCCGCATTCGGGAAGAAGCCTGCCGTAATTGCCTTCTGGATCGGCACCAGATCCGCCGCTCCACAGGTCGACATCGTAACCTCGACTCTCTCGCATAGCTTCGCGAGCTGGTCTCGCACATCTCTCGCGCGGGTCAAAGATCTCTGTTGGAGAAAGTTTTCCTTGGCCCAGATATAACTGAAGTCATTGTCCACCCACTCATTCCAGATCTTTAACAACGTGAGATGATCGCCTCCTTCCTTGACCGTGAACCTTGCTCTCGCACTATCCGCGTGTATCTTCTTATCCTTTGGTCTGAAAAAGAGAGCCGATGCCTCACTCAGCATCGCAACAATTGATAGTGCCTCCTCGACACATCCAAGTTTATCTGCAGCTAGTATTGCTTTAGCAAGCATGGGATCTGTCGGAAACTCCGCCATCTGCCGTCCCATTTTAGTTAGCTCCCCTTGGTGGTTCAACGCTTGCAGGGCAAAGAGTTGGTTCAATGCCCCAATTAAAGTTTCCGTAGGGGGTGGGTCCATAAATTCAAATTCTAGCAAGTCATTTATACCAAGAGACTTCAGCAATAGAACTACACCATTGAGATTCGTCCTCTGAATCTCAGGTGTAGTACTCTCTTCCATTTCGTTCATAAACGCCCATTTCGTATACAACCGAAAACACTTCCCAGGCCCAACACGGCCTGCACGCCCACTTCTTTGATTTGCAGAAGCGCGGGAACATGGGACAGCGACGAGTTTTGACATTCCTGTAGCAGGATTGTAAACGTTCTCCTTGACGAAACCGGGGTCGATAACGTATACGATGCCGTCGATTGTTAAGCTAGTTTCTGCGATATTGGTTGCGAGCACAACTTTCCTAGCGCCTTCGGGAGTGGGTTCGAAGATTTTGCTTTGGAGTTCCGAGGGGAGATTTGCATAAATGGGGCAGATAACGAGCTCTGGAACTCGACTACCAAGCTTTCGAGAGATATCTGATATGTTCTGCTCAGCGGCTTCAATCTCATCTTGACCTGTCAAAAATACTAAAATGTCACCTTTGCCTTGGGTAGTGTGAATTTGGAAAACTGTCGTGATAGCTGCAGCAAGGTAGTTGGCTTCTGGTTGTGGGGTATAGTGGATATCCACTGGATATCGTCGTCCTGGGATGTTGAAAATAGGCGCATCGTCAAAGTATTCTGCAAACTTGGAGGCGTTCATGGTAGCAGAAGAGATGAGTAACTTCAGATCAGGCCTTTCTCGTGCAAGATCTTTCACAAGAGCAAGCAATATATCCGTATGCACCGTCCGTTCGTGGGCTTCGTCAATCATTATAGCAGCGTAATCCCCCAAATCAGGCTCGGTCATGAACTCTCGTAGCAGCATACCATCAGTCATGTACTTCAGGACAGTCTTATCGCTAGTAGAGTCTTCAAACCGGATAGAGTACCCAACTTCGTTACCGACCTTGACCCCCATTTCATCGGCCACACGAGCAGCAACACTCATGGCAGCAACTCGACGGGGCTGAGTACACCCAACTTTCTTCCCGCCTTTTGTATATCCTGCTTCGTGTAAGTATTGCGGAAGTTGGGTTGTCTTTCCACTACCGGTTTCTCCAACTATAACTAAGATTTGATACTGTTCCAGAGCGGCAAGAAATTGGTCTCGATAGGCGTAAATAGGGAGGCTTTTTCGAGTCTCTTCCATAGAAAGGGCTCGCTTCTCAGCAGCTTTGAGCTGTTCCGCTAGAAAGCGCTCTTCCTTGCTAAGACCTTGACCTTCCCCAGGTAACTTCGAGTCCATAACCCACTTGATGCCCTGTTCCTCATCCAGTACGTAATCATACTCGCCCTGATCCACGCGCTCGGTACTTTGAATCTGGGCCTTCGCTTTAGAGGCTTGCTCTCTCTCCCATTCCTCATGTTCCGTGACGAATTTCTCTTGACCATACTCGTCTCTATCGACATAACGCTTGTACATAGCATCTTCCTTCTTTTTCCGATCAATCTTGCCCTTTTCGGTGATGTAGTCCTCTGGCATGGCATATCCATCGAGATGGTCGTCAATTCGCAGTCGTTCCTCTGCGATTCGAAGGACCTCGAGGTTTTTGGCAAACTCCGCCCTTTCCTTCTCTGATAACCTGACCCCGCTACGCAATTCTCCCTGCTCTTCAGCCACTTGTTTCCTTAACAATGCGAGTCTCTCGGTCTCGCGCTTCTTTAAATATTCTTGTCTGGACCTTTCCCTAAGATCCGGGAGAGCAGCACTCCTCGCCGCAGCATCTTCCGCTAGAGCTCGCCTCTGTGCCAATATACTGCCTTCTTTCGCAGATGAACGATCCTCGACAATTTTCTTCGACCTGTCCGCATCCTTGGACTGTAATCTTTTCGCAAAAGCATCCTTCTCTGCTTGGTCACGTCTTCTTTCCTTTTCCTCCTCGTCAATATCTTCTTCTTCTCCGCCTTCTTTTCCATGTGTCGTTTTTACCCGCTTCGCCGCCGATTCTTTGAACTCCGGCTCGTCCTCAGAAACATACTCTTCATCGCCCCATCGATCTTCGAAATCCGCGTCATTGACCTCCCGTTTTCGAATTGTCTTGGAATGATGTTCCGAGCTTCTTGCTGGAGATCTTTCCCTACTTCGTTCTCTGTGCCTTTCGCGCCGTGAAGAGGATTTTTCGCCATGGCGCCGGTGCTCCTTCTTCTTCTCTACCACTTTGGCGGGCCCAACCTCATCTTCGCCCATAGGGACAAGCGCGTACCTCTTTCCAGACATGATTATAGCTGCGGCGTATAGTTTTGGCTGTCGAAATACGTTAGCACTGGCCAGACGGTAGAGTTGGAGAAACAGACTTGGTGGGGAGAGGAATTATGATTTCAGGCAATATGAATCTTTTGAGACGCGCTAGTCATAGGTAGCCGCAGGTGCACGTGAGATCTCTCGAAGCCCCTGTAGGTTTCAATTAAGCTTCTTCCCCTGCAATCGGTTTTTTTCCGATAAGAATGAAGAGAAGAGACCAGCGTGTCAGTAACAAAAAGAATAAACCCAGCATTCCCCAAACGTCTTTACTTCACCCCCTCGTGTCAATTTCTAAGCTCTCGGGGTCCCTCCTATCCTTCTTCGTCTCTCTTTGATATCACATTTCATGACTGCTAATCTTTTGCATTATTGGAAGCTCTGTTAAGCATTGGGCAGAGTTACGACTGAGCCTTTAGACTTGAAGGCGGAGCATTGCTGGTAGAAAGCAAATATGTGGCTAAGATCAGCTTTGCTGCTGCTACTATGCGTATTACAGCTTGCTGTTTGTGCTGAGGATTTTTACAAAGTATGTTCAGGAGCCGATTCAATTGTTTCTCTCTAAGTCGTAACAATTGCTGATACGAGTCTTGCACTGCAGCTTCTGGGAATAGATAAGCAAGCGTCGGAACGAGACATCAAACGTGCATATCGGACATTGAGCAAAAAATACCATCCAGACAAGAACCCGTAAAGCCCCTCTTAAGCTTCAATTGTGCGGGTGATTCGTTGCTAACAAACCAGCAGTGGGAACGAAGAAGCGAAGCAGAAGTTTGTCGAGGTGGCAGAAGCGTACGAAGCGTTATCTGATCCCGATTCTCGAAAGATTTATGATCAGTATGGATACGAAGGGCTGAAGCAACGCCAACAAGGCGGCGGAGGTGGCCAACAGCATGATGCATTTGATTTGTTCTCTCGATTCTTCGGTGGTGGTGGACATTTTGGACAACAAGGAGGGCAGAGAAGAGGCCCCGATATGGAAGTTCGAGTTGGAATTCCGTTGAAAGACTTTTACAATGGCCACAAGACCGAATTCCAACTAGAGAAACAACAAATCTGTGATGAGTGTGATGGAACTGGATCTGCAGATGGGCAGGTGGATACTTGCACAGCCTGCAATGGTCACGGAGTCCAGATAAGGAAACAGATGCTTGCGCCGGGCATGTTCCAGCAAGTGCAAGTCCCTTGCGACAAGTGTGGTGGCCAAGGAAAGACCATTAAGCACAAATGTAAAGTTTGTGATGGACATAGGGTCGTGCGCAAGGTCAGCACGTTCCCACTTACGGTTGATAAGGGTGCACCGAAGGGACATAAGATCCGATATGAGGGCGATGCAGACGAGAGTCCGGATTATGTTTCCGGAGATTTACTAGTTACGCTTGTAGAGAAGGAAGCCAATTTGGACGAGGACAATGAATTGAGGGTAGACGGGACATTTTTCAGAAGGAAGGGCGATGACCTTTACTGGAAGGAAGTTCTGTCGCTTCGAGAGGCGTGGATGGGATCTTGGACACGGAATCTCACCCACCTTGACGGACACATCGTTGCTCTCGGCCGGAAACGAGGGGAGCCAATCCAACCTGGACAAGTGGAGAGAGTGGTGGGCGAGGGAATGCCAAAATGGCACGAGGATGGAGATAGTGTCTACCATACTACAGAATTTGGAGATTTAATGGTGGAATATGTGGTTGTGCTCCCCGATCAGATGGAGAAAGGGATGGAGAAAGACTTCTGGGCACTATGGGAGAAATGGCACCTGAAGAAGGGTGTTGACCTTCAGAAAGATAGTGGAAGGCCTGCGGGACCAGTTGAGGCGAAGAATAAGGACGAATTGTAAGATACAACTGCTGTATAGAGGCTATAATTCTATCCAATCTTAGAGTTTTTTCTTACTCTTGAGGATTGCGGTTGCAGAGGTTAACATGAAAGGGGAAGACTCGCTTCCCTGAGCCAAGCTAAGCTTAGATCGATTTCTCACCGACTGTTGAAGAACCACGTGGAGAGAACCGCGATGTGCAACGAAATCTTCTCAAGTAAACTAATTTGAAGATCTCCTTTAGAAAAGAACAACAAAGGAACCCAGGTCCACATCTGAGAGGCAATTGGGTAGGGACATGTGCCGAGACTTCGAGATCTACACTCAGCCACACGTCACCAGCCACATGCCAACAGCCACATGAACGAAAGCAAGATTCAACGACCAACGTGCCAACTTCATTTCCTCTAGTCGAGCGAAATAAACGTCGGGCCAAGGTAATTGTTCCGAGAGGTCGGGACAGGAACACCATGAGATCAAGATGGTCTTGAGATTTCTGAAAGGTTGGTTGTAACTTGATGCCTAGGGCGCCATCGTGTGGGGTGATTTGAGGGTTTGCCGTGGAGCAGAAGTCTGCATCTCCATACTGCCTCCGCCTTCAAGAGACGCCCAAGCCTAGGGACTAGACGCATGACAAGTCATCAGGCGTTATCCCTTCCCTTGCACGCCTTGTACCGTTTTGCTTGCCTGCGTGACTATTTTCCCAGCCTCCCTGTATTCAAAATGGTTTAATGATGATCCTCTCATCTAGTCTCTTCGTCCTGATACGTTACTACATGCATGGGAGTATGCGTTTCATGTTTGACCGGTGGCTCTTGGGATCAAGGTACGGCGCAAATCAAGGCAGGGCCGCCAGCGGTGCCCTTGTCGTTATGAGATCACAGCTATTAGATTTTTGGTGATTTCCCCACAGGCCTGAAGAAAGTCTTGGTATTAAAGAGCTGTTTGATTTGTTGGTGTGAGGGGGGCAAACTTGATTTCCTTGTACCCTCTTAGTTAGCTTAGTTAGATTGGAGAAACAACACACACATCGTTGCGAGTGAGAGGTTAGCGGTATAAGTAGCGGCTCTCGTCTCGATCGTTCACCTTTGTTTCCTCTTCATCCACTTATATGCGGTATCATAACACTTGGTATCACTCACTCGCCTTCGGCCAACAAATAGGCTTTCTACCTCTAGTTCCCCACCCCAACATCACTTTCTTCTCCTCTGTATCTCCTCCTCAACACCCTCAGAAATCAACATTATATCGCCAAAATGCTCTGTGACGATCTTCTCTCTCTCTGCCTTCGCATCGGCGAGGTTAGTTCTCATTGCTCCTGTCGTACATAAGACTAACAATTTTCACAGCTGGCATTCAGCGCTGTGGTAGCAGGACTGACAGGCGAATACCTACACCAGCAAAGGGGTACCTCAGCATGGAACAAGAAGCGCTTCATTTATACTGAAGTCATCGCCGCAATCGGCATCCTCTTCTCCCTGATCTTCCTCCTCCCGTTCTTGGCAAGCTTCATACACTGGCCCATGGATTTCGTCTTATTCGCCGGTTTCATGGTGGCTTTCGGCTTGTTGGCTAATTACATCGGATCTGACTGCGGCTCGATCTGGAATTGGAATGGCATTTCAAACGGAGGCAGTTGCGACAAGTTCAAGGCTGATATCGCGTTCGCATTCTTGGCGAGCATTTTCTTCCTTGCGAGTGCTATTCTTGTAAGCACCCCAAATCTTGGATTGAGTGTGAGAGGATAGATGAACTAATGGAAATAGGGTGTCTATGTCATGCACAAGCGTCGCCGTTCCACTCGTACCGTTGTCACCGATGGAGCTGCTGGACGTCGCCGTCGTTGGTACAGACGATCGTACGTCTAGATTATGACGCAGCTCAATCCTGCATATCAACCTGATATTAAGTACTTTATCATTGATAATCCAAGGAGAGAGCTTTGCGATGGAGATGCATGCGGATATAAAAGGATAGCGAAGCTTAATACTTCTACTTTTTCGCAGCTTCGTATGGAGTTTGGGAGTCGGAGCTAAGGTGCGAAGGAAGCAACCGTGCAGAGATGATACCAGAGTACACTTTCCTTTATAGGCGGCACAGGAAACTCGGGATAGTTACACTTCAGCACACGGCCTTTATGATTCTTTGATATGCGACAAATACCCCAAATGATGGCTTTCTTTGGATTACAATAATACTCAAGCAACCAATTAGTTAATGAAATTTATGAATTCAAGTCTAGCTTAGCCGGAGATCGTAGGTTATGAATGAGATGTTGCAGGGAAGGTAGCTACGATCCGCTGCACTTTTATAAATTTGTGAAGTGCCTCTTATCTCAGCTGTAGTCATGGCTGTGAATATGAAAGAGAAATGTAAGGTACAATTGAATGTGACATTATTTTTTAAAATAGTATTTAGAGACAGTCAAGATGGTTTCGAAGGTCTAAGTAAAAGAAGGAGAGAAAGGGAGTACACTCACCCCACAGCCATATTAAGTTTGCTTGGTGCGAATCCGGGCGTCTTTCCATCTCCAGCCCAGCTGCAGCAGACAGACTTGAGCACTCTGAAGGGGAAGTGGTGGTTTCGAAACCTCTCATATCCCCTATGAAATTGAACGAAGGATGAAAAAACTTGCTATCATCAAAGTAATTTAATATAACCTTATTCCTTGTCCATGTGAGGTTTCATCCCATCCCCGCTGAGTTGTAGACATGACATGAGAAGGTACTTGGAAAAGATATTCAAACCCTAGAGTACGAAAGGAAAGGACACGACTTACTGACTCTGATGATACGTCTTTCTGCTCTGTGTGTGTTTGCCAAGCATGATAGTCAGTTCGACCATTCGTCAAAATCTACAGTATGTGTAATCTATATTTGCAAGCCTGCGTTCAGCAACGGTCTTCGGAGGTTAGTTAGGGCGAGATATCATTTAGATCTTCCACAGCCATAGCCAAGCTTTAATCAATCCTCTTTCTCAAAATACAAGATGAAAGAAATGCATTGTGGTAAAACTAAATTCTCTCGCTTTAGAACCCCTTTATCTTTAACTATATAATTCAAACCAAGTAACGGAATATTCACTATGGATAAATCACTATGGATAAATCACCACCAAGACGCAATGCAAAATAAATTGAATGATTGACCGCACTAAAAAGTCGTAAAAAAAAATTTATAAATACCACCTACGATTCGAGAATGAACTGTTTATACCCAGCGCATGCTCTCGTCTATGAAGTATCACCAGCTGGCATTAGCTCTTAAAGACATCCTTCCTAAAGCTTACATGCAGTACAAATAATTAGGATTTGAAGTTTGGAAATCAAGACGAAGACCGAATTGTAATTATCAGGAAATAGGAAGATGGCAAGAGTAGATTTGATACTAGGAAGTAAAGTTCAGGATCCGATCGGCATGTGCGTAGGCTTGCGGTTGATATAGAGTTTACTGGCGACCGCGATGAACTGCCTAAAGCAGGAGGATCCCGTCCTGAATGTTCAAACAAGATCAAAGTCGCCTCCCCGCCTTGGCCAGTTTTAAATACGATATAACAGAGGTCTAGTGTCCACTAGAGCTTTCCACGAGCCTTATATATTCATGTTTGTCGAACTAAATACAGTCCAAACTACCCCTCCTTAAGTCGAAATTGAATTGGAGCGAAAAGTACTGTACGATGAAATTGCAAAAAAGAGGGGTATCTGCCTATCTATCATCCTTCTCTAATCCTCCGGGTATCTCCGTCTCCCATCTGTATTCCCCATTTATGTGGACCGGCAATGCAATCTAAAGGAAACCCATGCATGCGCTTAACAAAATCTTACCTCCATCTTCCCTTGCTCCTAGCACTCTCTTCACATCTACAAGTTCTTCTTCCCATTCACCACGCTGCTCGCCATCCGTCCCGTCTTCTCAAAGCGTATGGCTTTCCCAGCGTTTCCGTTGATGATGTGTCTCACTGGCCATGCGAATCGAGTTCCTAGCGGTTTTCCAGCATCTTCGGAAGTGAGGTACTCAACTAGTGCGATGACTTTTCGATGATAGTTAGTTCTATTTAAACATCGAGATAACTAGGGAGTAAAGAAAAAGTAGAAGGGAGGGAGATTTGAATACATACAGATGTAAGCCCCAATACCGGTAAAGAAATGCCACCACCCATGTAGTTCTAGAGCAAAACTCCAAGGCATCCCAATACTCCTCTTCCAGCTAGTCAGGGCACCGCAATAGCTGTTATCAGTGACCCAAAGGACAAATCCGAAAACGAAGATAACTATGCCACGTTGATCAGTGTTAAATTCTGTAATTCCTTTTCCTCAAATTGCCACTCAACATACCTGAGCCCCAAGTCGTCAACTTCGACACCTCCTTCCTCACTCTAGGATCCAGCACTCTCTTCGAAATAACATAACGAACTTTAACTCCTATAATCGTGACAAGTATACCGAAGAAAACGGAATGCATATTGGTATCATCATTGATGCAGTGCCAAGTGATGAAAGTAGCGCAGGTGCCCATGATGCCGAGACCGTAGAGGATCGTTTGTGAGAGGGGCTTGTCGTATGTGTACACGCGGTGAAGCACGGCACCTGTGGCAATGAGCATGGAGCAGTCATCGCCTTGGGATGTTAGCTGCGGAATTTTGGCTTTTTGGAAGTAAGGGAGGGTTAAAAGGTAGGAGTAGGCGAAATTTCACAGCCACTCTCGAGTTTACTGCAACGAAGACACACTTTGGCCTTTCCAAATCCCGTTGCGCGTTCTTGATCATCGCTCGGTAATATCGCACATCCACAGCCTAGTGGGACATACCCGACAATCACGTGCCGCAAGAAAGAGCCAGTTGCACTTTACGAGACGGGGCCTTATTTGAGATGCCAAAGGCTATATCCATGTAAAGAACCAAATAGAATAGATAACTTACACCATTGTGTGTAGTTCTTCATCGTAGCATGAAAGATGGCAGAGCCAAGTCCAACCCCCGCTATCCCGAAGTAGGGGAAATTCCGCAACATGGCATCTTTTCGGTTTTGATTCGCCCTGATTCCGTAAAATGCGTAGGTACCTGTATCACAAATTAGCACCGGCCAAGCCAAAATCCAGTTAACATCCACCCCTCATGTACTTCAGATTCACGTGACATAATCCCATTGTGGCAGAGCCCTTAGCCCCAAATCTCAAGAGCGAAGATACGAGGACGTTCCGAAGGGTATAGATTGAACTTACAATAGACCAGGTTTGAGAGCGTATTGATGAATTCACAAATATATTCTGTGATGACGAAGTCCTAAGAGAGTTGGGGTCAGCGCCGAATAGCCGGTTTGGCTCGAAGCCATATGCGATATTTTCACAGCAGCGCTTGTCTCGAGAGGACCGACCTGTTCACAGAAACTATGGCGCTTCAGATTAGTCCTCGAAGGCAAGAGAAAAGGAGGAGTTGGAAGACTCACTTGGACTGAGAGTTGATCTCCCCCCAATATGACGGATACGCCTCCTCCCGGTATGGCCAAGAGAACCGCATCGTCCCGTCGCCCACTGCGTGCGTACTAGAATTCATGGTTCAAATCAGTCTTCAAGCCCTCAAGTCGCTTTCCTCTCCGGACAAAAAGAGATGGTCCTCAACCTATAAATATGAGTACTTTGTAGAGTAAAGTGTCGATCGGAACGGTGACGCTGCGGTACGCATAGAAGAGAGTACGGCGACCGAGACCGCAAGGGGACACGAGGACAACGTGAGCTTGGTAGATTCTGGAACAGCTGTTTTGAACCACCTCTAGGCATCGACTTTTGGGACTTGAGGATGGAAGAAAACTTCACGCCATCTGCACGGCACGCGGCTGCTCAGCGTTCCTGATGGCTTGTGATTGTGCTTTGACGGGATGGAAGTTTGTTTGCGTGGGAGCCTGCGTGAGACGCCAATCGCATGGGGCTTCCGCTATCCGCGATGACGCACATGGGGATCGAGACACACATCGTGGGGTGTTGGGAGGTGATAGAGAGAGGGGTGTAACTGCAAACCTTTAGGCAAAATGGTGGTGGGTTGGAGGAAGACGTCTGATGATATTATTTGGTTCTCGCCAGATCATGGTGGCTGTGTTGGGGTGTATAAGAGAAGGGAGGAGCCATCCGGAAGGAAGCGCCGTCTGGCAGATGCAGCGATGCTCTCTCGGAATCACATCACACGAGCGGGCGGGCTTCCGACGGGAGCACATTTCAGGACCAGGCGTCTGTTGGAGAAACGCGTTTTTCAGCTCCATAGAAGCTTAGAAATAAGTAGCGGTGACAGAATACCCCACTCCCGAGACCTGATTGCATAATCTTTGGGACGAAATCGCTGTTTACCCTACCGCTTGAATTATATGACAATGGCGTCTTGAATCAAAAAACTGTAGTTACTTGGAGCTTATGTCAGAGATTTGCAAAAGTCCTAATACCTATGGGAATCAGGTTTGGAAGCCTAACTTTTCAGATGCGGGGTAATGCGGGGCTGTTATTCACAAGTGCGAAGAAGAAACAAATCGAGGAGAGGAGGTTCACTTCTACACATCTTCTCTCTTGTTAGCTTATGATTTCTGAGATACTTTTCTTTCTCTTATAAATACATTAAAGATTTCTTCATTTCATTCAACCAACCAATGCACCAGAGGGCAACGCCGATGATCAATATGCTCCCTAACCTAGTTCTTATATAGAGTTTCAAAGCTAGTTGCGCTTATAAAAAGCATCAGCGGACGCGTTTGAATTCGTTTCCTATGTTCGGCAATTTCGTGTGTGAAATTTTGTATCGATCATAGTTTTTATTGCCACCCCTCTATTGCTGTCAAAGATTCTAATACCATTGAAAGTTTATGTACTTCCCAGTTGATATTGTGTAGTTATCGCTCAGCTCTACTACATACGATTAATCTACCATTTGCTCCAGATATTAAGAGGGCAGGAAAAGAACCAGCCCACCTTTGCTTCAGGACTTATTCAACATATGTCAGACTGGTAACCATTTTATACGCTTAGAAGAAAAAATATAATTTCAATGCAAAACCTCGATGTATAGCCTGAGCAACAACTTTCAAGTATAAATGTCATGTGATGTTCACGATTCTAGAAACAGGAAGAAAATCGAGTAGAGGATCGACCTCGGCGTAGAATAAGCACCCGTTAGATTATTATGAGGGGAAATGGGGGAAAACATACAGAAAAAACATGACTAGAGGAGAGTGAACAAGTGTGTTTCGCACTAGATTTTTTATCTCTTAGAAACAAATTCCTGGGTCAAAAACACTTACTTTCCGTTCCAAACATCATAAGGTAAATCACTAGAAACACCATCCAAACTTCGAACAAGCTTGCCAACAATAACTCTATACTAATCCCCTATATTCCCGGCTTGTCCCGAATACTCCACTCATCCATCTCCCGAGGTCCTGCTCAGACCAATTCATTTCCTCCATACAAGCTTGCTTTCCAATCCATCATCACCCCTTTGAAGTAAAGAGAGAGGAAAACAACAAAGGCGATAAACACGACGGCGAAGATAACACCGGGCCTATCTATTCGTAGACTTCGTCGCTTCATCATCTTCCCGAGAAACATGAATGAAGCGAGTGGCCACAAAGGAGATTCCTCGAATTCCCGAACAAAGAACCCACGAATCAGGAGCGATCTTCTTTTCTAGAAGCTATGGGGCACTCGATCAGATTTTGCCGAGATACTTACAACGCTAGGAACGCGGCTCGAAGGACGCTCCCCTCGGAAACGTCAAGATGTTACACGATCCTTGAACCAGGAATGAACAGATAAGAAGCTGACGACGAGGGTTTTTGAAAGCGGAGCTAAAAATGAAATTTTATTCCTATTTTAGAAACGCTTGACACTAGGCTTAGAGCGCATGAAGCGCTTGACTCTATAAATATATTGATGGCGGAAACGGGATAGGATTCCCGGGTAGCTATTCATGATACCCGATCCCTACCCGGGTATACTTTCCTTCTGAGCCAAGCTTGCGTTCACCGCGCTCAGGTTGGAACTTAGAAACGCTTGCGGTCTATGATATCTCAAGTTTACTCGAGTACAATTCGAAGAGAAGGAAAGGAAGCCTAGGGGGGAGTTTCCGATGGCAAGTGTAAATAGCTCCTCACCAGCCCAAACCTTTCATTCGGATATCGAGCTAGACGCAATAGAGCAGTTGTCTCTCATTGCCGGTCTCACCAAAGCCATCCCTGGCAACCGTTTTGTATCAATCTCAGCCCGGCACAGCTTTCACCCACCAAGGCTGCTCAAACGCTCCACCCAGCTACACCTGCAGCTTGCCTTCAAAGTGACAGACTCTGTGTCAAGCTGTGGAACACGATCGGCTTCGAGAGAGATGCGATCTAGCTGACGCTCTGTTTATTGAATATCGCTATATCCTGCGTAAATATCGTCTAAAATGTGCGGTTTGGAGAAACATCCCACGTCTTGAGAGATTCCAACCTCGCGGTAGGTGAAGTGAGGGTCGCTCCAAGCTTCCTCCGCTGATTGGCTGACACGAGACGCATCGCTGGGAGACCCGGAAATCCAGGATGAACTGACTGTCATGATCGCTGACATTATACGACCACGGGGTTTTGCTTTTAGCCACATGTGCTTCTGAATGAACGAGTCCCGCTTTTGTGTTTCCCATATCTTTCTTTGTGCCAGAGCTTCAGATGGCAACACCGTATGGACATGGAGAATGGAGAAGACGCCCTGATTCTCAATACCTTTCTCGATAACGTGACCCCGATCCAATGCGGCACCACCACCTCGGCCACTCCGGCCTGCCAGCTGCTTCAACGCTCTCGAGGACCGGGACCAGGACGAGTAGAGTAAACAAGTCAAATCTCCCAATTCACCACACACTTCTCCAAAGCCTGACATCCACTCTACTCCCGGATTCAGACGGCGGCCCTGCGTGGTCGATCCTAAAATTATCCACGGTAGTTAGTTGTGGGGTTGTCTCTTGTGTCACAGCGTCTTGTGAAACGCATGCAGGATCGTTATCAACGGAGACAGAGATAGGAGCATTTTTCAACCGCCATATCAGCTCCAAGCTTTGGATATAGCCACATCATCAACACAAAGAGAAGAAGAGGCGAAACCATGGCTGAATACAGCCGCGATTCCACCGCCCTTCGTCTCCAGACACCGGCACAGCAGTCGGCAGCCAAACAAACCAAATAACCACCGACTGGGAGCTCTATCTGGGCGCGTCGAAGAGCAGATGGCGATCCAGGGACGAAGGTATTCATTCACACGTGCATGGCAATAGCCCCTTTACTCGTCCTTGACCCGATCTTCCCATAATGTATACGGCATAAGCCCCGCCATCAAGGGTCTCTCATCCCTCCTCCTCCTCCTCCCCTTCCGACGGCTTCCTCCCCATTGGGAATCGTCCTTCGTAGATACCGAGATCGCAAACACCATGAATTGCCAGCGGGGACAGCTCTATCTCCGTGCCTTACAAATCATCGTCCCTCTCCTTGCAGCCATGGCGGGCGGGTTCGGCTGTACTCCTGCACCGCTTCTCCTCCTCAAGACGATCCATGACTCTATCGTATCCTTAGCCGGCTCTTGTCTCTGTCCCAACGGCCAATCGTGCGAACCCTCAACCGCCATGCAGAGCGCGGACAGATGTCTGTCTGCCGCTAGCGGTGCCATCGAGCCACAGACCGGCCTCATACCAGTGACAACCTCGTCCAAGAGCTGGGGCGGATTGCGTGCTGGACCAGATACACCAGCTTCAAACAAGGTTCCATTACGAATAGGTCGGGATTCTCAAGATCTACAGGGTTGCGCCCCACCTTTTGCATCTTAGTCTGAGCAGCGTTGACGGGGAAAAAGAGAATACCTTGTCCGAGTTGCAACCGCGATTTGTGATCTTTCGAGTATGAAAGCAGAGGGAAACCCCCCCCTTCGAGCTTCTCCACAGCTCTGCAACAGAGCCCGGCAACCCTCATGGCACCCGTCACGGCTTTCACGATGATCCGCAGAAAGAGATTCACGCTTCGTTTGGTTTGAGTCGGTCCCAGTCGTCTTCGAAACGGAGAGTGCGTGGATGCAACAAACCGCGGTCCCTATCCGATCTGGGGAGAATCTCAGCCGCGCTCGAGAAGATATAAACTCGCCAGGTCGGCTATTCATCGTCTTCCCTCCCAGAGTCTGGCTAGCACGATTCACAGAGATCCCATTTCGACCAATTTCCATACTACCTCCTCAGCTGGAGAGTTGCAAGCCATCGAGAAGGACATCGCACTTGAACGTCCTCGGTTACTCGCTCGACTTCCTTTATCTCATCGTCATCACCCTTTTGCAAACTTTATATCGACACGATGACGCCCGACTTTTTCCCGGTTCAGAATAGTGAGGTTTACCTCATGAACTCCTCGCATGCACCTTCGGTCCCTCCACCATCACCGCCCTCACCAGCCACCCCGTGCGAGCCATGTGAGCCATGCGAGCGAGACTTATCGCCCCCTC
Source organism: Ascocoryne sarcoides NRRL 50072 (assembly GCA_000328965.1). Lineage (NCBI taxonomy): Eukaryota > Fungi > Ascomycota > Leotiomycetes > Helotiales > Gelatinodiscaceae > Ascocoryne > Ascocoryne sarcoides. Next base: position 2,158,537 of record KB205939.1, read on the forward strand.
CGGATGACCTGGTGTCTCTCGCACGACCGGAGGCCCAAGATTCATGTTCGACTTTGACCGGTCGACTTTCCACCGCGGTCCATGTTCTGAGCACAGAAGCAACCGCCCTCTCATGTCTGACGAGGCTGTACGAGACCGACCCCGTGGCCCGGGCAGGTTTCAACAGCGCCGTCAACGCCATCACGAGATTCCAAGGGGATAAGGGCAAACTGGTTATCTCGGGCATCGGAAAGAGCGGTCACATCGCCAAAAAGCTGGTTGCGACGATGATCAGTCTCAAGATTCAAGCAACATATCTCCACCCCACCGAAGCCCTGCATGGCGATCTGGGAAAGGTCGGAAAACACGACACCATTCTCCTCATCACCTTCTCCGGAAAGACACCGGAATTGCTCTCCCTGCTTCCTCATTTTGATTCCTCGCTTCCCATTATCGTCCTAACCTCTCACACTCACCCCTCAAGCTGCGCCATCGTCCAGGAACGTCCAGATAGCATCCTCCTTCCTGCCCCCATCCACCAATCCGAAACGGACTCGTTCGGCTTCAATGCGCCGACGACATCTACTACCATGGCCCTAGCACTAGGAGACGCCCTCGCGGTCACCATCTCGAACGAACTCCACATCAACGTCCAAGCCGTCTTCTCACAAAACCACCCTGGCGGCGCCATCGGCCAAGCCATCCCGAAAAAGGTCTCGGATCTCGTTATCGCCATCACCGATATTTGGGAAGTGGACCAGAGCGCGAATACAGCTGCTCACATTCTCATGTATGGTTACCATTCCAAGACTCGCTTCGTGAGGCAAGGGGATGAGGTTGTCATTTCTCCACGGAGAATTAGGAGGTTGCAACCGGATGTTCTCAATCAACCGGCCATGTGTATCCCCGGCTTGATGGTGTCGAGGAAGGAGTGGATTGAGATAGCAGCGGACATCGACTTGGAGACGGCTAAGGCGTGGATTCTCGAGATGAGAAATCTCGATGAAGAAAAGTACAGCGATGATGCAATTTTGGTGGGCATGAATGGGGATGAGGTCGTGGGTGTCATGGAGTGCGAACAGCTGATGGCTTTGTCTTGATTTGGCTTATAGATGAGCTTGACTCAAGTTTCTGTTTAACATTGGGCTTGGACTTGGTATATTTGGGGAGTTCTTTACATTTGGGCATCACAAGATGATGAATAGATCGGGCTGGGCCGGCGGGGTTTTGAAAGAGAGAGCTAGAGCAGCTCTCATCATGTATTTTTCTTTGGCTTTTTGATACGGACCTCGGTTGGTCTGGTTAGTGTATAGATCTAGAGAGAAGGATTTGGGGAAAGTCTGCGACTGGTGTCTAATGAACTATGAAGGGTCTTTCCTCTCAATCATGCGGCTCCTAATCATCCCTGTCGTTTTCAACTTATCTCGAGGACTTTTGTGCAGTGATATCATTGTCACAGAATCACCAATCTTATCTGGTTGACCACCAAGCATGTTCTCATCTATGCTAAGGGGATGGAGTCGTCTGAATCAGCTCGTCAAGAATATTCCCTCCCCTCCCGCCGCTCGAATCGTGTCCTGCAGCCTCTGCAATATCCCATCCCTACATGTCCCTTGCCTTTAGAAAGCAAGCGTCGTACGCCCATTTAAAAAAACCCCCCACTCCCATATATCTAACAATATAGCCCTCTCCACAAAACATCTACCCCTCCCCGCAGCAAACGCCAAGCCTAAAAAGAAATCCACAACAACCCATCCACGTCAACCTGCCCTTCGCCCTCGCGCTTCGGCGATCCCATTCGATCTGCCCTCCTCGTCTACCCACTCCATCTTTAAGACGTCTCCGTCTGAGAAACGCCAGGTCGGACCCGCTCCAGCCTAACTACCGGCAGGCTTAAGATCAACATTTAGTCTGATCCATGAGGATCACGAGAATATGTCGGGCGGACGAGCTATTTGTTTCTCAAAGGCTCTTTATCGAGATGACTTTTATGCAGACGAAAGGGGAGAAAGGATGCTGGAAGGGCGGAGGGGCAAAGATGAAGTTGGGATGGTGGAGATGAAACGAAGTACATGCGGTGTCTGATGGTAGGGATGAAGATATACTCGTTTCGGGGGAGATCAGATAAGATCCTATGGAGGTTGATGTACGGTGTTGTGTTTTGTACCGTATGTCTATCTTGGCATTTCCACGCCAAGTCCAATTTCCGTTTCTCAAGTGTTTCAAATTTTTGTTTTCGTCAATTTCAAGACAGACCTAAAGCTAAATCTGATACCCGTCTCCACCATTTTTGCACGATCCTTTCGTCGCGATTCATGATGATGGAATGCAGTAGGTAGTAAGAAGAGCAATCTTGAATAAATCGGGGCGGGATTATTGGATGCTTGGGCCTTTTTCTTTTTTGCATGTGCGGGATACAGAGAGAGAGACATCCTACCGTTTATGTTTTCCTGCGACGCTTTGCTTGGTCTTGGTTGAATGACTTGGGAGATTTGACATGCGGGTTTTATGGATAGAGGGAGGAGTATATCATTGTAAGATACTTGTTCTTTCTTTCTCTTTCTCTTTCTCTTTCTCTTATTCTATTGCTCTCTCATTCCTTAGTTTGTATTCATTTCTTCACCCGATATACCATTTTCTCGTATTGAGCGCTATTTCCCGTCATCACCTCCTACCCGATTTTTAGGCAGCAGTTTAATTTCTCACCTACTGCAAATCAAACCCCATTTCGAGCTCTCAGAGCTTTTCTCAGAAACGATTGTCGAAATCATGTTGACTTCGAGCTTTGTGGTTTCCTTGCTCCTGGCAAGTGTCGCCAGTGCCGCCCATCCAGCCGTATCCAACCCCCAAGTTCCACAACGGGATGTTGCCGATATCGATGTCCTGCCGAGTCCTCTCCCAGATCAACAGCCATTGCATACTACGGCTCTAATGGCCCTGCAGACTCCGAGTGTGAATCGAGTTGGGAGGGGGGAGCTTAAATGAGGCAGATGGACTTCTTGGTTGGGTTCTAAGCGAGGGGAACATGGCCCGCAGCGAAGTGAAGGGATGTCACAAACATGATTTCCTAGTTGATGGGAATTGTAGAAGTCGAGTTCAACGTTATCTCCTCTTCTACAATCTCAAACGCATCTTCATCATACGAATCTCTCAGTCCAATTTGCTAAAACGAACTCGCATGAACACAAGCATGCCTCCACCCCGTCCAATCTAACTCATTTCTCCTCCTTGTCGGCTCCGGAACAGGAAGCAATTAAAGGGTTAGAAGCAAAGCCTAACCGGGCCTCCATCAGAACCAAGACTTCTACCGAAAAATCCCTCCATGAGAAACTTCAAGAGGAGCAAAGAGAAAGACGACGTAACGCCTTCAAGCCATGGAGACCGCGAACATAAGCCCTAAAGACAACAATTGGAAGAAGAAGAACAGTCGCTAGCATATCATGGACAAATCAAACGAGTGATGAGAATGGCATTGCAACGGGGGAATCATAACTAATTTGAGAGGCAAGGATGGAAAGGAGGTTTATCTCGCGCCGTCGGGGAAACAGAGTATCCTCGGTGGAGGATATGGGTATAAGATTTTTATTGAGGGGCTGGATGAGGAGACGTCGGAACGTTTGAGGTCGAGTGGGGAGTTCTTTGAACTTTATGGGGGCAGTGAGGTGGATTTGAGTTGCCTCTTGGGGCTGGCTTGGGAGGCGGAGGAGTGTTAGATGAGATGAGATGTTGTTTTGAGTTCTAAGGTTTGGTTGTTATCAACACTATCCAGAGTTTCAAGAGTGGATTGTTGGGATGAAGATGAAAGTGTACCTCGATACGCTTTACTTTTATATAATAAAAGCATCCATCGCGTTTTAAGGGGTTTCCCTGCTCTCACAACCTATCTTTTGGGTAGAAGGTTAAGAATTCAAGGTATATAACAGAATCAGATTCTAGGCACCAAGCTATCAGACAGACAAACTCCTTCTAGATGCGAGATTGTATGCACCGAATTATGATCCAAGTGCTCTTCCCTTCCCCCTGCTTCCCCCTGCTATCTATCTATCATACGTCGTAAATTCATTATGCACCCCACCATCCACTCCGACCCTATCGCACATACCACCCATTCAATGAATACCCAACCAAACCAAAACTCCACGCTCAAACACCCTCCTTCCCTCCCATCCCAAATCCACATCCAATCCTCCCCCTACACCTCCCCCCTCAACCCCAAATCTCCAAGCCCTCGAGCTAACATCACAACTTCGCCGTCTCCGCCACCGTCCCAACCTTCAACTTCGGGCTATACTTTTTTAACACGCCCTCATTATGGTACTTCCAGAACTGCTTCGTGGCGTCTTTCCCCGCGACGCGCTTGAGGATCTTGGCGCCGCCTGGGTGTTCGTTGATGAATTCTGCGAGGGGGGAGCGTGTGTGTTAGCTTACCTCTTTCTTTCCTTCTCCCATCCATGACTACTACATTGTCCTCCTCTTCCATAACCCAAATCACCGAATCCGCATCCAAAGCGCGAGAGAGAACGGGGGGGAAAGGGCGTACCGGTGACATCGTATACATTCTCATCCACAATGATGTATAGCCCGTTCCTAGGATCTTTGTGCTCGGCGACTTGGGCCGGGGTGAAGGATTTGGACATCTTGGCACCTTTTTTTTTCTTTGTTTACTCTATGGCTTCTTTGCGCCCGCTGTGATAGAGCAATTGACCTGTAACGGATTGAAAAATAAAAGAAATCCTGGAAGAAGAAGGTGAGGGCGCAAGGTGGGATTCTTAGATGACGATCGGGATTTGGGAATCGGACCTCGGCATGAGTCAGCTGATAATGGATGTGCCGTGATTGGTTTGTTTGTGCTCGGTTCTCTGGTTCGTTGCTCTTGAGCTGCGTTGATGTTTTGCTTCTTTGTATCTTGTCTTTCTTTTATGATTATTGTAAAGCTTACGCGGTATGTAACAGGTTGCCCTCAGTTTCTCTTTCATCTCATACCAGACCTACTATGCAGAAATAAAGTTAAGCTATTTATAATGATGCGTCAAGTTTAGTGCATAACTTCTATGCCACGAATCTCACTATCACCTTGTTCGCCTAATGTGCAACTCCTCTTAGCTGGGGGAGGGGCTCATAGGATAGATTATATAGCTAGTGGATATTACAAAATAACACCTTAAGTTTTGGCGGCTATTCGAGCCCAAAATCTCTAACTTTAAAGAAAAGTTCCACCCAAGGCGACTACGGAATTTGCTGCTGTTATTATTGCCGTTGGTATATTTGCTTCCCGCTGCCATTCGAAATTTCTTTTTTTCATAGACTTTACGAAGGGTAGAAAGTCGTATATGAGAAGAAAATGAATATCTTCACACTATGTTCTAGGACAAGAGTGTTTTTTATAAGATTACTGTGAGACTAGTTGTCTTATATATGTTTCTAGCTGGATGTGAGACTTAGCCTAATGATATAGGAATAACGCGTCACGGTTAATATGTGAAGGGTAGAGGAACGCGTTCCTTTCCTTTTATATTAGGTAAATTATCGACTTTGCAAGCTATTTACAAATGAATTCACTTTTCCAAAAAGAGACATAGGTTCTCTGGAAAGCAGGCTTGTATGGTTATTATCGGATACCCTAAGGGCTATATATGAGCCCGTCTAATTCATGCTCTAGACTATAAACCTCTTTCTATTCCGAAATCGAAGATCGTATTGAAAGAACGCTATAATAGGAAGTTCCACTCTCATAGCTATACCCCCGCTTACCGTCTTTTCCTTTTATACTTAGTCCACCTGGCAGACTTTCATAATATGTAGTTCTGTAATTATCGTTATATTTTTACAAAGTACTGTTAGCAAGTAAATACGACAGTAGTTTGACGGCAAAAAGGGTTTTGGCGCGCTTGTATATAGAAGGGGCACTATTGACGTGAAAAAGCATGATTAGGCTTTTCAATCACATGTCATCGATGACTAGAAAGAAAGAAAGAAAGAAAGGCATTGTTCAAGCTGAGAAAGCCAATGCTGTCGCAAGCCAAGCAAGTCACTAACTCAAGTATAGTTTTATCCACCACTCTTGCAAAGTATATAAATCTAAACCTAGGATATTTGCCTATGAAATCCCATTATAACATGCACATTTTCACTTTCACGTTTCGGACAAGCAAGCCTTGAGGAAGAACACAAGTATTCTATAGGGTGTGAATTTGATGCCTATAAGTAGCCTGTAACAGGACAATGATATATTACAAGTGAAGAATGCAGTTGAACCTGTAAGCGACTGCCTGTCAGGTGATAGCTGGTTTATCAAAATGATTAGGTTGAGCTTTAGGTGGAGAGGCTTTCTGTACCCAGCCAACAACCCTTGAGCTAGCCCAAATCCCGAGGAGTACAGCCCCTTGACCCTGGACCAGCTTTGAAAATCAAGTCTCCTGACAATTTGATTTTGCTATCTAGTAGCTGGACTTCGCTATGCCAAGAGACGCTGCAAGCTTGATAGAGACAAGAGCACATTCTGCTCAAAAATTCGGAGAAATTTATTCCCTATACCCTATAGCTCAGTACCATAGCTTTATTTCCAAGCTTCCATATTCAAAAGAATCCGGATGACGAAAGAGGGGAGCCTCGAAAGTGCTTTAGATGGTGGGCTGCAATCTTCGCTTTGTAATATCTTAATAACTTGATAAAGCTAAGAAATATCATAACAATGAGTATTCGTTACAAGAAGAAAGAAAATTGTCTGTTCTGGGGCGCTTAGAGTTAATTGAGAGAAAGTATAGTTAAGCTAGGATTAATAGATTTCAATAAAGAAGTATAAAAAAAGCTGCTAACTAAAAACATCAGAGAAAGCGTTTCACCGTATACTCTACATGACTTAGTGACAGATATCAGGGGGATAAGTACGGTGCTGTAATCCTCAACATTTTCGCCCTGCATATCCAATTTTTGCTTCAATGTAGCAATACCAATTGGCTAGGAATTAGTTGGACAACAGTCGACTGACCAGAAGGACACTTGAGTTTAGACCTTGGTGCCACGCCACGCCTCGCTGAAGAGGATAATTAAGATGATATACGAAGGGGATGACTTGGCATCTAACAATTTGGCATGGAGCAGGAGCGTACCTCTGATTAAGTTGAGTATTGCTATCTTATGTCTCAAAGCCAGTCCCAGGGACTAAAATTACCAGCAGCACGCTTAAAGTCCCTAACATACGCTAGACTGGTCGAGCATCCGCTGTCTTCTCTCACACTTTCTGCTTTTGGCAGCCATTCTACCATCTTTTTTATCCTATTTGCGTTCTAAGAAATTGTCAGGTCAATGTATCACATTTTGGACTGCAGTAGATGTCGAGAAGTTTTCGATCTCTGACATCGGCTTAATGAAATAACTTACGGAAGGATGTGTAGACAAGATTTGAGGAATGTCGTTAGCCGTGCCCTTGGTAGCTTCTTCCATCCTCTCCCAGACCCCGACCGCTGCCTCCGGATCATAGCATCCTTTGGCCATCATGAGCAGCCCGATATAGTCAGCCTCGAGTTCCTGTCTTCGCCTGGTATTTCATTGTAAGCATTTTCCCCTCTCTGCTCAAGGGAGTTACGACTCACGAGGCAGGCATCATTACGCCAAACTCCGCAAACAAGTTGCTAATCATTCTCCCAAGTCCCATGGTATCACCCATTGTTGCTAGCACTACTTCAAGCACAAAGCGCATAGGTATAAGCCATATTGTTTTGCTCATACTTTCCGCCTGGTGTCGAGCGAGGGTATGTGCTATTTCATGCCCTAGGATTGCTGCAAGCCCATCATCAGTTTGGGCAATGTCGAGAATGCCGCTGAAGACGAAGACTTTCCCACCCGGGATGACAAATGCGTTCTTTTCGTCGGAATATATGACATGGACTTCCCAAGAGGCCTTCTCCAGTCCGCTCACTGGTATTAACCTATCCATAACCTGAAGGTGTTAGAACAAATCGTAAAACCCAATAAACGACATTGCTCTATCCCAATCACCACATAACCATAATGACAGAGGATAGAAAAATATGCGACATACTCTGGTTACCATCCTGCTCCTTCTATCCCAAACAGGTAATATCGATCCTGAGAATTCTTGCATAATTTGCCGATACATAAACTCGGCATCACCGAGCATTTTATCCTCACTGAAACAATTGAACCGCCGTCTTCCAGTCACCGGCACGTATTCCAAATTCCACCAGTAGAAAAAAGTCAGTCCGCCAGCAAGCATGACAACACCGACTTGATATGTACGGTTGCGGAAAAAATGATTGTATATTTGTTCGGGGGTAAGGAGGGGTCTGGCTTTGCGTGCGGCGTCAGGGTCAAAACGGCTACGACGTGAGCGCTGTTGGGGAGTGGTATGGAAGAAGGATCGAGAGTGTGGAGGGGATGCAACTCGAGGGACGTGCGAAGGGCGACGGGTATATAGTCGAGGATAATGGCATTTTGATAGTGCTGTTAATCTAGATGGGGGCAGTCGTGGTAGTTGGGATTGTGACCGAGGAATAGCTCTGGGTATGGGCCGGCAAAGACATGGAGGTAAGCTCCGAACAAGAGTTCTTGTGAACATGTTGTCTCGGTTTGCAGGACCCCTCAATCGTGTGCGTGTCTTCTGATTTTCTTTGAGGTTATTCGCAAGCTCTCACTCAGCCTTGCGACTGGGAAACATCGCTCGGGCCGAGCTCTTTATTCTTCCGGTATCACGGGAAGCTATACCGGTAGCTTGTCGGAAGGCAATGACGTATTCCCCTCACTCAGGACCCATCAAGGTGTTGAAACACCATATTTATCATGTTAACGCGCCACCTGCCTCTTCTCACCTCCGACTTTCTCTCTTTCTCAATCGATTGAGACAATATAGACTCCAAAATGATGGAAATTAAAGCAACCGCTGCCAAACTTGTTCACGGGATCTTCCAGTCTACCCATCCCATCAAGGCAAAATGGGAGCGCATCAATAGCACCCCGCTACCCCGCTCCTCTCACAGTCTCTCGGTCATCGCTGGACGGGCATACATATTCGGAGGGGAGATCAGTCCTCGAGAACCAGTCGACAATGATATGCATATTCTCATTCTGCCATCTGGCAGCGTGACCGAAGCTGATTACCGGATTGTTCCAGCCAAGCCAGCAGTTGCGGGCGGGGAGGTGCCGGAGAAGAGAGTTGGACACACTGCCGCTGTCATCGGGGAGAGAGTATTTGTGTTTGGTGGCAGAGGAGGGAAAGATATGAAACCATTGGAGGAGAATGGCCGTGTTTGGGTTTATGATACGAGGCTTGATGTTTGGAGCCATCTGGATCCGATGCCGAATACCCCCTTTCCACCCGCTAGGTCATATCATTGCACCGCCTCGATCGACAAGCCCGAGCCCGCGAATATGAAGACTGTGAAGATTGATAATGCTCTAGAGATGCCAAGGCCGGGTACCATTGCAGAGAGTGCAACGACAGACGAAGAGAAAGGGGGTTATGGGACAGTGTTTATACATGCTGGGTGTCCTTCTTCAGGTAGAGTCAATGATCTCTGGGGGTTTGATGTTTGGAGCAGAACATGGAAGGAGTTCCCAACAGCATCTGGAAAGCCCAGAGGAGGAACTTCCATCGCAATATCGAAATCGAGAATATACAGATACGGAGGGTTCAATGGACAGGGGGAGGAGGGTGGACAACTTGATTACTTGGAGTTAGGATTGGATACATTTAATGATAAAGGAGGTGCCGGTCAGCTGGGGGTTTTCCCTAAAGGATCATGGCAGACTTTGAATTTTGAGGAGGAGTCTATGACGTTCCCAGGCAATAGAAGTGTGGCTGGGCTACAAAATATTAGCACAAGAAGGGGAAGAGAGTATTTGGTCTTGCTTTTGGGCGAACGGGATCCCAGCAGCCAGGGACATGAGGGTGCAGGCAAATTCTGGGGAGATGTCTGGGCTTTCCAATGCCCACCTCAGGGTATGACTGCCGCTAGTCTCCAGGATGCTACTCGGCAGGCTGTAGGCCGGGAAACTGGCGAGGGTCTTTGGAGTGCAGTGCAAGTTGCAGATGCAGAAGGAGCGGAAGGGGACGATGTTAGGAAGCTTGTTCCTGGGGAGAGGGGATGGTTTGCGAGCTCAACATTGGGGGATTTGGATGCGAGTGGTATTATGATCTGGGGAGGGCTGAACGGGAACAATGAACGGGAGGATAATGGATGGATTTTGAGGATTGAATGATTGTCAACGATTTTATGACTGCCGATGATACATGTTTTATATTTCTGGCTTGAAGTAAATAAAAGCGAAGCATCAGACAAAACTCCACTATTTATCTTTGTATTAATTAGCTTCCCATAGATATTGGTTTCGGTTCTCGCCTACTTTTAAAGCTATGTTCTTCTGTCCCCTCCACTCTTGGTTCTCACACTACCAGTAAATCTAAGGCAAAGTGCCAGCATTCATCTCTCACAGTTCTGCACCTAGAATTCCTTAGTGATCATTGCAGTTATCTTTTGCCCAATTGGTACCATCTCCCTCTTCCCAACTATCATCCCAAACTCCTCCTGCCGGGGCCAAACCACAACCATGACTTCAGAAGCAGCTCTCACCTCCTCCGCCGCCCGCGCCAGCGCACCCCACTTATTCCCCGACCGAGCCCCTATCACCAAAGCCCAGATCGATGAAGGCATTGAAGCCACGCTAGAGGTTCAACGTCGGGCGGTAAAGTTTGGGAAGAGACCCTTTGCGGCGGTGCTACTTGGGCCGGACAATGAGACGGTGCTATTGACGCATCAGAGTCTGGATCAAGTGAATCATGCGGAGAGTAGTCTTGCGAGGCTGGCGTATTGTCATTATAGCAAGGAGTGGCTGTGGAGGTGTACGTTGGTCAGCACTTGGGAGCCTTGTGCTATGTGTAGTGGTATGTATATCCCTTCTTATTGTCCCCTAGCCCTTCGCACTGCCCTCCTTCACTTGCTCTCTCTTTGCGTTTCTCATTGTAGGTTTGGTTTTTGGAGAAATGAAAGTTCTGATCTGGGTGGCGGGATGTAGCTACGATCTACTGGGCACATATCGGAAGGGTGGTTTATGCGGCGACAAACGAGCAGCTAGCTGCGCTGACGGGACCGGGGAACAAGGAGAATTTTACCATGAAGTGGCATGCAAAGGATATTCTGGGGGACCAGCAAAAGGATATAGAGGTTTTGGGGCCGGTAGAGGGTATGGATGAGGTGGTAGTGAGGGAGAGTGATTTGTATTGGAAAGAGACACGGCAAGCTTGAGGTAAGTATGTTTTTGTTAGCGTTCAAAATTGGTATTTTCGACAATGGAAGATTTCTCTTGACTCGTCGCTTAATCCCTCGGAATTTAGTGGTACAGCTGGAAACTGACTAAGTTAGATGTTCTTCGGGATTCCGGCTATGATTCCTCTTGATTCCTCTTGAAAGGAGAAGAGACCCAACCGACTAATGATAAGCGAACCACCCCCCTTCTTTTTCTCATTCGCCACATTCTAGACTCCTCTTGATGCAGCCATGGATCTCTCCCCAACTCTAAGGAGGGAGCAATCACAAGGCCAATTAAGGAATGGGGGTGTGTGGCCAACAGCTCTAAGCAAGGCTTTGAATAATTCCTAAAATCTGACGAGCACTCGAATGGAAAGGCACTTTCGTCTTGTTCAAGTCCTTGACCGCTCTAGACTCTTATTGGGAAGTGTCAATCCATATTGTTAAAAGCCCAAACGCAGATGAGGGTTTCAAGGTAACCTATTGATCTATCCAACTTCAGCCACTATTCAACTGTAGCCCATGCCGTTCTAACGCTATCGAAGCCTGCATGAAAAGCTGAAGCTGAACCCCTGAACCCCTGAACCCTACTCTCCTATTGGCCCCTATTGGACAGCCTCGATTCAAAGGTTGAAAGAAGCCCTGTTGTAGTGGTGTGGTTGCTGTCACTTTTCCCCACGGTCCTTTTTCCTCTACAGCTAGCCCCCTCTTGGGATGTTATCGTGCAGCACTCTTGCAATGACCCCGTACGGTTCTCGGCCGAGTTCAGATCTCGGGTAAGTATTGCGAGAAGTTAAGCGTTGCGTTGCTAGTGGTTCAAGCGTGGTAAGTGGGTCCACTTATATTCCGTCTCGACTAGGAGTATATCAACCCCCTCCCGCAATGCAACTCAATCTCGTACTTCTATCCAACAACATTCAATCCTCAACCACCATCACATGAAAAGCCGATATCATTTTTAGACCTCCTAGTCGAAAGATCAGCCGGTACTACTCTTCGTCTGCATTTATTTTTTCCGTCCATGTTCACTGCAGCCCTAAGCGCCGCATCAGAAGCCTGCTTTAGCCTACTCAAGTTGTCTTCCACAGTAAGGGTACTCGGTATGCCACGAGGAGGCTGTGCCCCCGGAGTACTTCCCCTCAGAACCTGAAAGCTTATTTGCTCGTTACTCGTTAGGAATTATCACTTTATCGCAACACCTCTGCAAATGCGGCTCTCGCGCAACCTACAGAACCCCTCCAATCTCAGCTCATGTGTCTTGCCTTATCACTTCCTATCCCGTTTTTGATATTTTGTTATGGGTGAGAAAGTCGAGAGCCTGGTGTGGCTTAAGCCATCATATCCAGCTGCGCTCATATCGTTCCACATGATAGATAGAGAGTCTGCATTTGTGGATCTCTGCCCTCTTCTGGGCTTGCCTTTTTGCCATGGTCTAGCATGTTGTAATTTTATGTTATATTTCCGACTCTACCCTTCTTACAAGCCATTTTAGAAGTTCTCTTATGCATCAAGTTGAGGTTTCCCTCAGACATATCCATTTCCAACGCTCCTCCTAAACTTGTCGCGATTCTCTGAAATGCTTACCAACATCAAGTCGCAAGTCCTCCGAGCGGTCTTTCGGGTGTACTTTATCGTGGTCATTGCCTTGCTAGGCATTATCGGTCAGCAATGTTGCAAATATGCTGTCAAACTTCGTCTTGCCAGAGGCAAAAGGGTTATGCTATCAGAGATGACAGGATGGGTTCGTCTCAGCGATCTTGCATCTAGCTTTCTCAAATTGCATCGACTACCGGGCGGACCGTGGCTAGGATCTATCATGCTCTTTGCCAGCATTTTTGCACTCGTCGCAGATTTGGCCGTAAATGTTTTAGTTCTCAACAAAAGCGTGGTCAAAAGATGCGAGTTCGACCAGGGACTTGTTATACAAATTCCTCTTCCTGGGGCTTCCCAGTGGGGTTCTCCACCACCCCTTGGCTACCCGGCTCTCATTGCTTCAAATGCACAATGGAACAGTTTCACCAACGATGGCCTGGTCGGAATTTATCGAAAAGCAAACAGCGACGTAACTTTCATGGCCCAGCCCGAAGATGTTATGGGATTTTGGCAATGCTCCAATCCTACTAATGAGACATATGACTCGTCTTGGGACGCAGACTCTATCGGCTCGGATCTACAGACTAAAGGATTGTTGTATGATATCGGAACTCCTTCCCATAATATGGACAGCAACAACTTAGGCCAATCAACACATATCATCATCTGGGGAGCATCAATCGAGGATGGTCAAAAGGGTGCCTTCAAGGTCAAAGCTGCGGTTCAACTGGGGGGCGATTACACAAGCGACAAGTATATGATGGCGTTCGATTGTTCAGCCTATAGCAACAATTATTTTTCCGGGGATTCAGATAATATTAACACTATTATGAGCTATATGGTAGCGAATGAAACCATATTCCAGTGGGCCGGCTCACTTCAAACAACGATTTACGATGGTGCAGGGACAACAGCGAATCCTGATACTGGCTTTTTCCTCGCAATGACCTTGAACACAATTGTTATGGTTGAAGGTGGCGGAGATGTCGTTGATAGTTATCCTACAGCCGATAGTGGCTTCGATCAAGGGTGTTTCGTCTACACTACATGGGTCTCGCCATTCATCTTTGCCTTACTAGGGCTTGCGGCATTAGCTTTGATGTCGATGATTGCTTATTTTCTCATTTTAATTTTGAGATTAGGTATTGGACTTAGGTTTTTCTCAAGAGGCAAACAGTCTACTGCTTCTATCAATTCCCTTCCCGACTCCCTATTCGGAGTAAGTATCACAACTCCTTTTTTATTATCGATTAGCCAGCTAACAGTGTGCAGTGGATGCTTCACTCAGCATGCGAATCGGCGTATGGCGAACAGTATGGTAGGCCAGTCAACCTGGAGGTAGTTCCGAATCACACCAATTCGCTGAACGATTGGGTGTTCCAAACTGTCGAAGATCCCAATGGGAAACATACTAGGCTCGTGAGAGTGAATGGGGTGCCGGAACCGTTGATGCGGAATATCGAGAAGACGGAGTCAGGGCCGGGGTGGGTAGTTACTGAGCAGGAGATTAAATAGGGGTGGCTGCGTACTTCGTGGAAGGGACGAAAGAGAGTGGAGCTTCGTGTTCTGATGGGACTAGCCTGGCTATGTTTGGTTGAACGGGAATTTCATAGCATCTGCTTTGGGGCGTACACGATAATATGGTGGAGTTTGAATTGCTGGATGGGGGATATGAATACCGGCCATACATATAGGCTTTAATTAAACTTCAAGTGTATTTCTTTTGAATAAAAATATAATATTTATTTTTCGTAAACAAATAGCCTCTATAGCTTGCTGTTAAAAACATCGACATTGATTGAAGAATGAAGTTACAAATTAGATTTTGTTGCTATCATTGGATTTCTCTCGAGACACAAATTATCACCTAGTCCTTGAAATAAAAAAGTACCAGGAGACTAGCTAAACATACTTCTGCATCTTCAAAATAGAAAGGAAGTAAACATGATACTTTGCTTCGCTCCTTATCAACACTTGTAAACACCTTGATTGCCTTCCTCTTCCCTAATTACAAATCTGGCACTTTCCCGTACCTTTCTCTTCTTTTTGTACAATTTAAACATCGAAAAGTCAGCTTTTATAGCCCATTCAAGCTCTTGGTAGCTAGAGGTATGCTTGACCAAAGCGCTCCTCCTCTGGTTCGGATGTGGATCCTTGCTATTTTAGGTGAGAGAATAGGGCCAGATGAAGGGTATAGTATCCGTTGCAGTGCTCAGGTGTATAAAAGCGACATATATGAAAGGGTAGCTGGATTAAGAATTCAGGATCAATACTCAAAAACGCAGTAGTAGTACGGTGTTAATCTGGAACCGAGGTGCGGGGTTGGATGGATAGCATCAGTTGTTTGGCGTGGATTACAGAGGGGTATGAAGATGGCTAATTAGAGTCTGAAATTGATAAAGTGGGTGTTAGTTAGAGAGAATACGTGGGTATACTTGTTGTCGTCAAAACTGAATCCACTGTCACTTTATTAGACTCAACTTCTATAGTATTATAAGAATAAGTATTCTCAAGCAAGTTCCTCAGACCCCACTTCAATCCCCCAGAATATTTTGATTGTAGGTTGGAGTGATGCAATGCATTAGAGGGTAAATCTTTGACGTCAATGTCACAAATTACGTATATATTATTCCTAGAATACGACGGTAGACGCTGGCTATATGGTGGGTGTTTGATCCCTAGGTCTTACTGATAGACCTAAATTGAATCGATCGCAACAACCCGAGGCCATCACGTATCCAGGGTTCGATTCGGGATACTGAGAGATTTTTTGATATGCTGTCACACTTTGGTTTTCCTTTTTACATATTCTTGTTAACGTCGTGTATATTATTTAGATGTACAAGTGAATATATAAGCAGAAAGCTTATATTTGTCGAAGGCAGTGCTAAGTATATTCACTGAATGTAGTGATTTCAACTGCATTTCATACAATCTTTGTGTTCCTTCCCTCATGAAGGACACTTCGCAATACGATATAAAAGTAAAAGAAATACAATAAGTAGTATAAATACTCGGCTATGACACTGGTCAAAGTGCGTAAATCTTCACTGCAGTTCTTTAAGAAGTCCTTGTTATGTATATTCAAGTACCGCTATCCTTTTGGTGGGTTCAGGGCTTTGCAGCCTTCTGGTTTGATTAATAGATCTAAGTCTAGTTCTGAATGAAATAATGCAAATAGTGCATGGCGCGTGGCCTTCTTTTGCTTTAGAATCTCCTCCTAATATGGCCCACTTTTGAAATTGCGCCGTTCTTCTGCTTCCTGCCCCTGAAAGCATAGTCTTACAAAGGTCCCGCTAAGGGAGAGATTTTGGTGAAAATCCCCTCTGCTTCTTGCTTATCTTATATATATATATGACAGCGTTTAAACTATTCCGTAACACATTTAATCTGTCTCTTCAACCTGGTTGGTCTTTATCTTCTTCTCCTTGACCGACAAACTTTGAAGCCCAACAACGCCAAAAATGGAGCAGCATGAAATGACAACCCCCACGTAGAAGGTTTGTGTTAAGGACTTATTGTATGCAATAAGAACTGCACTGTATAGTTCTTCGGGTACCTGACTCTTGATTTGAGTTGCGCCCACTGTCGAAATATTGCTTAGATCGATAGTGGGAACGTAGGTGCTCAAATTATTGACTAATTGGTTGGCGAATACGTTCTGCGCGACCGACGCCATAACCGCACCGCTCAGATTCTCCGAGAACAATATAATGGCAGTACCGATGGGTATATCTTGAAGTGGTAGAGCTGTTTGCACAGAGGCAAATGCCGCCTGCATTCCGAATCCAATGCCGGAGCCGAATATAAACTGGTAACCGATCCATTTTGGGCTACCAGAGTTAACGTCGAGAGTTGAGAGGAGGCCGCTGCCTATGGCAAGAAAGATGACTGAGAGATATAACCAAGGCAAATAGTGCCCCGTTAAAGAAGTGAGAGTGCCGCTCACAAACGAGAAAAGAACAAAACTAAGAACCATAGGAAGATTCATAATTCCAGATTCGACAGCTTTCACCCCTTTTATTGCTTGGAACCAGATGGGAATCTAGAAGTGAACAGTTAGCAATGCCTCTCCATTTGAAATAGTAAGCCATACGTAGTACAACATGACGTAGAAACAACCAATAATGCAGCTGCCAAACAAGGCAGAGCCCCAGACGTTCCGGTTGCCAAACACACGGCCGAGGACAGTCGCACGATCTCCACTGCGAGTCTGAATGACGATAAAGCCGGCTAAGAGAACAACCGCAAGAACCAAGAGAGCGATGATGCGTCCGCTTTTCCATTCATACTGGGTGCCGCCCCACTGCAGAGAAAGTAGCAAGCAAACGAGGCCGGGCACAAGGAACGATGTTCCGGGAAGATCTAACTGCTTGAGCTGATCTTTAAATCCGATTGTACTGGTTATCTTCATCCCAGAGGAATGCAGGGAACATAGAACACAAACGGCGGTGACCAGACCAATTGGCAAGTTGATATAGAAGCAAAATCTCCAGGTGAGTTTCGAGCTATCGGTAAAAGCCCCCCCCAAAAGAGGACCGGCAATTGAGGCAAAGCCATACATACCCCCAATTAATCCAATCATCATAGCCCGTTTCCGCGGTGGGACTGAATGAGCGACCAAAAGAAAGGATCCAGAAGCAACACCACCACCTCCTACTCCAGCAACCGCACGGCCGACTATAAGACCAGTCGAGTTAGGAGCAGCGCCACAAACCAAAGACCCCAGTTCAAACACGAATAGGCTGGCTAGGAAGGTCCATTTGACCGGGTAAAAGGTATAAGCCTTTCCCCAGGTAAGTTGGAATGAGCAAGTGGTAAGCAAGTAGGAGCTGGCGTACCAACCAACATCATCGAGAGCGTGAAACTGATCTGTTATCTTTGGAATGGCGCTGGAAATGATGGTATTGTCTAGGCCTACGGAAAAGATTGCTAGGCTCAAGGCGAGAATGATAAGAGCGAGCTTGAATTTATGGGGATATATCGGCTCGTCTTCCTCTGTTGGGATTTGAGAACTTTGGGTGGCACTCTGCCAACCAACCTTCTCAGCCCCTAAAGGCTCCTGGATATTCTCGACATCGGATTTACAGGTATTGAGACCTTCCTGCACCTTTGAAGGCGGAGCTTCAAGATTTTCCATTCCCCAGAGGTAGCGCTGTTAGGAGAAACTGCAGTTTCGAAAGCCGTAGAGTTGGTTATTATAAAAAAAGATAGATGTAAATATAGCAACTTCAGGCTTGCGACATAACCGAGAAATACAAGAAGATTCTGTGATTGTAGAAATGAATGTAGGGCCAAGATCTGGCAGGACTAGAGGCGTTTTAATGATCAAAACATCTAATTCCAATCAGTCCACCAAGTGGAGCCAAACCCATAAATCAAGAATGTAACCATTATAGCTCATTGTACTAATAAGCGGATCTACTGTGAGGTTCGGGTTCTTCTGCGAGGGAAAATTTTCTTCTCAGTTCGGTTGTTGTTCCAGCAGTAAATTCATTTCAATACAAGGGTGGTCAGTAATTAAGGCTCGGCTGTAAGGCGGTTGGGCGAATGAGATTCTGCGCCAAGACATGAGTCATCTGGGCTCATAGTAAGAGAGAATCTGTCATTAGATAGATTTCGCAAATATTTTCCTCAGCAGTGACGACATAAAATTCACAAATTATGCTCTGAGTTGCGAAAGATTTTGTAAGTTCACGGCCATAATGAGACGAACATTTTTGACGGCTTGTATTGATCGCAAGGGGTATGACTGTTTTAGCGACAGGTATGCATACCATTGTAAGGCAATTCCAGTAACTGACAAATGCTCACCTTTATAAACAAGTGTAGCCGAGGCCGCGAAGAACGTGCAAGAGTCTGTAAGGCTATTCCTGTTATTTTGTCTGAAATTCGACTCTCGTGGAAAGCGATGAGAAATCATACGAAGGCTCGCGAAAGGCAATGGAGATGGTAAGGCTATTAATTCTAGGTATCCAATAACCACCTACCCAGTGGCTATTTGAGAGTAGCTATGAGCTCACTAGATTCACTACCTCGACCACTAAAGACTTAGCTGGCAAACCCCTGACTACTTTAAATATTTTGTTGCACATCGTATCGTGCCTGTTATATTTTCAACTATTTTTTACTTTAAGATTCCTCGCTGCCTCAAAAGTTAGGAATCAGTTAATTAATCATCTAATTGGCTTTGCGGGCTCTTAATAAGCGACTACTAACCTTAATTATTTTGTTGCACACCTCACGCTGCCCGTTATCTTTTGGCACTTAAATTCCTTTGTTGCCTCGAAAATTAGGAATAGACAAACTAATTCCTTGATTGGCTATTTCGGGTTTAATAAGCAAGTATAAACTTTAAATGTTTTGTTGCATGTCGCACCATTAACAGTTAACCTTTTGGTGTATTTCCTGTCTCCCTGCCTCAAAAGTTAGGAATAAACATATTAATTTCTTGATTAGCTGTGCGAAAGTTGACTCAATGATTATTAATTCAAATGTTTGCTCCCAGCATCCTCCTCCTATCTTTTAGCTCTGCCACTACGAGCAGGTCCTAACACAATAGGGCCCTTAGCAACAAAGACTTTAAATAAAAGATTCAATTGTTTTGGTAATCTGAGCCGAATCCTAACCTGCGTTGGTTTCTTTTCCCCACTCCTCAATATACACACAAGCCCACGTAACCCTCTTCCATCTGACACCGCTCCTATATTCTTTGTAGCCCAACCTTCTTAACATCGCAGCGATCTCCCCCGAGAATACAATGGCATTAAAGCCAATAGACACGGAAACATAAATCTACAAACTTTTCTCCATACAAGCTCCGTAGAAGGTTGCCTGGCCTTAGGAATTGACTTTGCTACACGATGGCCTTCTCTAGGCTTCTCTGCTCAAAGAGGAACGTCAGAGCAATGACATGCAGCTAACTAGCAAGCCCAAAATAAAACCACTCTTCCAAAGAGATGCGTGTGAGGACGAGGACTTCGTCGATGGCGTAGCAGATGTACTGGCCTGAGATCTGCTCGTTGGACTCGTGGTTGTGGCACTGGGAATGGAACTCATGGTAGAAGTGGGAGAAGCAACATCTTCTACAGCTCGCACAGTCACTGTGGCCATGGATACCCCGCTAGCAGTATAAAGCCATAGACAATTTGGTGTACCTGAAATAGTCAAATGGTTGCTTGAAAGCAAGCCGGTTGGGAGGTTCGTAATGTCAAACTCATAGAGAGCTGCATTTCGCGTATTGATAGCCGCAAGACTAGCAATCGGTGTTGGGCTGCCGCTGGTGCTGGTGGTGGAACCGATAGTCATTCCCGCATGGTTACCCCACAAATATGTGCCTGAAAGCACGCAGCACACTATGTTATCCATATCTAAGCAAGAGCCCCGTTAAATGCTTGACCTATCGTGTCGATGAAGTTGCCGTTGCAACATACAGTTTGGAATTCCGCAGACACATTTGCCGCAGTGCATTTGGAAATTGGATCAAGACTGATGCCAAAAATAGGTGAGAGACACCAATGCTGGACGGCGCCAGACGGGAACGCGGTGGTAATAGACGACATGCGGAGCATGAGAGATGAATTATTATGGAAAATATCTATCAGAACAAAATAACTTTTATGAATTTTTTTTAATTGTTGCCTAGAATGTAATGCTAGTCGCGGTTGAGCCGCTCCTATGCATAAATCATGCGAGCTGCACGTGAGGTCATCGTGAATCGGTTCCTAAACCCAGCACTTTCTCACTTGGTGATTACACTACAGTTTCAGCATGGATATGATAGATAACCCTTTCATTGATATTTCTGAAACTCAGAACTCTACAAAAATCTAGCTATGAAATAATCTCTGATCTGAACTGCACCATCAACTTGTCGAGATAATTTCAATAAGTGGATCTTTACCACAGGGAAATAAAACAGATAACTATTAACTTTATAAAAGAGAACCCAGTGTTCGCTTCAGGTTAGAACAGTGACCATTCAGGCCTAAAGACGGAAGTGGACTTTGGAGAGGGCCAGGTTCGGTGCAGATTGCGCTGCTAATCCAACGAAGTAACCTCGGGGTTATACCTATGCACAACATCCCCATTTGAATTAACGAAAAAGCCCCTGCCCACTTCTCACCATATGCAATCACAGTTTCAGGGCCTGAAGCCTCCGCTCAGTAAGTCTATCGAAACGACAGCTGGTGGAAGGATCCCCGTTTGGTAGACTTTAAGAACGATGCTGTTGCTCCCACCTGGGATTCTTCAGGCTTGAAGAGCTGTACTATTAAGCCTGGGAATACATATTTACCACCATCAAGGCATCGCCAAATAAAGGAATCTGGGATTTACCAACGCTTTAGATGATTGTTGATGATTTAATGACCCAGGCCGCCTGGGTATGCTTGCACGCCGACACAAGTGCGACGGCAAGTCGGAGGGAAGTCATCGCAGGTTTCGAAGATGCGAAATAGAATCTCGACTGGGATGCAGAGTATAGGAGACTCCATCCCCTAAAGATGTGTCCTAGAAATGTTGGGAGAAATTGAAAGGGAGGAGGTGGGGAGTATGATAGATTTACTTGAAAGTAGGATCTGGTGAATTTTACATCTGCTTATTAAGCCCTCCCATAGCCAATCAGTCAATTAATTCAGTAATTCTTAACTTCCAAGGCAGAAAGGGATTTTAAGGATAAAAAGTCACTGTTAACGGTGCGATGTGCAACAAAAGCTCTGAAGTCACTATTTGCTTATTAATCACCCCCACAGCCAATCACATAATTAATTGGCCGATTCCTAATATTTAAGGTAGAAAGGTACTACTTGAGCCACACGGACCCAGGCTTGGTAGGTTCGGGGTAGGATAAGATGGGGTCTGCTCTAATTTGCAGCTACTAGATATATAGTCTACTCGTATATGTTCTGCTCTTCACGGTGCTTACTTGGCCGAGGAATGGTCTCTTCTGCGATTACTTACCTAGATAACTACCGCACTATCGGTAGTCAGAATCAAAATTAGATTTTACCGTACTATACTCAACTTATTACTGGGAAAATATCAAAACTTCCATCCCATCACACTACGGCTTGCTCCTACTCGTAACGGTCTGATGCAGCTTCACTTGGTGGGAACTATACAGTACTATACTTCCCCTTGCATTGCCTGATGTTGCGGGGAAGCGGGGTGAGATAGATGAGAGGCTTACTGATTAGGGATGACATCATTCGTGAGGTTTCTTCATCTTCCATCTCTTCGGATCAAGGCTTGTTACCTGGTTGGTTAAAATCATCTATTTAAACTGTTATCCCGCCTCTCGTTTGTCGCTCTGGGTATTATTTCGATGGTTGAACTTGATGAGTATAGCCACGCACGTACTTGAATGTATAATACAATTCGATATTTTGGACTGACCTTGCAATTATTTTTTGGTCCGCTTACCCTGCTACCTAATTGTGTTGACTTCCATATTCGTGTCAAGACTCAGTCACGTATCTATCGTGACTCAAGCGATAGCCACCCACCCTCCTCCACTTCACTAGGGGTGCGAACCCTCCTCCCACTATGGTATAAGACTATATTAGTACATAACTACATGTGCCCCATCATCAGGGTTCTCGATTGTTATAGGAACTTTATGTAGGACTCGAGGACTTGGTCCATTCAATAACGCCTCGCTGATTCTTCGCGGCGTTATTAGGAGCAGCACCACCCGTGTCATAAGTTGTGTCGAAAATGCCAAGACGTGTCTCCGAGCTGGAGTAGAGACGTTGGCAGCAGCATTAGCAGCATAATGTGGTGCCTCGTAGTCGATAGCTTGGTAGCTCGCTAATTAGACATAGTTTCCATTGGCGGGGTCCTGCCATCTAACTGCAACGTTGTCCACCACAATATTCTTGTAGAGTTTGTCATTGGTCACATTGTGACTAGTCATTGGAGACGTTATCCATGAAGGATCAACTTGTATACCAGCTACAAACAATCGAGAGTCACCACCAATTCGAAAGTGCGATACTTCTGTGGAAAAGCTGTACTGAGTAGCCGGCACACTATGCGGAATTAGCATACTCAATAACTGGAAGGAAAGAAATAGTAAAAGGAGAGGATCGGTCACGATGAGTTGATATTCGAGAACTGGGTTAGTTGCTCATTCCGAGGCATTTCTCGAGTTCTCAAGTCTCGTGCTGCCGATGAACATGGTAGAATTAGCAAGCAGATGGGCCAGACATACATCATGGAAAGCGTCCTATACGACTATCCCGTGAAATATTTTTGGTCATATTGAATTTCTCTCTTGTTAAAGCTGATCTCCAAACGCCCTTTACAGCTCGCATTCAGTGATCCCTTATCTCAAACGGGTGCTTGCATTGTGACTTCCCCCGGTCGAGTCGCTTAGTCTGGTGGCTGCATAAAACATTTCCTAAGCGAGGAACACCAAAATGATTGTCTCTCTTATTTAAGCACTACACGCTCAAAATCCATTTTGGGTTCTTGCAAAAAGGTCAAACTCTGAATCAAACTGCTTCTATCATAATTCACTCATGAAATAATAATTTCGACTTTGACGTAGTTCACTTTGCAGAATATAGTGAATGGAAAATGTCACGTGTACACTAAGCAAACGTGTCATAGCGTCGCTTAAAAAAGATTAGGTGGCGCTATTCAAACACAACTCAACTTCAACCTCAAAAACCGTATGAGAACGTGCGTGGGCCCGTCTTCTTTACCACGCTCACTTTTTAACTCTAGGTTATCAGATCCACCTACGTGAGAGTTAACGATCACTCTTTGATCGCTAGTAAGCTCGATGTGGCATCATCTCTTGAGCATACATCGCGCACACAGCCACACCTCGGCATATTGATTTCACCTCGTGGAGAGCCAAACGCAGCTAGACTCATCTTATCCGGCTAACCAAAATTCATTATTTTAATCATCACACAAGTCCTTAATAGGGAAAAATGAGTGTCTACACCTCTGTTGCATCAGAAACCGGCTGTCATCGGCCAGCTGGCATGCGCTGTGGTATGTTTAATTTCTACCGCCCTCAAACGCATGCCTTTTTAACATGAAATCTCCAAGTTACCAAGGAGCATCGCAAAGAATTGCAAGAATGGCTCGTCGAAGCGAAAAATAAAGATAAAAGTCACCTCGACTACGATACCATTCGCCCACCAGCAACCCAAAACATGAATGAATGGCTCTCCCCCCGCGGGCAGGAGGAGCGACATGTGCCTTACTCTACTTTGCTCCAGAGTTATGATATACGAATCAAGCCGCGAACTGGTTCTGCAGCTGCAAGTATGACTCAGTCGGGGCCCAAGTTGAATTTGACTTTGTCACCCAGTGCGCAAAAGCGACACAAGAAGGAATTAGTCAGGGTGCGTGACTACTTTTTTCCAATAATGTCGAGGGAAATTAATACTGATTTCTTTAGCTTGTTTGGCTCTGGCACGGCGAGATACCCGAGAAGATAGCTGCTCGCTATATCTCACGAGACCTCCGCCAGCAAAAGGTCGCAGGCAATGGGTACCAGTTCGGGCTCTACCTGACTGATCTAGAGAGAGTCGGCGGGGTCATTCGAGGCGCCATTGTCAACGACCGGATCTTGCCTTTGATAACCCACTGGATTACGAAAGATTCTGCATACGTGGATTTGCCCTCCGTTGAGACCATTGCACAGCGCATGGCTTTTTGGGTTACTAAGCTTCGGGAAGACCCCTCGGTGGTGCCTTGGGTTTTATCGGTGTTTAAGACAACGTTGAATCTTAGGTACTATTATCAGGAAGGCGAGCCGATTGACGACGACGAGATGAAGGCGAGGGGTGAAGCCAAGGGGTTCTTTACCGCGAAGGTTTTGTGGTTTATCGATATGGTTTATTGTGGATTGCTAGACTTTGTGCCAGATAAGCTGGGGAAGTATAAAGAGTTCCAGAATGCGGTAGGTCGGCATTTTAAATTCTGTCTCGGGAATGCAATACTGATTTGGTGCTTGTAGGTGACCCAGAGCTTCAAGCTTATTAACGAAATTGAGCACGTGAGGGATTTGGTGTTCGACATTGAGAATGTAGCATCGTACACGACTCTGAATGCCACCCGCAGGACTCGTGGCCCCGGTCGCGCATCATCTGCATCCGCTTCCGCTGAGTCTACATAAACTTGATTGTGCATAGCATTGCGGGTTTAGGGTGAGTTTAATGGGGAATCTGGGAGTTTTATTGCTGCGGATATACATCATGTTTTGTGGGCCTAAAATGGGAGATGGGGATAATGGAAGGAAAGGCCTAGATTGGTCAAACCATTATCTTTCTTCGAGCCCCTCGGAAACATTGGAATGCATGGCTTTTTATTTAACGTTCGATTTCATTATAGCATCTTGCGGTGCATGGTTTAAGAAATATGGTCCCTGAAATATGTTATACTGTATATTAGAGGTAGCGAGGGCTCATAGCTGCATCTCTGACATGAAAAAGAAGCAAGGGAAATGTGCGACACAAGGCCGGCGACTTAATTACTTGTCCTACCTAGTCTACCTCGCGGTGGACAAAAAAACCGGCAGTAAATAGGCCCGTGCACTTCACACAAGCTCTCCAATCTTGAGATCTTAAGACAGTTTAAACTAGAGGAATAGGAAATGCTATTATAGAGACGGTAGATGAGATACTTTAGAGACTTTA
Source organism: Ascocoryne sarcoides NRRL 50072 (assembly GCA_000328965.1). Lineage (NCBI taxonomy): Eukaryota > Fungi > Ascomycota > Leotiomycetes > Helotiales > Gelatinodiscaceae > Ascocoryne > Ascocoryne sarcoides. The sequence continues at coordinate 2,184,032 of KB205939.1, forward strand.
AGATGTGTCTGAATGTGAAAAAAACATACTAGGGAATTATATTTAATATATTTGACGTTGAGTGTACAGTCTATTTACTGCCACTTTTTTTGTCCACCGCGAGTCTGCATATCATGCCAATTTGCTTATCATGATAGTTGAATCACCGAACCGAGTATGAGCCATCTTAATCGAATGTCTCCGGAATATCACGGCTGATGAATTATAGCACTTCTGGCCTATGCTATCTTTTATTTATAGCATTTGACAGATGTTGCAATCCTGAGTTCATATTTTCTAGCACGATCGTTGAGAAAGAAGGGGGGAAATTTAAGGTAAGGGGCAACGTCTTTGAAAATAACTCGAAGACCAAAATCTACTCATGGCGAAAGTAGCATAGTAGAAAATTAGACTTGGAGTTATTGGGGATAAAATCAAAACACAATAGGAGTTCTAATAAAAAGCGGAAGAAGCCACTCGCTTAATTACCACAGTCCGGTTTTATCAAGAGCAAAAGTCCTCAGAAAATCCAGGATAGCATTTTCCTCCAACTAGTAGATAGTAGCATACATGCAGTCTGTACCCCCATCCAAAGTTACCATTCATGAATTCGTATCCCATCTTTCTCATAATACTAGACCTGCAGTATTAATTAAGGAAAGGTTGCCATCAGCAGCATCTTTGGGTATTAATTTTCCATCCATTTTCCAACGCATCCTTCTAAGCATTTGTCCTATTTCCTCCGATTGTCGCTGACCCATCCAAGTTTGAGTCTACACGAGGATCTGGGGTATAGATGTTAACATCAATGTTCGCACATAAAGCTGGAGACGAGAATCAGGACTCGCAAAGAGATGACTCCCAGACAGCGTCCACGACTCTTTTAAGTTTTGACATTTGAAGGAGGATCAATGAGATAAGGAAGCTTACCTAGCCTGTTGGCTAAATCACTGTTATGCGGACCAGCCGTGTTCTGGGCCGTACCAGAGCCAGGTGTGGCATGTGAGCCAGAAACGAATCCGCCCTGTCCTGGGCCGTGATGGTTGCCACGGCCCGACAGATCGCTGTCTACCGTCGGGTCTAATTTATTGGCCATGTTGGACTGTAGGAAATAGCGTTAGTATGCTTGAGAAAGTGGAGGTATGGTAAAATGTGGGAGAGCATCATAGCTAACACATCCTCGAGATTCAAATCCCGAGGCGGTTGTGCTTTCAGGAAGCGGAAGGAGACTTACGTTGTGAGGTCCAGCATTGGTTGAGCTAGAAATGCCATGTTGGTCTCCCTTGTATCCAGGCCCGGTATGGGTCCCGGCACCTACTGTGTTGCCACTAGTCGTTCCCTGAACTCGAGGATCCAATTTGTTTAGGAGGTTTGAGTTGTGAGGAGCGGTGCCGTTATGTCCAGCAGCGCCATTGTTGAGGGCACCGTTATGATGTGTACCAGTGGTAGTGCCCGTAGCAGCGTAGTTGTTGTTGTTGAGGGCACCGTTATGATGCGTGCCGGCGGTGGTACCTGGAGTAGCGTAGTTGTTGTTGGCGGACATTTTGAATATTGGTTTGATTTTGTGGTTTGAGAAGTTGGAATTATGAAGAGCTTGAAAATATTCTGGAGTAATGTTCAATTGTTGATGAAGGAAGGGAACATAATAGCCGGAACTTGACGGTCTTATATAGCTAACTTCAAGAAACACCGTGACGCAACCAATCCTGCTTTTAGATACCTCTACGAATATCGAACAACACGCAAAATCATTTGTACAGGTGAACTTCTCTCTATAGACTGACGTCAGAAGTGTGACAAAATACTGACCAGGCGTCATTGCTGTGGCGGAAACGTCATAGGATTCGCACAGTGAGGAAATCGATCGCCAGATTTTCAGCCACACACGTGCGTGCTGTGGCTGTGGCTGTGCTAATGCGAAAACGAGATGTCGAAACATCGAAAACAACACCTCCCACAAACATCGTCTCGACTATGAATTAACGATACAGCAAGCTTGGAACTATTGCCTCCAGATATCGAGGCAACCGTGTCTCCGAGTGAAACATAAAAGTCTGCGGAGGAAACTCGTGCTGAGTAATTCTCTTCACTTAAGAATATTCGAGTCTAGCTAGATTCTCGAGAACAACTGGAGTAATCATAGTGTCCGTCAAATTCCTCTCCCGCCTCCCCATTTTTTCTCACGCATGATGTCAGACTAGAAGGACACGCTCAAGCGCCATCTGTTGCTTGACAAAGAAAGACGTTGATCCTACCCCGCTACGAAATTCTATCTGGAAAGCCAGATATTAGGGAGTTCAATAAAGATAGCGGAGCCACTACCACCAGGCACTTTAGTCTCAAAGAGAGAGTATAGTTAAAAAGTTAATTGAAAAGGTAACAGGGAACAAGCCAACAAGCCAACAAGCCAACAATCCAGGATCGCCTGAAAAAGACGCTGGCAATAGGAAAGCAGTGCATTAGGATACTGAAGAGGAAAGACAGCAACGCAATAAATAATCATGGGCCCTAAACGGTGGAGGGGGCGAATCATCAACCCTACGCCACCCGGAAACTATGGTTGAGCCTCGTACTTCGTGCAGATCATTGTCTTCCGGGAACCCTGTCGTAAATCCAGTCGTAACGGTCACACTCCGTGCCGGTGTATTGGTACTTCAACGATCTCGTGGATCTTGATATCAGTCGATCCTAATCCTTCTACGCTGACTTTTAATTTGTTCGAATTGCAGCGGGCTGCCCTCTGTCAACTGAACTGCAGTTCTACAATATATGACAAGGAGAATTCAACGCCATCAAAATGGGAAAGACTGAGCGGGTACGAAAGTACTATAGTAAGGTTAGCTGTGCTGCATCGAGATGGTGCCATGTACTGTAGGTAGAACAAAAGTTACCAAAATAGAGAAATCTGTGTTTTGCGTTGCATTGGTCCATCCGTCAGTCGACATTTCACCAGAAATAGGCGCGGAATGTGATTGTTCTCGATTTCCAAAAATGTCTCTAAATAAAATAGGTGATCGTCACCATCAAAAAAGTTCGAATATTCTGGGCCACAACTTCCATCCGAGTATTCAAAGAAGGAAAGATTGACACGGTCTTGGTTCTCGGCTTGTGGTCAGCCATCTTAAGACCCCGAAGTTGCCGAAGTTACTCGGGACAGATGCCAATCCTCTCCCAAAGCAGTGATGGCAATAGGATGATCCCCAAGCTGCTATCGAGATCTTGGAACTTTTTAATTCTGAGCCGAGTTTTCTAGTAGAGGGCTGAAAGCGACGTCTCGATTTTGTAGCCATCCTGATTGTCATCAGTAACACAATCCACCAATTCACGTGCAACGTATTATGTTCAAAGTTAAGCCAGGTGGAAAGGAGTGTATACTCGTTTCTACATGACTTTACACACATATTCTCCGCCACCAAAGACGATTTTCTGTATATAAGAAATAATGGTGGTATGGATTGACTTCGAAGCCTCCAGGGTGAGTCTGGTCCTTGGCTGAGTTGCACCTCTTCGGATTTGTGATTTGGGTTAAAGAAGCTCATTCTCTAGCCATCGAGAAATATCTCCGACTATACTTGCAAGAATTTGTGGCTAGTATCTTTAATTATTTCGAGGTACACAACCGCGTGGAGATGCTGCTGCTTCCTACATTTGTCGGGCCTCGGGGGATGGAGGGAAGACTTGAAGAAAGAATGGTGCCGCTATTGGCAGAGATTTGGTGGAGGGGGGGTTCGCGACAATTCTTCTGAGATGAAGATCGATTGGTTCTCTAACCGCATAATAGTGATAATGTGCTGACACTAAGGGCTTAGTTGCTCGTTAGGATTGACGAGAGCGCGTTCGAAAGCGAGTCGGCAGATTGAATCTAGAGTATAGATTAGAAAGACGGTCGCATCGTCATAGATGCATAAAACGTATTGCCTCTCTCTGCCTCTGAAGTCTTCTAGAGTCCGTGAGGGGATATGAAGACGGCGTAGAAGGCTAGAGATGTTGAGGCCGGAATCTAGCGCTTAGCTTGATGTTGCGCGAGATATGGTTGATTAGTCATCAACAAGCCCACCACAAAGTCTTGCATTTCACTCTGTGTCGTCCATGATGGGTTACTTTCACAAAAGAATGCAAGCGTTTTTACTAGTTAATTAAGTCAATGGGTTGAGAAAATAGTTTGACGCTCCACTCCTTTCTCCCCGTCTCTAGTCCTTGGATCTAGATTTGCTATTCAGCTGTCCACCGAAATGCCCCTCACTTATATCAACGCCGGTACCAGTGGCCCATTCGCCCAATACACTCTATCAAACCTCACCTCTGCCATCCTAGAGCCGGTCGACCCCTCCCCCGGTTTTTCTCAGGCTTTCACGCTCACCGATCTCCTCATCCTATTCAATCACAGTGCTCTTGCCCACGAGCTGATCTGCGCCTTATGCAAGTACTCCACTAGCATCCCCTCCAACCTATATGGCAACTCCCCCCTCTACAATTCTCCCACGACAGAACATTTCTTGCAAACCCACCCCAGTCTTGCCCGTCCCCCAAACATTGTTGAGCGTTCCCTCGCCAAAGCGCAATGGGGAAAATACCGGGAAAGCTGCCGCACGGGTTGGATGTTGGAGCATTGCCAACTCGCTGAACCTACGGATCAGCATATTTGGAGGGATACAGATGATCCCCGCATGCTAGCAATGTGTTGTCGTCTCCTTGCTAAAACCACCACTGAAGGGCAATACCCCCCTCTATTACAGATGCGCGAAGCGCTAGAAGCGGGGAAGAAACTATATGCACAACCTCAAATACCAATTACAGAATACAAGTTTGATAGAATGCTGAAGCCGATAGTGCGGAGGCATTCATATCTGTTGTATCGAAGGCTAGTGATTGAGCTTGCAATCCGTGTCGGGGAATTAGAGACGGCGGCTGAGGTCCTGGGGTTGGGTCTGAGGTTAGATGGATTTAATTCTAGTGATGGGGCGGCTTTGGAACATTATCTTTTGATTCCTGGCATTCATGATGTTTTGCCGTTACTGGCCAAGGGTGGGAAGGATAGCAATCCGTTCTTCATAAAAGAGGAAGATGCGGAGGCTATGGTTAAGGAATTGATCAGTACGTTGGAAATACGAGCGACGAAGGGAAGGCAATGGTCGTTGGCGGCCGATAAGGTAGGATGGAAGGAGTTGTTGGAGAGACTTGCTAAGGGAGCGTGGAAAGTAAATAAGAAAGAGTATCGCGCAAACGGGATCAAGTGCGTCGAGCATATTCTCAATCCACCTGCGACGGAGGAAGAGATTTTGGCTGCTGAGAATGAAGTTGGTGAGTTGCCAGCTGATTTGAAGGAGATGGTCAAGGTTGCGGATGGGTGAGTAACTGCAAATTTATCCCTGTTGTCTAAAGCTAATATTTTTGCAACCAATAGCTTCGACGGAGGCTATCACTTTCTCAGCGGGGGTATAGCTGGTATTAACGGCATCGAATTAGATATGACATTGCAAGATAATGCCCCTGATTTCTCTCATCGTGGATTTAGACAGGATATAGTTTCGGGATATATGCTTAAGCTGCAACCAGGGGCCGAGTGCGACGGTTTCGACCATTTCATTGTTCCTCCCAAAGTGTGGAAAGAAAATGTCACAGGTCGGAAAGTAGAAGACGGGGAGTATCAGTATTTTAATTGGGCGCCGTGGCAGGGAGGCATAAACTGCTGGGACTCTATTAGGGATTGGGTTGCGTATTGCGTTGAGGAGGTTGAAGGGATGGTTGAGAGGGGTGAAGAGGTGGAATATGATGGAACGGAGGATGGAGAGTCTGATTCTAGCCAAGAAAGCTCCAAACGAAATGAGATCATCGAGGGAGATAAAGAGGAAAGCCAGCAATAAAACGTTGTGCCGTCTCCTCTTCTTAAACAAGATTCTCGAGCTTCTTCATCCACCCTTAGTGAAGGATATAAGTCTACATAAGGCAAATAGGCATTTCTAAGGACATTTCTATCGGGAACTGCTGCCCTATGTTTCAATTCATACGACATGCAGTGAACTACATCCTTTCAAATATTTCAGAGGAGGTTGGGGTATAAATACCCAGTCCCCGCTAGCATGTAAGCACAGCTTTCTCGCCGATTTTTACTTTTGGAAGCAAGGGCATGTAGAACCAACACTAAGGCTCCTCGACTACATTGCTCAGTACTTGGCTTTTCTTTCGGATATTCTATAGTTGGTTTTAGGTTTCATTTCTCCATATTTAATAGTCACTAATTTGAAGGTTTCAAGGTCGACAGCAAGTTAGTTAGTTCCTTGAAAGCAAAAATATACTCTTTGTCGGCAATTGCTCGCTTCTGGACTGTTCAAACTCATTAGGGTAAAGCTTTTAACGGGATGGTGTCTCTATGAAGGTGAGACTTAGACAAGATAACAGCATTTTCCTAACGTATCTATTGTCTAAGATTTGCGCTTGTGAGAACTGAAGCTGGTGTGGGTTTTAAGGAAATTGAAAAGAATCATGTAGTTAATACTACGTCCTAGTTACAAAACCGCACTTCAAGCCTGGTTGATATTTTATGCTGTCCTTTTGTAAGCGGTCAGCACTAAAAGAAATGCAATGCCGCACAAGCATTTGACAGTAAGAGCAATATGCAATCGTTGAGCTGGTACTCGATCTAGATGAAGGGTGTCCAATGGAGACTGGAATGTGGTACGAGAACTTAAGTGGAACAAAAGAAATAAGATGAAGTAGTTGACAGTTCGTTGGTTTACATTGTCTATAACCTATCAGGGCATGCATTTCCTAACTCTCCACCGGGAAAGCAGTCCGGTCAGCTCTTATATGTTGAACCGATCTCGCCCCATTTGATGTTACTGAAAGTCACCGCTGGATCTGGTTGGACTTTCGTAATAACCGATGGATTACCCTCTGTAGTATTACAGGGCCCGGTACTTCCAGTATCCAACCAATTCATATATCCACCTGAATCCCACCAAACACTAAATATCAATACCATTCCTCTTGCCAAACTTGCACCCATTTCTGGAAGACCTCCAAGGGGTACAAACCTAGAGGCCGATGTGGAGCAGAACTCAGCATCAATGTAGTTGACATCTGGCAGGGTTGAAACCGAGGTGTTAACAGCAGCATTCTGGATGATCTTCCCGTTTTGAATATAGAGTCGACGAATCTCTTTCAGAGTGCCATTGGGGAAAGTAGGAAACTGGGTAACAACAGTGACAGTTCGGCTTGTATCCACAGTTTCTTTTGGGCCATAGTAATCGAGATTACCTACTGCATATGGGTTATAGCTGCATCCCCACTGATCGCAGACACCACTCCAACTGCAAGCATCACCGTGACATTTATAAAGGCCGGTTTGATTGCAAGTGTGTGGTGTCAAAGCTGTGGCAAACTCATTCGCTTCCCAGATATCCATCTCATTGCAGCATGATCCTGCGCCATCGATGTTGCCCTGATGACTCGTAAGCGAGCTTCTCATGTACATGAAAAGGAACAATAGTACTTACAACACCTTCAATAAAAGGGATTGAATAACACTGAGCATCACAGTAACCTGTACCATAACTAGCCCCTCCAGGATTCAGAGCACTCCTCCCTCCGGTCTTGCTCATCTCTGTGAGATACAAAGCCCCATTCATGCCGCAAGGCAGCTTCGACTGGTCAACATCAAAGGCAAGCTCGTTGCCAGTCAACTGAAGCATCTCGTAGTTTTTTCCATCTTCAGCAAGAAGGTATGCTCTCGGTGAAACATCATTTCCATCTACCAGTTGATGTAGATGCAAGGCCGAGCCCGAGGTTGAAATTCCATGAGCTGTGTAATTGCTAACTCCTTCCACAATACAATTCTTGGCGCAAGTAACTGTATCAGGGCAGACAGTGATATTGGGTGTACTACCCGACCCACAATCAAGACTAGGATGGCGCACTTGTTGGATTGGATGAGCGAGGTCGTCAAGAACAACTAGGGTGTTTTGAGGAATACAACCGCCTCTTTTGGTGCATTTCCAGGTCTGAAGCTTGGGGTGAACTTCTGGGAGTTTGCCTGGAGTTTGCGCCGATACCAGCCCTAGAAGGAGAGAAACGATAAGTGTCGAGGTCGAAACCATACTTGGCGTTCTTCGAGTGACGAGAAGAATAATCGACAGCAAATGTGAGGAAACTTTTGACTGGGGGAAGATGAGGGGGGGGACCGCAAATTTAAGTAATGCCAGGGATTCCTAAGATCCGGAGGGAGAAGTTTATACCACATTGTACTAGCCGACGATCCGTAACTCGGAGTGGTTGATCTGCACCTGCAGCTTTAATGGCCAGAACCTACACTCGTTTTGGGTTCAATTGGAGGATCTCTTGGAAATGATTGCTTCTGTATTAACCGGTAATTAAATAGTTGTGGAGAAAACGAGGGGTTACGGAATAATCCAATATCCTGGGGAATTGAGGGGACGGAACATCATTACCCAGCATTGAAAATGCGGAGGTTCGGCCCAGAGGTTCCGCAAGCACATGACGTTTGGGATTTTACCACCTTAAGTGCGTCTTAAATATCAGGTGAGGCGAGATACTGATTGTCAATCAGCCAGAGAAAGAAGAGCCCATATAGCACGTTGAACGTTTGAGACGAAATCATGAAATTCGCTTCTTTTCACGTGATATTGCAGAGCTTCACTACACAGACACGAGCCAGCCGTTATGTAGCGTCTAGGGCACTTGAATGGCAAGCGAAGATGAGAATAAGAATCGAGCATAAAACACATGCTATTCAAACAAAAGACAATTCACTTCGAGTCAAGGGAAGGCCTGGAAAGATTTGGATATAAATACACTTTGAATAGAGAGATTATTATCGGGACAAATGATCAAGAAAAGCAAAACTACCAAGAAAGAGTACTGAAAATAGCCTCTTTAAGTAATCATCTATTTTACAATGAGAATAGAAACAGATTTCTACATCCGATTCAATCTTTTTTTTTTAATATAAAGCTGAAATGCTCGAACCCATAGTTTTGGTGACAATAAAAAAATACACAAAACAAGCAATGAACAAAATACTAAAATACAAGAATGTGAGAATAGAAATCTGCCAAACTTGGTAATAAAGCTTTGGGTGGACGTTGCGAGGTAGATGCCGCTCAATCTAGGGTTTCTGGGAGAACTTAACTGCAAACAATCAAGTTCCACCCGACGTAAAATCAGTTCTAAAATGCCACAGCAATCCAACAAAATGCGTCTATGATGAATTGGCCAATCCTCGCACCAAATGTAAATGCCCTGAAGCACGAACCCCATCTAAACGCCAACCAATGCATTTCTCGCCCTTCCTCTAACCCCCATCCCCAGCCTAGGTCACTTTTTCCCTGGCGCCGCCACCTTTCCAACCTCCAACGCCCTAATAGCCTCCCTGATTTCCCCTAACGCCATCTCCCCACCTTTGAGAACCTTCAAATGCTCCTGCTTCAACTCTTCAAAATCATCATCGAGGCGCTTGTGCCAAGGATACAGCACAAACGCCTGGAACGCCAGCGCCGAGGATGCGATAAAGAAATTGGTGATGCTGAAACTGCGGGCGACTAATGGCATTTTCGCGGTTGGTTGTATACTGTAATAAATAATAATAAATTGGTTGAGGGGAGATTTTTAATTTTAAGCACGTGCTTGGTTGGGGTTCTACCCGATCTGGATTTCTGTATCCGGTAAGTAAATAGTAAGATGGGGGAGCATAAGTGGTAGCTAGATTGCATACCTGGGATTTGTGTGGTGTTGATTATGGCTCGGAAGCCTGAGATTCAGTTCCAGGCAACCGTAAAACACATTCGATTGAGCGGTCGCATAGTATAGAAAATACAAAGAGAAGATTTCACGATCTTTAAGGTCTCCGGAGTATAGTGGAGCCCGGAAGTGTTCGGATAGCTGAAATCAGGTGATTCTGACAGCCGCGGCTCGATTTGAGACATGAATTAAAGTCTTTGGTGGAGAACATCTGGAGCGGTTCCGGAGGAGTGGGGGTGCCATCTCCAAGTTATGGTCGATGTATTAAAGCAGCTTTCCGGGGTTTAGCGCAGAGAAGTTTGCAAGGAAGGTTTTGTGTGTAACACTATGGCTAATATAACAACAAGGGACGATTATGGACCACTCTTTACACATTTTGAAGGAGGAACCATTTGGACAATCCTGGGTCTGAAGGTTGCAAAGCTATTTTTGAACAATTACTTTCAAGGTTTGATTATTATACTAAATTTAAATAGGTGTGGACTTTGATTTAACAGCAGTAAATACACTAGCATCTGTCAACAAGTGAAGGGAAGGCACTTAGAGCTGCGAAAAATTAGCAAAAGCAAAAGCTAAGCATGAGCCCAGGAAACGTACTTGCAAAGGTTCTATAAACTAAAAGTTAGTTACTAATTCTAAAGAAGAATGTCCTTAAGTTAACTTGTTCAGTTGATAATGAGTCCTGTAGAAAGCATGCAATTACACTAGGCAGTGAAAGCTAGAAAAAGGAAAAACGATAGCGGAAAAAGTTAACCAAAGACAAGAATCGCAAATCAACGCCATCTAGTAGTCAATATAAAACATCAATGTAGGTAGGCAATATCCAAGTTATCAGATTCACTGTATCAAATCCCCGGCGAAAACTCTAATTTGCTAGCTTCGTCAACGCCAGGGTAGCTCTTAAAGTAGTTAACGTACTTGAGGATTTTATGCCGGCCAAAATTCTAGCTATTCCCTTACTGTTGAACCCGACAAATGCGAGCGATCTAGGTGAGATACCGAAGTTTTGTTTTTGAAGTTTAGAATTATAAGCTAATTTATAAACCAATATTATAACCGTTCAGCTACAATACAGAATAGAAGGAGATGATTAGAACGGGAGTAGAACAACAATGTGTTAAATTCCCTATATTCACAGTAAAGAAATTATACATTGAAAAAAAACTCTTGAAATGTCTTCTCTCTCAAACAAGAAATGGTTTGACGGAGGCAAAATTAACAGTGACAACAAAGGTTTTTCTACAACTGTGAGCAGAGGTGGTTTTGCGTTTACCCCAACTGGCATAAGACATTACTTCGGATTAAAATCAAAGGAGTATTAAATGAAGCCAAGAAGATTTCAATTCCAATCGGAGCCGCCCTTCAACCGATCCGAATTGTTTGAGCCTAGAAGAAACCCAATTGAGCTTACTAGGAACCTGAGTTCGGATATTATATACCCTTCCAGCCCTATCCCAATCAATTGAATGATCGACAGAGTATGCCATCTGGACGAAAGCGAAGAGACAATATGAGGTATACATATCATTTACCTTCTTGCCAATACATGTTATGCTACTTTAGATTATAGGATACTTCGCAGTACAAGTAATATATTACACTATCATAGAAAAGAAATTGACATTTAGAGAATATATTAACATATGGGAGCATACTAGTAAGACTGAATTTATAGGAATAACATCCAGCGAGGAAGAGGCTGGGTGCTACAATACCCAGCCTAAAGGAGGCCGAGATTGAAGCACCCCCACCCTCATGACTTTGTGACGCTCAACCCCGCAATATCACGTGGCAATATCCACACTCAGTCTTATCTTGTGAACAACCCCATATCCAACATATCATAGAATCTGTAAAAGTTAAAATTTGAAGGGCTGAACAAAAAATGACAGGTCTAGCAAGCTCTCCAGGCCAGGCCGGGTTACCAACTCCCAAATCTACGAAGTCATTCTGGCACTGCGACCCCTCCAAATTCCTTATCGGACATCGTACCACAGATTCACTACCAGCCCAAGCTGACATTGTAATTATCGGAAGTGGGATTTCTGGGACATCCGCTGCTCATTTCTTGCTCGGCAATGAAAAAGGGAAGGATCTAAAGGTTGTGATGCTGGAAGCAAGAGAAGCATGCTGGGGTGCTACCGGTCGAGTGAGTTGCCTTACTCGTGTTGCCTTATAGAGTCGAATACAAACTAAGTGCAAATAGAACGGAGGTCACTGCCAACCTATGGTCTATACTAATCCTCCTGACATTGGAGCCTTCGAATGCCGAAACTTCCAATCAATCAAAACCCTTGTGGCTGAGAACAACATCCCCTGTGAATGGAAGACACTTCAGGTTGCTCATTCATATATGGTTGAATCCATGTTTAACCATTCCCTTACCTATTATCAACATTTCTCGACCATTGATCCACGAATCAAAGATCTTGTCCAGGTTATTACTAAAGAGTCAAAGCATCCTTCGTTGCAAGACTTGAGGGTTCCAAATGCTGTGGGCGTTTTTGTACAGAAGCATGCCGCGAGTTTGTGGCCTTATAAATTGGTATCTTGGGTTTTAGAAAAATTTTTAAATGAAAACGACAGTAGTCAAACCCCACGGTTCAATCTCCAAACTAACACGCCAGTCACACATCTCCAAAATCTAGAAAATGGAACCTGGATTGTACACACTGATCGAGGCATGATTTCCGCCAAAAATGTCCTCCTCACAACAAATGGCTATACCTCACACCTCCTCCCTGCTTTTAGCGATCTTATCGTTCCTGTTCGAGGCGAGATGAGTGCCCTCATCCCTCCTCCGTCTATGAAACCAACGAGTACGATCAACAAACCCCTCGAATACTCGTACAGTTTCATGGGTCATGGAAAGCAGAATATAAATCAGGATGATTACTTAATTCAAAGGCCCTTTGGGCAAGATAAAACTGGCGAAGGAGGAGAACTAATGTTTGGGGGAGGGCGCTCATATGCTAAAAATGCGGGTGTTGGAACTTCAGATGATTCTGAGATTGACCTCCCTGCAGCAGCTTATCTACGCAAAGAATTACCCAAAGTCATGGATTTGGGAGAAGGGGAAGATTGTTTGAAAGCTAAGCTTGAGTGGAGTGGGATTATGGGGTACAGTAGGGATGGAAGGCCGTGGGTTGGAGAGCTGAAGGATGGATTGGGACTAGGCGGGGGAACGGGGTTGTTTGTTTGCGCAGGGTATACAGGACATGGGATGCCGAATGCTTGGCTTTGTGGGAAAGCAGCTTCGGAGTTGTTGTTGGGGTATGGAGAGGCAGATATTGATCTTCCAGAAGCGTATCGGTTGAGCAAGGAGAGGGTTTTGAGAGCGAGAGAAATGGAAGAGGTACACATTGCTGATGCAAACCCTCAGCTAATTGGAGAACCTTCATGATTGAACCAAATTGAAGTGATGAAACTTGAAGGGAATCGCATTGCAAAGACAATTCGAGGAAAGCACACATTCATGACAATAATCAAATAATTACCAGATTCTACATACGCCCCTTCAGCTTTACTCCTCGGTGTTTTCTCATTTATTTCCCCGCTGTCATAGGCAATAACAACGTTTTCATTTGTCAATTAGCCCTCATAGAAGATATTTCGGTGTGGTGCTTTTCTTTATTTTCCTATTTGGAGCTTGTATTATTTGAGTTGCCTTTCTATACCCTCATATCTATGAACTCTTACTTTCTTCAACCTACCCTCATCACCATCAGTTCTTCGAATGCCTTAGTCTAGTTATAAAACTCTTTTAGAGCAAAAGGCTATGTGTATATTGAATTGAGGAGAAGCCAAGGCCGATATTAGGCGCGGATGGTATAGCAACTCCAAATCCCATTTCTACAAAGCCTCTATTTCGCTCTTGTTTTCGCTCCCATATTAGTTTAAATGTAGTGCTCCCCAATCCATTTAACTCAATCAGTACTATGAATACTCCATAAAAGAGTTTCAAGCTATTGTCATGGTATTAGCAAGCTTAAAAAGATTTTCACTGTTCAGATCAAGCAATTGAAAGTTCTCTCCAGAGACTCAATGCACTCTACTTGATACTTTGGGGGCTATGTTCTTACCATTAAATATGCAGCTAGCGGAAAGAGTAAGCTTCTAACCGGATAGCCTTTATAGTTTTCGCTGTCAATTTCTCATTCACTATTTTCTTCAAAAATTGGTAGCAAATATGGCCCAGCTCTAAATTGCAATAATTCTATATCGAACGCCCCCACCGGGATTTAGGCACCGGAGATTGCGGAGGGAGTTAGACTTTTCTTACTCAGCTCCTGTTTCTTAGGTTTGAATTTAACATTTCTTGTTATCAGGTCTCAATAAACTGCGTAGGTGACAATAAGAGTGCAAAAATGGGTATATTTATGTAGAAGCAAGTTTTTTACCTCGTTATGCAGCCCTGTACGCCAAAGCTACGGAAACCATACGCCAGTCCCTTCTCCACCTCCCAGATCGTCCAGATAGTAACCCTAGACAAGGGAAACTGAATATAATCTGCATTCCACAAATATATCCAGAGCACTTTGTCCCATGCTGATTGGTATCCTCACGCTATGCAGCCGTCACTTCTCAGCCTTGCTCTGGCAAAACCTTCCCCGCCTCACACTTCACCTCCACCACATAATTGCATCCCTCATCGGGCCTCCCAAAATCATCGTCTAGTAACCCACTCGGCACCAAACCCCATCCGACCTTACTCACAAGCTCCCCATTATTCCACGTGCTCACATCATGAAGGTCAATCGTCTCAAGACAGGTTTGCGTCACCTTGATCAAGCCTAAATCAATCTCATCGCTGGTCTTCTTGCACACAGGAGGCGGGCAGGACGGGTAAATAACGCTGTTGCGCGCAAGATCACTACCCCGGAGGATCATGAAGAAACAATCGACGATGGCAGGCGAAAATTCTCTAATATTCGAAGGATTCGGGTTGTCGAGACTTGGGGCGAGGGGTTTTTGACAGATTTGATAGAGGAAGATGGTGTCTGCCAGACGGATCATGCTTGTCTTGAGATAATGCACCCACTTTGGATTTCGTATCAGATCTGTGAACTGGATTCCGGGGAAAAGAACATCAAAGATGTGGGGGAGGATACTAGTTGGAACTTGGCCGAACCTTTCGCTTTGTTAGTGGCTGCATTACAGAACTGTTGTGGAAAGAAGAATTAGAAGTAGGGTTCTCACCACATCATCATGCGCTCATTTCTATTATTCGGATTGTTCAAATTCTCCAAACAACCATTGCCCACCATCTCCAAGGCCCATTTCAAGACTCTGAAATAGATCTCGAGCACCATGTACGTTTCATAGCTTTCCAGTCTCTTCGCTAAGCTGATGCATGGTGCCTCCTCCATTGGGCACATGTACATACCAGGGTGGGAACAGTACTGAAATCCAGGAATGCGGTTGAATTGCGCAACTCGCAGACGCCAGTTGAGAAGAAACAATAGCTGAGCAAGGCGGATCTCCCTATTTGGGTGCCTAAATTTGTAACTAACTTCCGTATAAGCAAGCCAGAATGCGTGATAGTAATGGGATCCCATTGTGGCAGTGTTCCACCATGCACCGCGCCAATTATTCGCCTGAAGCAGATCATTTGCCATTTTCTTCAAGGCTAGAACTTGGGATTTGAGGGGGTCGAGGAGTGCTAGTTTGTTTGTTAACAATCTTGTCAATGTCGATCAAAGATGAGGAAAACATACCAGGCTCATACAAACCGAACAAGCGAAGCGAAACTGCCTCGTTTACAAATTCTGGCACCTCAAGTTCACTGAACTTCTGTGGACCCACATTACCACCTCCGCGGTGTGAGACGAACGACATTCTACCCCTCTTGCTATCTAATTCCTCATAAATGAGATGGGCAGAATGCGGTGTCCCATCAAAGAAATTGTATGCGAGGAATATAAACGAAGCACGATTCATGGGCTTGCCCCAAATGCTAGTAATAGAAGCGTTGAATTTGAACCGCTTATCAACTTGCTTCTTGAGCTCCAACCAGAATGCATCCGTACCAACCTGGGAGTCTTTTTCGGCTTGCTCGAGGACTAATGCGAGATTTTTGGCGTTCTCCTGGCCATCAACATCCCAGAAAAGAGGAATTCGTTGAGCGTTGACGACGAACTGGGTAACATGGGGACCATTAGCGACAAGACGACAACCCTTCACCGTTCTGAAGTCGAACTGGCTGGAGACATCAAGATCGAAGTATGTGTGCTTGGTGACAACACTTGTGCTAGGCATAATGAACCAGAAAATTAAAATTCTGTTTCCAGTATTGACAACATACGCAGCCCTGTAAATGCCACTTTCGAGATCAGTGTAGAAGGAATCAGGAACTCGCAAGCTACTCGTAGGAGATTGGAATGGAGTCGGTGCGTTTTGTAATGGCGACGAACTGGTAGATTGCTCACGGTTGGTACTTCGTAGGCTAGGACACACAGTGGAAGGAGTACTTTCATCCGAGTCTCGTCCAGGAGAAGTAGAATAACGAACTGGCAACTGCATGTCCATTCGTGGCGATTTATCAAGGTGAAAAGTTGGAGGATTCCTATGGATACCTGTGGACTGTTGCAATGAAAATTGGTACAGTTGCTGTTCTGACGTTGGAGAAAGGTGTGCGCCAGATTCAAAGGTGTTCATCAATGCCGAAGGTCCTTTACTCAAGGTCATGTTTGCAGCAGCAGATGCTTCTGCCATTCGTGTAGCGTCAACTGCATTACCATATACTCCATCTCCTGGTGCTTTTCGCTTCGAGAGCTGTTGAAGACTTCCGGGAACTGAAGTGTTGTACCTGTGCATAAATACAAATCAATGAAAGCCGTTAAAGAGAGGACACTTAGATATACATACTCAGGATAGTCCTTGAACTTTCCCCAGGCATATTTGACTTTCTGGTCTGTCAGTTCTCTATGAACCTGCGGATTTGAATCAATCATCTCCTCGGCAATCTTCTGCCAGGCGGCGCCCTCCTTCCGACGTGCGATAACATATCGTATGTCAGGACCCTCCCACTTCTGGATACCTGTCATATTGTACCTGCGGTTCTTGGTCAGGTGTAGATAATAAGCGGGAGCCAAAAAGGGTCGATTGGTCTGAAAGGTGACGGATACCTGAGATAAAACCAGAGAGCCAAAGGCAAACAGCCCGACAGGAAAGAGACCAACTAGTGTCAATTATCAAAGCAAGTAGGCAATGCAAAGGATTGAAGGAGACTCAAAGATAGGCTCTAAAGAACAAGAGTGGACTAGTGCCAATATCAGATTGCTTTGGTGTTGTGGCTGAAGTGTGGAGGTTTTGAGAGCGCACAATTTCAAACCAGACAGAAAATTTTAAATCGGATAGGTAGTGAATTTTGGTGTTCAGCTTAACACTGTTTAAAGATGAATTTAACCACGCGTTTGAAGGTGGTGGTTTCCATCTGGGCTTGTTATCATTATGAAACCCCAGAGATAAAAAAAATCCACCTTTAGACTCATCCTCGCAAGCATGATTAGGTGCAATTCTGTAGAAGAGCAAGCCTGCAGAAAGAGTCTTTGAAACGCGTTCATATGGGGACTTTAGACATATCAGGTTGTAAGCGTAGAGCTACTTCCATCAACTTCGTGATTATAGAGAGTAACTTGACAGTAACAATCTCAAACATCAAACGAAAGCAGCAAAGTAGTCTTTGAGCAAGTTTTTTCTAAAGAGTTCCTAGAATTCCAGTGATTGGAATTTTGACTAGAACTTAAAGGTATAGCCTGGAGGCTTCTCCTCTCTCAAGTAAAGAAAAACAAGTTAGGAAGTTTCTGTCACTGGACAGTACACCCTAGGAGGATTACAAAGAATAGTGACACAAGTCAACTCTAAGAAATGATAGACGACAAGATACTAGATAGTTAGTATGAAACTAGATCTTACCAGAACACACTCTCTCCACTCTAGAAAGTCGCCTCAAGCTCAGATCCAGTCTCTGGTCTCATATCCAGTTCATATATTATCCACTACTCAGCCTCTTCAGCCCTTTCTCTGCATTCTTGACTCCGTCCGTAAACCCTAAGGCTCTACTCAAACTCTTTGCCTCCTCGTACCTCCTCCTTGCCTCCGTAATATCTCCATCCATCTCAGCAAACTCTCCTAGGTTATGCGTAGCAACGGCACAACCTATATCGCACTCTTCTGTTCTTTTTGGAGGTTCTACTATGGCCGCTAAGGCTATAGCTTTCTTCGCCCATTCGCGAGCATTAGATACTAAAGCGGGCCTCGAGATTGGAGGTTGGTTCGGTGTTGCGGGTGGATTTTGCTGTGCTAGAGATATCGATAGGTTGTTCACTATTCCGTTAGCTCAATTCAACGACCAAAAGCCGGAGAGGGTTCGAAAGAAGGCTTACTCAAAACAACCGTATGACAACTCCTCGGATCACTAAAAGCCAACGACTGCAAAAATAACGGCGTCGCCAAATAATGCTGATCCTTCCCCTCATACATATGTGCCAATGCCTCGAAACTGCCGCCAATTTCTTCATCCGACATCCATCCTCCCTCTCCAGGTTTAACCCCCTCATCCTCCCTTCTCTTCTTCTCCCTAATCACCGTCTCCACCCCCCAGATCAAGCTTTCCTCCGCTTTCTCCTTCTCGAGCACATATTTATTTGAATACAGCTCCCCGAGTTTAATACTAATTGCGACCGCTTTGGCAAGTATCCTCGTCCTATCACCTCTCCCCTCTTCCTTCCAGCCGTTTTTCTCATATTCCTCAACCCATTTCAAGTTATCCCTCTTTATGATCTCGAGGATCATAATGGCTTTATCGAAGTGAAATATCTTCTCCATCAAGTAGGCTAACTGAATTTTGATACCAAGAACCTCATCAGAGAATGGGTGCATGCCCACTTCCGCCGCGACTCGGAGTGACTCTTTATAGTACTTGACCGCATTATTCGGCTCCAGAGAGATATTCGTATAATATAACGCTTTTCGCATTTGCTTGGCAACTGGTTCGGGGTATTTGCTAAAGGCGCCAATTATATACGAGTAGTAGAACCAGTTTGTGTATCCGAGAGCTGCTACTCCACAGAGGATTCTATGGTTTTCTAGTTTAGCTTAAAGCATAGAATTGGAGTGGAAATAGGAGCGAGAGGGGGGCAAACAAGAAAGTAGCCAGGGAAACGGAGTATGGGTATGCTCGAAATAATCTTTTAGCATTGTATGAGAAAGAATGGCCTCCTCTATTCGACTGATATCTCTGCTGGCTCATCCGCTGTGGGAGAGAAACTCGTGGAATTGCATTGATCCGTTGCTGTCGAAGGCATTGTGTCGTCCGTGTCGATAGAGGTCTCAGTGCCCTCCCAATTCTGGGTGCGAAGGCGTTCATAGCTTCCTCCTCCCAAATGACACGAAATATCGTCGTTCGGTAGCAATTGAGAAGAAGTCGCGTATATCCGGAGCTCTCACTACTTTGCAGGCTGGAAGTTATCATTGTCAAGATTGATCCGAACTTATTTCTGCCTCAGGCCGTAGAATGACGAACATCGGACATATCCCACTAAGTTACACAACAACAACCACAATCTATTCCGCTTCTCAACATCCTACCAGTCCCATACATCTCTTGAAAGGCAAACTCATCATGTCAGCAAAATTTGAGCCCAAGACACCGGTACAGCTTGCGCCTCCAAAAGACGACCCTATATCCCCAGAAACTCTCGCAAAATGCAATGGTATTTACCCCACCACCCCGCACTCAGGTCCGCTTCTAAAGGTAGCTATTGACTTTGAATTCAGGGATCGATAGCGATAAAATCTACGTCGCCATAAAAGGGACAGTTTTTGACGTAACAGGCAATCCAGCCTATGGACCGAGTGGTGGCTACCGTGGTATGTGCTCCACCACCTCTCCCTTTGCCCCTATCGCCAGCCAAACTCTCCTTTTGTTTTATCTAATCTACGACTACTAACAAGAGCAAATAGTGTTCTCCGGTCACGACGCCTCTCGCGCCCTCGGTCTCACCTCCACTAAACCTGAAGACGTGAGACCGGATTACGAAGATCTATCCGAGAAGGAGAAGCAAACACTGGACGACTGGATGACCTTCTTTTCGAAGAGGTATAATGTTGTCGGCAAGGTTGTGAGTTCATGAGGATGAAGATGCTGTAGGGAAAGTTAGGGAGTAATGCATCTCGAAAGATGAGGCCAAGACTAGCTAGATGCATGCAAAGCGGCCATCGAGTTAGGAGGGAAATCCTGATTAATTTGCGTTGTGTTCTATTGGTATGAGGCAGCTTCTAGCAAATTTGAAGTTTCCAACGATTGTGAAAAGCGTGTGCAGTGCTCCTTGTCTCGCTAATTCTGTTTTCTCTGAAATCATTCCAGTCCTCTGTGGTAAAGTCATATCTACTTGTTTGCAGTCCCAATTCATACCCTTCGATGCCTATTCTTCGGATTCTCACCTCCAACATCTTCTACCATAAATATAATGAAAAGGGCCAGCGGATAGTAGCATCCATTTCCAAAATCTATCCAAACCACACCTATTGCAATACCACCAATCCAATGGGAAATAGATGCGGCTGCAACCAACTCATCGAGTTCCCCATACATGTTTCCCCCCACCATCCTCTCCTCCACGATTCCTTGCAAGCCTTCCAATCCTTACTTTGTTATAGAGCTTTTATTGCCAATTATCCAACAGAATCCAAAGAATCCAGCAACAGAAAACGCCCGTAGAAGATTGATTAAAACAAATTTGAATAGAAACACTCTTATAGAAACCAACACCTTTTCTAACTAACTCATAGTCAAAGACGATCTTCCCATTCCTTGACAGACAGCCCATTACAAACTAGTTCCTTCATGTCTTTTTATCCCAGGGAAAAAAAGTCATATACCATACTAAGTTAAAACACCGTAAATATTATAATATCTATTAAGCACTTCAATCTAATTAAAAAAGTGATTTACCAATCAATTCACTAATTACAGCTTTGGATATCGTTCCCAAATCTACAGTGGACACAATAAATATATCTTCTCCACCATATTTCTTACGAAATAAAAGCTTCCATTAATCACCATCCAAACGGTTTGATTTTGCTCAGATTTCACAATCCTCCACTTTGACACCGCTTCAGCTATTTCATTTTTATAAACCCCAATCTCGCGAATCTTGAATCTTACAGTTAGAATGGTTTACTGTGGTGACGACAGCAATAACAAAGAAAATAGAAATTAAAAGGAAAGAAAAGGAAAAGAAAACGCTGATATTTCTTACTCCTATACAATACGAAATAAGCACAAGACCATTCCAATATTCTCTCACTTTTCCTCTCTCCCCTTCTTCCCATCTTCCTCTCCTCTCCTTTATATTTCTCATCTTTTCAATCAACCCTATTACTTCAATTTCGCCCATTTCAAACCCAATTTATATAAAGTCTAGCAAGACCCTGTGCATTTCTCTTCAGACTCCAGAATTCCTTGTCTTCATTCTTTTCAACTTTCTGATCATTCTTATCTACATACATACACAGATATTGTCCTAGACACCTATTTCATACCTATTACCCATTACTTGGCACTTTCTCTCGATAAGTCGAGCTAACTTGATGAAAATCACAATCAAAATTGCAACTCATCACTTCTGTAGCATTAGCGAGTGAACAACCCTCCAACCCATTAATTAGCCCACCCAGCCATACAAAAAGACAGCAACACTAGCCCCTGAGTTGAACTCTGGCAAAGCACTTTCGCATATCAAAAACCCAAAATTAAAAATGCACACTTTCCTCTCCGCCCGTTCCTTCAGTGTTACAGACTCTCGGAGTTCCAGCTATATGTAGCCCCTCGATTCCCTTCCCTCACATGCAACATCCCCTCCATAGACCATGTGCTAGAAGAACTTCATCAGCAAGAGGCGAACCTCCTTCCTCTCACCCACCCCTCTCCCTCGTCGCCTTTTGGATTGTATCCAAGCAGCTCGGACACGCCACAGGCTGCACCCACGTATTCTTCGTAACCTTGACCCCAAAACACTGATGGTATGGATCCGTCCTCGCAAAATGGCAGTACGAAAGCAACTTCCTGATTGTGTGTCCGCAGGTGAATTGGAAATTTTCATAGTCGCACATCTTTATCTCGGCTTGTTGAGATGTTTGATGATGTGTCTCCGGTAGTGTTGTAATTATGACGACGCCTACTAATGTGTAGTCAGTCTCGTTGCAAGTCTCGTATCCTAGATCATCCAGTTAGTTTGTGTTGCGATCGGACAAGAGGTTGAGAAACAACATACGTTGCACAAATTTTTGATAATGGGGTAATTAATGTTTGAACGAGCAGAGAGTCTAGACTTGATCTAAGAGTGAAGGTAGAATAAGAGCTGAATGTCAAGAATGTCCTTGAATGACAAGGGTGGACTAGAAGGATGAAATGTTTCGAAGACTTCGAAGCTAACTCAGAAAGAGGAGCGGAGACTTTCTGCACGATCGAAGGGAGTTTGCAGTAGATGATATTGAATTGGACTGATCTGGTATCTTTTTAGAACAAAGAATAATAAGTCGTGGGGAAACAAGAAGAGACTCGCGGATGAGGCAACCTTTTCAAACCTGAAGGGGAAATCGTAGTAATTTATATGTGAAGAGATACGATCAAGCTCTGTAGAGATGAATCTATGCGAGCGCTCCACTGTGACCCTCCACCGGATCAGCATACCAAACTCGTGCATAGTTGGCTTTTGTCGTCCCCCTCCAATATGAACGCCAATGAAACAATACTAATGTAGCCAGCAGCTATCGAGACTCGATCTTATGAAGCCAGCCGCTGAGATTTCTGAAGTCCGGAACTGCATTATGTGTTTCCGCGTACTACCTGCTTCTTCGTCAGATGTGCGCATCCTTGGCTCTGGTCTAGCTATCAAAATCGGAGGTTCTGCAGCAGGAAAAAGATTAGATAGCAAAAGGAGGCTTGATAAACATTGCAAGTGAAGCTCTTTGTGGGATTAATACGTCATGAAAAGCCAATGATGATGAAAATGGGGAATACAAAAAGATCGCGCAAGGATTTCGTTGATCAGCATAAGCTTATTTTTGAAGCAAGTGAACACTTCGGGTTATAGAAGCTGAGATGATACCTGATATATGACCACAAATGTCTCATGAGGACGTGTACTGGCTGTTGATATGCAGCTATTTCGGAGGAAGGCCTCCGAAGCACCATATAGAACGTAGCACATAGGATCTTAGACCCGGGTTATTGGAATGGTTGTGTGACGCTGTGATCATGGCTACCACTACTCCGGCTCTCGACGGCTCAGTTTGAATCTTCAAGTAAGGTTGAGCAAACAAGTCCAAGAGCTCCAATCACGAACCCTCTGCGATGCCCGGGGAAGACGCCGGGCCCGCCCTGGAGATCCCCGCGGTCATCGAGCCGAGCCGACACATCTGAGGACCGAGATGTCGGAGACGAATACTCGTCCTTCCAATGGCGGGTCAGGGTGTAGAATCAGCCAAGAAATCCGATCAATCAGAAATGGTTGAAGATGATGCAGGCGAAAGAAGGAAAGAGAGAATGAATAGCCGAGCAGAGATGGCAAATATAGCTCCGTTGAGTCGCAGTTGAGTGGCGGTTGAAGATGTTGGCGATCGGAGAAAAATATCAAAATATGAGAATGTTATTCAGCACAAACGTGGAAGCTCGGAGCTTCATCTGAACCAATCCGAAAGAAGAAAGTCGGAGGAAACGGCTTCCCGGCTAGGAAAGAGCACGGCGGGAATGGCAGAACCGGCAAAGCCTCAGCCGGGAAAACACATGACCTGGACGGAACATAAGCCGGATTCTCCCGCGCCTTACCCGACGATTATGCTATTTCGTAGTGACGCTCCGCTGGCTCTCCGAGGGCCACTGCCGTGGAGGCCGTCTTTTCGTCTACCTTCTTGTGCATCCGGTACTCGTCTTATATATACATATTCTTCTTATATCCCTCTTCTTCTCGATATACTACCTATCGAGCGCAGCGAGGCCGGGGGTTTGGAGGCTTGCCCCCATGGAAACATACCCGCGATCCGGTTGGTCATTCGTGACTAAGCTCCAACATGGTGGCACGTGGTGCACCAGGTGATCAGCAACAGCCTCAACAGTCGTCCACATCTTATCGCCGTCGTGGTGACTTCTTCTAATTCTGATGCCGACATGCTGTCGTATGGATCCAGCACCCGTCGGGCACCTACATCGCATCTTCACTCGGTGTTTCTGTTGGTCTTGTTGTTGTCGTACAGTACAGTTCTCGTGGCTGAGGAAAACCGCGATCGGCCACTCTACTCTGTCTGCCTGATTCTCGGCAAGCAGCCTCACTTTTTCCTGCGGTGCGGTTCGCACTCCTTGCGCCTCACCCTTTCACCTCTATCTCTCGTACCCTCTCTCTCTTGCGCGCGACTTATCTCAAATGCTTCAAGATCCACCATCCCCCTCCCATGATCTGCTGACCGCTTTGGAAGTCTCCTCGTTTCAAGCTTTGTCGTTGGTGTCGTCCAGTTATATCTTTATATGCTCTTGTCGTATCCAACGTCCGTTGGGCGCCCGATTCGTACACCGAATTCATCAGCACCACCCCCCCCCCCCCTTTTGCCAGTGCCCTGATATAGTGTTTTCCCTGATCTGCCTCGTCGTCTTGCAAACCAAACTCTTCTACCATCATCCGTTGAAGGCTTCGCAGTTGATTCTCGCCCGGTGTCTGCGTCGACGGCATCGACTGCGTCCCCTACTGCCGTCGGGCTCTTTCGCAGCTGTTCTTAAACTCTCTTGTCGGCGAGACTTTGGGAAACTTCCAGGACTCCGATTCTAGCCGACCGTGAAAATAGCGATTGCCCTGGTTTGGTCTATCCGAGTGTCTTGAAGGTCTGAATGCTAACAAACTCCAGGAAAGGATGCCGAACCATTCGAGTTATGGTAGCGGTCGTTCGGTATTACACAATTCTCCCTCTAGCTTCGCTTGTTTCCTGATGTTATGATGCTCTAGTACCATCCCCCCCCCTCTTTCTTCTCCAAATGCCCAGGACCAAGGGCAGATATATGGATCTACTCGGGCGATGGCACCGCCATATCAAGCGCACGCTGCGGAGATTAGTTTGGACAGCTTGAATAACTCGAGAACCCTCCCCAGCTTGTCGGCTTTGTCTAATACGTGGGAGTCCACTACCTTCCAACCCGGGTTTGGAGACAATTTCTTCAACCTGTTAGCACAGCCAAAGGCACATCAGAATCATAATGGCAGTCCAGCCAGGGGAGTGCCCGTCCCCAATCCCATTCTCCAATGGTATACGGATAATAATGATCCTTGGATCCCCAAGGTGATCCCGGATGTATCAGATGATAGGCCCCATTTCAAACAGAATGGCAGTCGCCACCAAGTACCATTTGGAGGTCAGTATAGGCACGCTAGCACTTCCGATGCTGGATCTTTCTTTGGAGTTCCGCCATCGGACTCTGGATACGGCACCCGTCGTAGTGTTGGGAACACATCCGTGATGAGTGGAGATGTCACCGAAAGGGACCAAGATTGCCAAAGTCTTGTAGGCCATATTGCCGAATATCAACCATTTCAGGGGCACAATGATGGATTACAGCGTGACAGTCAACCAACTAATCTATGGGCATCCAGCTCCAATCAACAGGAATCTTTGCCTTTCGTGTGTCATATTTGTGCCAAACCTCACAAAACTCAGTCTGAATTGAAGTAAGGAGCAAGTTCTCTTCTTGACCATTCGATACTAATCGCGCACAGGAAGCATATGCTGCGGCATACGAAGCCATTTAAGTGTCGTATCGGAGGATGTCCTCGAATCGATGGCTTCAGCACGCCCAATGATCTGGAGAGGCATACCAAGAGCAAACACCCTTCTGCCATGGCGGACACGCCGGTAAAGATGTATCGTTGTCTGGTGGCATCTTGCAAAAGCAGAGATAAAGAGTTCCCACGTCTAGATAACTTCCGCAGTCATCTTAAACGGATGCATGGGGACTATGTCAGGACCGACGAACAATTCGACGAATTAATTCGGCGGTGAGTGCGATTGATGTGCGACAACATACCTGTAAATGGTACTGATTGTTAATAGCGGAGAATCTTTGAGATTACCCAACTTGCTGGATCAAACTTCCCACTCGGATAACCCAACCCAAAGGCCACAAGAAATAAGGACCACTGGTTTGGAAAATTTCCCAGAACAGGATTCCTTGCCACCACAGCCACCACAGGATAGTATACCGCGGAGGAAGCCAGAAATGGAGCAGAACTCCTTCTGCCCAGAAGTGATTGAGCAATCCAATGATGTGCCCTGCTCCACGGAATCTGCAAGAGATACATATGAGGTTAAGCCTTCTCCGCCTGATGAAAAATCCCCTCAGCCTCAAGTATCGTACCCCCAAGTCTCACCCAGGGACACCGTCCAACCAATGGATGTCTTTAGAATCACCGCAACCAAGGTTCCCGAGAATAAATTTTCATTAAGCCACGTCCTCTCGACTCCAGTGGGTCATGAGGACAAGCCCACTCTTACATCTAACAAGCCAGCCGTCCTACCGACTTCCCAAGTCGGGAATATCAACCCGAGAGAAAGTCAAGCATCAAGACAAAGCCAGGTCTCGGCCGCCGATGCAGCTACACTGACAGAGGTAATCAAGACCGTATTGGCTGGTACCGGCAATCCGGATTATACCTCTCAAGACCATATCACGCCTACAATCAAACACCACAATTCTGAGGCTTCTAGTCCAAGCTACAATGAAGGATCCACCGTCCAGGAATATAAAAGCAGCCCAGCAGATGCTTGTCTCTCATCCGAAGAAGAATCCAGAGATTTTGAGGTTCAGAGGCAAGCTGAAGAGGTGCTGAAGAGAATCCAGGATCTAGGTTATACTGTTCATAAAGAACCGAACCATGACCAAACTCCCAAGATTCAAAATGCGGGGAGCGCAGCGAGTAATAAGAGCGAGCATCAGGTTGTTTGTAAAGTGTGTCAGAAATTCAAGGGAAGGCCTTGTGAGCTGAAGTAAATATGGTTCCCTTCCTTTCCTCTTTCTTTCTTAAAAGGGTGGGATTTTAGTCTAAGGGCCATGTCTAACATGAGGTAGGAAACACATGAGACGACACGAACGCCCGTACGGCTGCACATTCCAAATCTGCAACAAGCGCTTCGGCAGTAAGAATGACTGGAAGCGTCACGAAAACAGCCAGCATTTCCACCTTGAAACATGGCGTTGTGATATCAACAATCCACCAGACTCTAATGCAACTTGTGGAAAGGTCTGCTACAGACGGCAGACGTTTCAAGAACATCTTAAAAGGGACCATGGGTTCGCTGGGTCGGGGGATGGAAATGGGGATGGGGATGAACTCAAAGTCAAGGTGGAGAGCTGTCGCATCGGCAGGAATTGCCAAGCCCGGTTCTGGTGTGGCTTTTGCGAGAAGCTGGTTGGCTTGAGGAAAAAAGGGCTAGATGCATGGAATGAGAGGTTTGATCATATCGATGATCATTTCATGGGGAGGTGCCCTTTTGAAAGGAAGTATATTTGGGATTGGGTGGAAGTTGATAGTAGTAGTGGTGGTGGCAGCGATAAAGCTGGCGGGTTGGGAGGGGTTGAGAAGGTGGAAAAGGGAGACGAGTCGAGTAGGGAAAGTGCGGTTTATGTTGATGGTCGGAAAGCTTCCGAGGGCTGTGGGAAGAGAGGGAGGAGTGGGGAGGAGCAGGGTGGGGAGGGGGGGAGGGGGAGGCATAGCAAGCATCCAAGGATGGGGAGCCCAGTTGAGATGGTGGTGTATTGTGTGAGTATTTTTTCCCCTCTTTCCGCTTCACCCTGGTTTTAGCTTTGGGGGTTGGGACGAATGAAAACTGAATAGAGCTAATGGGTGCCAAATGCAGTGTGGATGTAACATGGCGCATAACCCGAAGCTTGACCAGAGGTGCACGGGGTGTACCAACTCGCACGAGTTTTGCTCGAATTGTACGAGGGAGCCGGCGGCCAGGAGTGATGGGTGAAGTGTGTTATGGGTATGGTACTTTGGGTTCTGGAGGTTGATTTACTAGATGACTATTTTTCTTACCGATGGGATTAAGAAAGTGGAGCGAGGGTTCTTTGATCTCGGTATTTTGGCTGGTGTTGCGATTTATGGATTGGGTAGGCAGAATTGCGTATTAAAATATAGTTGGGGGGTTAGGTTTGGTGATGTATAGATGTTCATTTGGTTGGATAGGATGGGAAAGGATGGAAATGAGATTCACAGAATAGAGAAGCAGGATCGTCTTTTCAAATGCGCTGGGCATGGAGTGGGTACTGGGATTTAATGAAATCGAACGGAATGATATGATATGAAGTAGTGGGATATGATGAGAACATTATAGAATATAACTTCCCGTCGCTCTACCTACTTCCATTATATCTTTCTATAGAAGAAAAGAGGAGTGGGCGGTCGGGCGGTGGTAATTGGTTAGTCAGTCAGTTAGTCGCAAAGTAGAGTGTATGCTACTTCTTATCTAAGACAGGTAGTTTTCGCTGCAAATGATTGGTAGGAATTCACTATATATCTAGAGCTAGTTGGCTGGTTGGCCAGCTAGTTTTCTTGGGATGGCGTTCTATGTGATCTAGTTATATAAAGCGGGTAGGTATCTTGATGAATGTTTAGATGTGGAATCGACTTCACCTAGGATCGATGAGATGATACCATCGGCGAGATGGCTTGATTTATTTTTATCCCATAGAGTCGTATGGAGAAGAGCAGCGGCGCATTGTGGAGGAAGCACAGCACAGCACATAAGCAGGACGGGACGGACCAGCCAACTAGCCAACTAGAACTAGCCATTAAGCACCAGCCACATCCCCCCTCCCGTTTTCACTCATTCGTCTGTTGTTTTCTTCCCTCTTTCTTTTCTTTTTCCTCCTCCAGACGAACGAGAATGCGAACCACACACACACACACATATTGACAGTTGCATAGACTTGCCGTACTTGCTTGCTTGCATATATACATATATGCATACCTACCCGCTCCGCGCTGTGCTGTCCCCCTGAATCCGAGTGGAGGTGGAGGAGGAGGTGCAGCCTGGATGGGGATGTTCATGGCGCTGGTCCCCGGGATGGGACGCACTACACTCGGTGTCTGAGATTGGGATAGCGCGGGGAAGATGTGGAACCTGCGATACGGTGGGTGGTGGTGTGTGTGGATGTGTGTGACGTGGGGCATGCATGGCGCAAGTGAGGCGGCCTCGAGGGCGGATTTGGGGGTGATGGGAGGGCGATGGTGGTAGTGATGTTGGAGAGAGAGATGGCGGTTTTGCGATGGTGTGTGTGTGTGTGTGTGTGTGCTTTTGGGGTTGTGGTTGTTGTCGTTGTCGTGGGAAAGAGATGTTGATGGGAGGGGGATAGAGGAGTGATATAGCGAGGAGAGTGGTAAAGAGAAGAGTGTCAAAGCTCAAAGTCACACAAAAGGGGGAGTATGGGGTTGGTTTGTTTGTTGGTTTGTCTGTTTGTCTATCTTTTTGGGTCTAGTTGGGGATAGCTGGGTGGGTGGATAGGATAATGAGGTGATAAGAGGAAGTGTCCGTACCTATTCCCATACCTCAGCCAGCCCGAAGCATTTCCCCTGGTCGGGGGCGGGAAGCGCATGACCGGTCAGTCAGGTTAGGAGGCCGGAATGTAGGCCGCAATAGAGGCCGGAAAGGAGGCCGGAAGGTAAGAAGAGCGTCTCCTTCTGTTGTCTTTGAACTTTTGCTGTTATTGCTTGGAGCATGGTCGGTGCCATGGCATGATGGTCTCTGCGTCTTTCGCCAGGCAGGCAGTCTTGTCGGGCAACCATCTGGCGAACTGTTCCTTGGCTCCTTGGTGATGTTGAAGATTTCTTTTGGGTCAAAGAGGGAGCCTAGCAACGCCTTGTCCGCCTTATGGCGTCGCACAAAGGCATCGCGGTCTGTGGATTGGATGCTGGTGCCGCCGCCCTTGTTTCCTTCTTCCAGGACTTGAAGAGACTGGGGTTGACTGGAGCCTTGATAACCAGATGGTTCGGTGATGATTGGTGGGTATGTTGGTTGGTGCTATTCTCTCGCCCCCAAGGCGCAGCACCAGACGATGGACGGTGTATGGAAGTGTGGAAGTGTATGATGCATATGCACGAGTTGTTGGGTGCCCCTCTTCTTTCGAACTCGGTCTGTGATGGAGGGGGATGCTTTGGGATGGGATTGAGGCTCAACAAAGTCTGGACACCGGAAGGGGAACTGGTAGGAGGGAGTGCCAATTCGGTGGAGGAGGTGGTGGCTAGGGGGG